>JAXQQM020089721.1:0-343162 GCA_034641835.2 Pinus albicaulis
ATAAGGCGTTTCCATTCGACGGCATCATGTGACTGTTCGTGGGGGAAGTGCGACTTACGGAAGATAGGTGAAAGAGTTAGTATCGGTGAACGATTTGTTTAAAACAAACATTCCGACATCTAAAAGTAGGACAGGTGTGTTCCCTGTATCTCTCGTTTGACTGTGGGCGTTCACAAGTATACGTCTTCTCCTCGCCACCTGCACACCATTCCATCGAACGCAGTTCCTCTGATCGGCTTCGACCCACGGGACTGAAACTCCTCACCGCCTGCACTCGCTGCTCTCCTCTCACCATTTCCGCGTGCTCCAGCCACGTCCCTGCCGCCACTTGTCATACCAACTGTTGTCCCTCTTGACCGCGGTCGTTGTGTATTAAATTACGTTTTTTTTATCGTGAAACAGTGACTTGTCAAACGAGCACGGTTATCGTTGCCCTCACTTGTCAAACGAGCACGGTTATAAAAAAAAAACGTATTTTTTTTTTGAAATTATATAAATTATATATTATATAGTTTTCAAATTGATCATTATATAAATATATATTATAATTATATATTTTATTTATATATTATATAGTTTTCAAATTGATCATTATATAAATATATATTATAATTATATATTTTATTTATATATTATATAGTTTTCAAATTGATAATTATATATATATATATATATATATATATTATAATTATATAATTATTTATATATTATATAATTTCAATTAATAAATTATATATATAATAATTATATGATTTATTTTAAAAAAAAAATTATTAATTTAATTAATTAATTAATTTTAAAAAAAAAAGGGAGAGAAACTAGCAGAAAAATATTCCCCACCTCATACACGTTCAATGTCTTCATCGATGTCTATGGCTGAATTCCAAAAGAAATTGGGAGATCTTGAGAAACAAATCAATAATAATTCCAAAGAATTCGGAAAAAGATTAGTCGATCTTGAAGGTACAGTTGCAGGGCACTCCAACGACATCAAAAAGATTCATGATACGACAAATCGAATAGAAAGACAAATGTGGCTAAATCATCACGAGGCCACAGAAAAGCAGAGCGAAGCAATGAACAATATGACAGAACTCTTCAATAAGCTAAATGATAAGATAGATAAGTTAAGTCAGACACAATCCCCAATATCTCCTAACATGGAACAAAATCAACAAAACAATTCCGCAGATTCAAGGAACTCAGAAGAGCATCAGGAAAAAACCGATTCCCCACATCATCAAGAAGATAGTAATGCAGATTTTCAAAATAAGCAGCTCTGGAATGCATTCGCTAATCAATATTCCCTTCTTGCTCCACCATTAGCATATTAGCGCAAAGCCAAGATCGACCTACCCAAATTTGATGGTAATGAAAAAAATAGCATTGCATGGCTTAATAAAGCAGAAGAATATTTTGAGATTTATGACATTAGTAGTGATGACGAAAAAATTAAACATGCTTCCATGAAAATGGAAGGAGAAGCATATAATTGGTATATGTGGTGGAAAAAGACGACGCTCGCTATCAGTTGGAGGAAATTTAAGGATGCGTTCTTCAAAAGGTTTCAAGGCATAAAAGAAGAAAAGTTTTTTTCAACCTTTATCAAATTACGCCAAAAAGGAGATGTGGATGAGTACACTCGAGAATGGGAGACCTTGGCAACACGAGTACCAGGATTGTCGGAATCTCGTCTAATCTAGTCTTACATCTCAGGACTTAAAATCCACATACAGGAAGAGCTAGAACTACATGAAATTACGTCCGTAGAAGTAGCAAGGCAAAAAGCAAAAGCTGCTGAAAAGAAATTTGAAAGATTATCAAAACCAGAAAAATTATATTCGAGACGACGGTTTCCTCAATCTGAAAATATAGATAACACAAAATATGTCCCTGTCCATCTTCATGAAGAAGAAAAATCTAGTATGGAAAAACAAAGAATGCAAGAGGGCAAGTGCAAACGCTGCGATGAAAACTGGGACCCTAAGCACAGATGTGCTAATGGAAAAACGAAAAATCTATACAGTTGTGAAGCAACTAACGACGCTAACAGTATTGATTCGTGTATAGAAGGATTAGAAGACAACTTAGAGTTCTCTCCAGAAGTGGATGGCGAAACTATTCCGCAAGTGTCATTATCAGCTATGACAGGCATATCACAACCTCAAACCCTAAGGTTAAGAGGACATATTAAGAAAAACAATGTAATGGTTCTAATAGACACAGGCAGCACGCACAATTTTCTAGATTCAGCCATGGCCAAAAGACTCAACCTCTTTACTTTTCCCATGCCTAATATGAAGGTAATGGTGGCCGATGGTAAGAAGATTGAACAAGTAGGAAAATGCCATAAAGTCAAATTGCAGATTAAAGACTTTCATTTAGAATCTCCATTCTACACCGTTCCATTACGAGGAGTAGATGTGGTCTTAGGAATTCAATGGCTACAAACTCTAGGTACTTATTCTGCCAACCATCAGAAATAGTTTATAAGTTTTAAATGGAAAGGGCAGAAATACAAGTTGTATGGATTCCAAGCCCCAGAAAATCAAGTCGTATCTTCCTCTCTGATGACGAAGATGATTCAAATAGGAGCGCCAACATCTACAGTACAATGTCATCAGTTAGAAATGTTATCTTCAAAAGGGAGCCATGAAGAGTCACTAGAAGTCAAGACAGGATCCGACCCTGTCGATATCAGATATTTTCACTATTCAGATCAACAAAAGATTGAACTCGAGTATATGCTCCACGATCTTTTTAAAATGTGGGAAGCAAGAGCCCGCCGCTCAAGAAACCCAGGCGTTCGTCAACATTATCCATCGTTACATATGCTTTGAGGACAAAGCATCTTAAGAGAGGGGCAATGTTATGAATATTTTATTAATTATTAGTTAGATATAGTTATATTAGGTTTTATTAACTGAAAGGGCATGATCAAAGATCATGCCTCTTCGCCAAGGGACACCTTGAGGCTATATTTAAAGCCTAGGCGATCCCTCATTGTAATCATCTTTCATCTATCATCATTAATAATATATACTTACTCAAGTTGACCAGAGTTTTTACACTCCATTGGTATCAGAGACATCGCTCTTCGGGATCTGTGTGATCACCCAAAAGTAAGGAATTAAAAAATTCCAGATTAAAGATTTTTTATCAGTGCGGGTAGCAGCAATTGTTTAAAAAATTTTACAAATTTTTACAAATACACTGAGCTTCTAGGCAGTGTGAAAAAATACGATCCCAGGTTTCCGTCTTTTTTTTCTTGCCGGACTGCCTTTTTCCTACAGCTATCTTATTTTTTTTATCTTCTGGTCAACGTCCTTTCTGCTACTCTTTTAATCGATCTTCCTTGCTATAACCTCCGACAACCAGCCAACAAGAAAATTACTTTTAAAAAAAAAATCGAGAAACCGTCCCCGCAGTCATTTTTTTTCCTCCGCGTATTCCTTCGATATGCCTTCCACGTTGATTTTTCAAAATACAGACACGTAAACATAAATCGATCCGACGTCTTCGTTCGATAAGGGTATTCGATAAGGGTGCGACGCCAGATCGTTATATTAATAAAATCGATTCGTTATAATTATAGGAAAAAGTGTGTCACGGCATTACAGGAAATCGATTAACTCCAGATTGGCATTGTATTTTAATTCGGAACGGGCACATTTTAAAAAAGATTTTTTTAATTATTTAAAATATATACTATATAGTTAAATTGATAATTATATATATATATATATATATATATATATATATATATATTATAATTATATAATTCATTTATATATATAATTCTCATTTAATAATTATATATATATATATATATAATAATTATATAATTAAATTATTAAAAAAAAGGGAAAAGAGAAACTGGCAGAAAAATATTCCCCGCCTCATACGCGTTCGATGTCGTCATCAATGTCAATGGCTGAATTCCAGAAAAAATTGGTGGATCTCGAGAAACAGATCACTAATAATTCTGAAGAATTCGGAAAAAGATTAGTCGATCTTGAAGGTACAGTTGCAGGGCATTCCAACGACATCAAAAAGGTTCATGATACAACAAATCGAATAGAAAGACAAATGTGGCTAAATCATCACGAGGCCACAGAAAAGCAGAGCGAACTCTTCAATAAGCTAAATGATAAGATAGATAAATTAAGTCAGACACAATCCCCAATATCTCCTAACAAGGAACAAAATCAACAAAACAATTCCGCAGATTCAGGGAACTCAGAAGAGCATCAGGAAAAAACTGATTCCCCACATCATCAAGAAGATAGTAATGCAGATTTTCAAAATAAGTAGCTCTGGAATGCATTCGCTAATCAATATCCCCTTCTTGTTCCACCATTAGCATATCAGCGCAAAGCCAAGATCGACCTACCCAAATTTGATGGTAATGAAAAAAATAGCATTGCATGGCTTAATAAAGCAAAAGAATATTTTGAGATTTATGACATTACTAGTGATGATGAAAAAATTAAGCATGCTTCCATGAAAATGGAAGGAGAAGCATATAATTGGTATATGTGGTGGAAAAAAACAACGCTCGCTATCAGTTGGAGGAAATTTAAGGATGCATTCTTCAAAAGGTTTCAAGGCATAAAAGAAGAAAAGTTTTTTTCAACCTTTATCAAATTACGCCAAAAAGGAGATGTGGATGAGTACACTCAAGAATGGGAGACCTTGGCAACACGAGTACCAGGATTGTCGGAATCTCGTCTAATCCAGTCTTACATCTCAGGACTTAAAATCCACATACAAGAAGAGCTAGAACTACATGAAATTACGTCCATAGAAGTAGCAAGGCAAAAAGCAAAAGCTGCTGAAAAGAAATTTGAAAGATTATCAAAACCAGAAAAAGTATATTCGAGACGACGGTTTCCTCAATCTACAAAAGAAGATAACATGAAATATGTTCCACCACGCCTTCGCGAAGGAGACAAATCTAACTTGGAAATACAAAGAATGAGGGAAGGCAAATGCAAACGTTGTGGCGAAAAATGGGACCCTAAGCATAGATGTGCTAATGGAAAAGAAAAAAATTTGTATAATTGTGAAGCAACTAATGATTCTAACAATGATGATTCAGACATAGAAGGGATAGAAGATACCCTAGAATTCTCCCCAGAAGTAGATGATGACAACACTCCGCAAGTGTCATTATCAGCCATGACAGGTATATCACAACCTCAGACACTAAAATTAAGGGGACATATTAAGAAAAACAACGTAATGGTTCTCATAGACACATGCAGCACGCACAATTTTCTAGATTCAACCATGGCCAAAAGACTCAACCTCTTTACTTTTCCCATGCCTAATATGAAGGTAATGGTGGCCGATGGTAAGAAGATTGAACAAGTAGGAAAATGCCATAAAGTCAAATTGCAGATTAAAGACTTTAGTTTAGAATCTCCATTCTACACCGTTCCATTACGAGGAGTAGATGTGGTCTTAGGAATTCAATGGCTACAAACTTTAGGTACTTATTCTGCCAACCATCAGAAGCAGTTTCTAAGTTTTAAGTGGAAAGGGCAGAAACACAGGTTGTATGGATTCCAAGCCCCAGAAGATCAAGTCGTATCTTCCTCTCTGATGACGAAGATGATTCAAACAGGAGCGCCAACATCTACAGTACAATGTCATCAGTTAGAAATGTTATCTTCAAAAGGGAGCCACGAAGAGTCACCAGAAGTCAAGACAGGATCCGACCCTGTCGATATCAGATATTTTCACTATCTAGATCAACAAAAGATTGAACTCGAGAATATGCTCCACGATCTTTTTAAAATGTGGGAAGCAAGAGCCCGCCGCTCAAGAAACCCAGGCGTTCGTCAACATTGTCCATCGTTACATATGCTTTGAGGACAAAGCATATTTAAGAGAGGGGCAATGTTATGTAAATTTTATTAATTGTTAGTTAGATATAGTTATATTAGGTTTTATTAAGTGAAAGGCTCTTTCAATTACGGACAATCGTAGGCGATATTTAAAGCCTCTGGATTCCCCCCAATGTAATCATCTTTTCATCTTCATCAATAATAATATATAATATTCAAGTTTGCCAAAGTTTTTACACTAACATAACTTAACTACTTTTAGATTAGCAATTGTGATTATTAAGTGAGCCAAGTATATCTTAACAATATGAAGCAATTTAGATCAGTGAGGCAATATCGAGATTATTCAATGGAGACCAGTGCCTAATGAACAATGTTCAACATAAATTATATCACTTGCACAACATGAAAACTTCAAGTTACTAGATTAGTAGTGTTGCAAGAAGAAAGTTAGTTTAACGGATCAAGATAACCAAGAATGTGAGCAGTAAAGTGAAGTAAGAACAATTGCAAAAAAGAAACTTATATCTCCAATATAATTATGGCATTCAAATAAGCTCGCAATTATAAATTAAGCCCATAATTCCCTTTTTATTAAAAATTGCAAAGGAAACCCTTTGGAAGAGTTTAAAAACCTTTAAGGAGGATTTATAAAATAAATAAATTTAATAGCAAATATCCTCTCCTAAAAAGTATTAATAAGAGAAATATCTTTGAAGATTAAAATGAGAATACTTCTCTCAATAAAGTGGAAATGAATTTCCTTCAAAGTATCTTACTCTCCCTTCCAAAGTATATTTCGTTTAATAAATTAGGAGAGGTTTTTTAAACTTTTGAAGAGGGGTTTATAAATAAAATTTTAACTGGCCCTTCTCTAAAGTTAATGAGGGAAATTCCTATAGCAAATTTTACAATTTTTTTAATAGAATCTTTCTCCCAAAGAAAATTAACTTTTCCTCAAAGTGAAATTGAAATGAAATTTTTATTCCCAAATGATAATTTCACTCTGTATTTCGTTCAAGCTAATAATGATTTTAAAATTAGGATATTTCTCTTTATAAAGGAAATGACTTTCCCAAATGAAATTCGCTCCTAAAAAAAAATTGATGCACAAGCTCAAGGAGGAAATTTACAAAATGGATGAGGGAAAATTTGATGCGGCTAGAAGATGGAAGCTTCTAAGAAATTAAATTTTAAAACCCCGTGTCTCAAATGCTTGAATCGAAACAAGAATTTTGCTCAAACTTTTTATAGATTTTCGCCCATAGAATTTTGCTTGCAGCTGAAGAGAAATGTGCTCAGATTTGAAGGTGGCTTCCACAAATTTAAAGATTCCAAGCCTGCAAAAAAAATCGTTTTGAACTTCTCCTTGGAAGAAAAATTAATTTTCTCAAACCCCAAGGGATTTATGCTCATGAAAAGGGAGAAACTATTGCAGCTTAGGGAGATGCCAACGGCCTTCTCAAACACATCTAATTTTGCTTCGACAAAGGGAAAGATCTCAGAAAAATTTAAAATGGCCTTGATAGGGAGAACGGTCCCAAAAAGAATTTCGATTTTTTTTAGAACGAGGACGACCCCTTTGAGGTTTTCGACTTATGGATGATAAGGGTCAAAGGTATGTGACTCTCTCATAAAAAAATATACGGTTTGCACAATGAGAAAACCCAAATGAGATCCCTCATAAAATTAGAAAATGCCTTGAAAAAATTATTATAACATTTCCAGAGGAAAAACCCTCAAGGAAAATTCAATTTTTTTTTTTTGGTCCAAGGAAAAATATGATGAAGGGATCAGTTGCTTAGAGTCCACAGCGAAGGAGAGAAAGCGACCCTGGAAAATCAGTTATCACTGCAAAGACGTCAAGGGTTTCACACTAGAGAAAAAATGCTTCCGGCTTTAGTGAAACAAAAACCTCTCAGTTTGCACAAATCGATTAGTAAAATACCACAAAATTTTAAATAAAATTTGCCAAAAATTTTATGGATTTCACCCTAAAAATAATCAATGAATAAATCCCTTTCGAAAATTTCGAATAAAAATTTGCAAAATTTATGATCGAAATTCCCTTTAAAAAATAACTTCGAAATTGAGGAGAAAAGTTCCTCAATCACAAACAGCTTTGACACAAGAACTTCAATTTAAAACCTTTACGAAAATGCACATGATATTTTCTAGAATATTTTTTGCAAATTTTATTTATATATTCATTTATGATTTAGGGGGCCTAGAAAATTCGTTTTGAAGCTCTAAACTTTATATACAAAACAGAAAGTATAAACAATGGCTAAAGAAAATATTTACAAAGAAAGGAATTAATTACAAATTTCTAGTAATGGATCAAAGGATTATGAGTCCAACTCCAACCCTTGATCTTTAAATAAATCTTTTTTATTAGCAAATCTATCAATTGAAGAACCATATATAAAATATTTTAAGATATGAATGAGTTTAAATGAGGCACTAACCAGGAAACCCTACAAGAAATTCTTTGTTAGATAAGTCTATCAAGAAGGCTCTTCAGATATTATGCCTTGGGAGTTGGTTGGTCCAATTGAGGACTTCCCCTCACGCCCAAGTTTGCGAATATAAAAAGATCTTTACACGCTCAAGATCAAGTTGTTAGATCAATAGAGACATAAAATAGCTATATAATCCTCAAGAATTAGAGATACCTGCTAATTAAATTAAATTAAAATGCTACCTTAGATCCAATAATCAATGTACGATACCCGTGCAATAAGTTATTCCAGAAGGGCTTATGATTAACAACTTCTAAAATATTATTCAGTAGAGCATTAGGAGCAGTATTACCATAAGAAGTAGGAGAGAAACACCACCATCAATAAAAACCCCAAACACTTTTGCATTATTATTATTCCAAAAAAATTACAAGAGAGCTTCGAGAGCCAGTGCACGATCCAAAGATCAGATGATTTACAATGAGAGCATATGCTTCCTTTGTGAAAAATGGCTAGATCCATGAAGGTGCACAAATTTGACTTGATCTCGCATGATTAAATGCTTGATCATGTCAAAATAATCTCCACCGTTGATCACTTGAGAAAAAAATCGAATTCCTTAATGATGTCCTTTTCCTTGGTCCAAAAAAATATTTTTTCCTGACTTTTTCTCCTCAAAAAAATCTCCATTCACTTGCTTAACCAACTTGGACCATAAATTTGATCTTCATTAAAAAATCAATTTTTCTGGGAATTAATTCTCATCTTCTAGACTAAAAATATTTTCTTTAATTTTTGCTTGCTTGATTTGTGGAGATTCCTTTCTTGGAAAGTGCACATTACTTTTTTTTAATATTTTTCACTTGGAGAGAATTTATTTTTATCTCATTTTTATTTTCTGACCATTTTCTGACTAATATTTTTGTCGCTTTTTGCCAAAATACCAAAATTAAAAATAATTATTCTTTGACTCAAAATTAATTTATTTTTGGCTTAGGACTGTAATTTAATTTAGCCAAAAAGATTAATCAATTGACACTAAAGGGTATTAATAAATTTTTCCACCCCTAAATATTTTAGCCATGGTGTCTAAATACGAGGGACCATGCACCAAAATATTTTTTACATCAAGATATTACAATTAATTCAACCCTTGAAACAAAAAGACACCTTTCGACATAAACCCTTAATAATTTACCCAATTTTGCGACACAATATGATCTAGTATAGACCAAGTATGTTTGTAATAAAATAATTTAGCCAAATGTACTTAAATTATTCCCAAACACACTTTTACAAAAGACTCAATATAACACTAGGACTTACCTAAGACCTTGTTGATAAATTTCACCCTAGCTTTGGGATTTAAGCTGGAGGGAAAAACTTTGCCGAGTATTTGTGTTTAGAAACACACATAACTCGGTGAGATGAAAAACCTCCTAGGATGAAATTCGTTGCCAAAATCGGAGACTTACCTAGATGTTGTTACATAATTAAACGGTCATACTATTCATTTATAATAAATTTGCAGAATTTGGGTTTACAATTCTGATGAACTAACGAATGATGATGATGAATCTTGGATATTTGACTGCTCAAACATGATGGAATTCCTTCGAAAAATTTGCACTGTTATAGGGTAGTTGACACGAAGTGGTCAACAAGACCAATGTAACAACACCTCTTACCCAACCCCCTTGAGTAGGAGGTGGTCACTACACATACCCAATCTTCAAATTGCCGTTATGAAAATGGGGTATAAAAATTCTTGACTTTTTTTTTTCTTTTTTCAACTTCTCTAAACTCAAAGATATTTCCTCCCGAAGATTTTACCCTACCACCTCATTTTGCTGCCATGTTGCAGTCCATCACTGACCTGCATGGCAGTTGCGCCCTAGCCCTCCTTATGCCTCCAGGATGACGTCTAGTGACACATCATCTCGCTTTTTCCATGTTGGCAGATTCCCAAGCATGCTTCATTGATAACCGCTGAGCCCGTGTCACTGACTTACATGTGGGTGGCGTCATATGGCCTCCTCTTCTTATTGGTCCGCCTTTACACTCTTACTGCCACCGCATGGTATCCCACATCACCCCGCTTCCTTCACCCCAATGACTCCTTTGCTACACCTCTTTACTTCACCAAGGTCATAGCGTCGGGCTGACCTGGCTGACGAGACGCCTTCTCCACCAAGTGGATATGCTCTCCACTAGCGTGGTATGACTTACGACATCAGAATAGTCTCCTCCCGGTGTTTACAATTGATTCCCTACTTTAATCTTGCGGGGTGAACACGTCGAGCTAACTTGACAAGTGGGCTAGTCCCCGAGAAATAGCACCATAGCAATAGTGCGAGCCTTGCCATGCACCCACCTTACGACATCCTGCAAGGCTTTGCCCGGCACATTCAATTCTTCTGCTCCAACATTGCTACAGGGTGAGACTTTCGGGGTGACATCATCCCGCCTTTACATCTTGGCACTCCCATTGTGCCTTCCTTTCATCCTTCCAGGATAAACTTCCATGTTTATGTAAGTAGTGGGCCATCCTTTCGACCAAGGGTAGCGATGTTGGGCACGTGTCATCTTGCCCACATCATCCCGACACTTTATGCCAGAGCCTCCACCTATTGCTCCTTTCAAATAATCTGGGTGTGGTCGCTCCCTCACACGCTCCCGTTCCGATTGGTGTGCGTAGTGGCTTTGCCATGTCATATGGCTCATCTTTGCCCGACACTTTCTCTTTGCATCCACCCACAACCTCTAGATTCAATGTTGAGGGCAAACACGACAAGGAAGTCCATCGCTGACCAATAGCAGGACCATCGAGTTGGTGTGTCAGCTAGCTCAGTCGGATGACATCATCCTGGTCAATCCCATCGACATGCAACACAATCCTTTGGGGTAAACCTTCTGGACCTCGTTACAATAACTTCATCCATTCGTGTTAAAGGAATTCAAGTCGCGCTAATGCGGAGCCTCAAGTCGCACTAATGCGGAGCCTCCACGACTACGATTCTGCCTAGTTAATGATAAAGTTGCACGGTTCTATCTTACAAGTTCAAAGCTCGGTCCATCCTGCGCTGCTCAAGCTTTCCGTCAATCTTTCCCATGGCTTGACCATGGGAACCTTGCCTAGCCTTATGCGATGCGCCCAACATGGATTTTCCTAAAGTATAGAGGGAACTTGCTTCAGCTCCTCACCAATTGCTTCTCACTAGTTTATCCAACCAAGGCTTTGTCAAAGAGGTTCTACGTCAACATTGAGACTTGGCACCAGCAATGGCGGAAATGGCTTGCTAATGCAACATGCAATGCTACCCCTCTTGAGCTTGGGAGAAGGCTACTCCAATGAAATCTTGCCCCTCGGATGTACCCTGCTCTATAATAAGGGCATTCCAGGGGCACCGGCATAGGCACTCCTGCAACCCCACTTTGTCGTGGAACTATAATGATTTCCTGAAAGGCTTTACCTCGACGGCCACACGCCAAGGGTTCCAGACTCCATGATCAGCCAGTAAGCAACACTATGGCGCTAGTAGTTACGCAGAGACTTCTAGGGCCTCACGAGCTACGCCCTGATGATAGCGAAAGATATCCAGGGTGCTGATAATGCATGGTTGGCTAAGCCTGCTTACATGGGTTTCAACTATCCTTCCACTAAAAGAAAAATAACCCTTTCAGTGTTAGCGTGACGCCTTTTGCACAGGTTCAAGGGCTTATAACCCAGTGAAGGAATATCCATGTATATGTACAGACCCTACCAAGCGAGCAATCTCTTATGTAATTATTTCATGTTAATAAAAAGGGCCCTTTTGCCCAATCTTCCAAGTTTATTCCAGATCCTTATGGACCTTCTAACACTAGTTGTAACATTTCATAATGCATTTGTGTTACCTACCTATAAGCGGTTTACAACACATTTGCACATTTCATTCAAAATAAGGTTCTGCTCTATAATATCGCATAGTCCTCGTTACCACGTGGTTCATTACACCTTTTGTGCATCATATGTTTTGTGATCAACACCAACAAGCATATCACACAAAACTTCATTTCCAGTTCAAAACCACACACACACTTAGTTTATTTAACAATGTCATTCATTTCAGAGAAGCAACAAACACGCAAATTTATTTAACATATCCATCAGTGCCATAACCCCACATAGGTGTAACCACATGTTCATGCATTGTTAGTCTCCTTTTTTATCCAAAGATGCAGTGCCATTTCAACTAGAATGCAACATAAATTCTTTAACATTTAAACAAGTCCAAGAGATTACTTATATTTAAAATATGCAAGCAACTGAGTCAGGGACAAGGACTCTCCACCCAACCATAAACAGCTGCAGCGACACTTACTTGCAGTTGTCACCCCCGAGACAGATTCCAGAGTCTGAGGGAGGTGCTTACTTAAGGGAATCGATCACCATCTAACAACTAAAAAAAGGGAATCCCAGAGGACCTCTTCCTCAATCCCACGGTCTACCAGTTGACTGCGACCATCTTCTTTAGCACAAGGAGTCCAGAGGTTCTCTACCTCACCCAAAGTGTGCACACAATGATTCACTCCCACAGGTAACAATAAGGCAATAACCAGAGGTCTTCAATCAAGTCTTCCTTTGATGTTGCTTCAGGATTAACCTCTTCCCATGTTGTCTAGGGCTCCAGAGCCTGTTATCTCAACCCACAGCCTCCAAGAAACCCAAGCTATTACAGGGCTCCAGAGATTACATCCCAACCCACAGCCTCCAAGGACCCAAGTTGTTATAGGGCTCCAAATACTTTGTCTCAACCCAAAGCCTCCAAGGTGTTAGAAAATCGAAAAGGCAAAAATATTTTCTTATATAGATAATTACTTGTGATATTCCTTTGTTCTTATTAAATTTTTTATGTTTTTCTTTTATCTTCTTTTCTTCAAGCAATCATCAAATCAAAACATTAAGATCAAGGACACCAAATATAAGCGTTCAGCCAGGGCTAAAACCCCTCTATAGGGTAAAACCCAGTCGACTCTTCCACTAGTAGATTCAAATCAAGATGAGACAATCCAAAACCTTTCAGACCTAGACAAAGACATCCTCCAATAACCATGTCCACCCTTCCTTCCTTTAGATGATCCTTGCCAAAGTCTCCAAGTACCATCTTCACAGTTGAAGCTTCAATCCAGAATTTCGGCCCCCAACTACAAAACTTCGAACCTGCAGTAGATTCAAAATTTCGGCCCCAGCAACAGCCCAGTAACTTTGCACGTGTGAGAGATAAAATTCCCAAAAACTCGATTTATGTCTTCCTAGCTAATCTTTTTCTCCTCCAGTAATTTCGCTCTCATTTACTACTTCTCTTTCTTGTAGATCGAACTTCTTGAGTGTGTGTATCAAATAGGTTGAATTGCTTCTTATTTATAGCCTTCTCGCTGGGTTGAAAAGCCTTAATCCAGGTCGACTTGTTAAGGAAAGAACCGACTTGGTGTGGAGGTAACAAATGATCTTTTTCACTCAAAAATTATTCTTTTTACAGATACAAAAGCCCAAGAAAGGTCTAATAAAAATGGCAATGGCTCTATTAACTCAATACAAAACCTAGAAGCCTTCAATGGAGGCTTTGACCTAGAAATTGATGACCCAAGAATGAAACCCATGCTTTAATAAGTCATTTTCTTTAATAATAAAGTTTCTTTTCACAAGTGCAATTACGAAGACTGACACTAGTTGTTAGGATATGCCGACACATAGGAAATAGTTAAGTATAACTTGGTCTAGCGTAGAGTTAGGTAAAGTGTGTTTCTTTAGTATGTACTTTTGTAACTTATAATCTGACAGTCACGATATGTAGTGATCTGACGGTTCATTCTCTCCTCAGTATTACCGACACTTGATCTGTTGCTTAACACCCAATTGGTCCATGATTTCTATTTAAAGAACATGGAGGGTCATTTGTCTTGCGACCGTTTATGAGAGAAGCTTATGTAAATTTTCTTTCTTTATATTAATAAATTCCCTGAAGTGGACGCGTTGGCTCAGGTCGTGGACTGTTTCCCTCTTCGAGGGTTTTAACCATGTCAAATACTTGTGTATTGATCTGTGATCTGTTTAATAGCGGTGACCTTTGGTGTTTGATCTAAGGAACTTACCCTGTAAATTCCTACATGGTATCAGAGTTGTTTTGAGGGTCGCATCTGTTGTTCATCCAAATCCGAAGTCGGTTTGACTGCATGCAACTGTCGTTTTCCAGATCTATTGTTTATGACCACTTTCGAGCTAGGAGAATTGCGTTGTTGTGTCCAGACCGCTGTTCCAGTGAGGAACCCCTTTCATTCCATGCGAAAAGGTTTCTAGTTGCCCAAGCTATGTCATTTTAGATATGGATGTATAAAGTTTTTTTTGCAGTAATATTTATTATCTCTCTGTTTTATTTCAGTTTATAGTCGTTTTTTTCTATTACCAGATCTATACCCTCTTCACTGTATATGCTCTTTGCTCTGCACTCAGTGCAATCTAGCAAACCAGAAATAGGAAGACGGTATTTTCTCCTACGTATGCTCTTTCCTCGCGACTTTGTGCGATCTCGGGAAATCAGAAATAGTGAGAAAAATATTTAGTTTTTGAGCGGACTAACGAGAAATCTAACATTAGGTCGTAAGCCCTATATATTTTTTTTGTTGTTTACGTGGTTATTTTTTGCAGGCAAAAAAGCACGCACCCCAAAGAGGGAAAAACAAAACCCCTTCCTTCTTTCCAACAATTACTAAATCATTTTACTAGCTCACTTGGTCTAAAGTTAGTTTATGAAAATGTTGATTTTTGTAGCATCAGAAAGTGTTCCAGTTCTCAAACTTTGCAAGGAGGCTTGGACAGCAGTATTCCAAAGAACTCAGAAACCGTTTGTGAAAATTCCACTAGCTTCATAACTTATTAAAATAATTAATTATTTAATTATTTTAATGAAAACCCTAAGTCTAAACTTAGGGAAATGAAATAATTAAAGGGTATCAATAAGTCAGAGTGTGAATCTTCTAGAAAACAAAGATCAAATCAAATTTTAATCTTAGCCATTGATTATACTTCTAATCTGGGTCGTTGGTTCTCCAACGAGAAGATTATAAAAGAAGGCTTGAGGGTCATTTGGAAAATAAGTCGGGGCATACACTCAGTTCCCGAAGGAGATCGATTTTGAAATAAGAGAATTTGATTTCAGTGGGAGAGTTGCAGGGCAAAGAATTTTTAGAAGCAAAAGGAGGAGGGAGTCAGCAAGTGACTGACGTTAGGGACAGAGGTAAGCAGTGGGCCACAAGAGGTAGCTCTGGGCTGCAACGCAGTGAACCCACGCAGACCCTACGTAGACTTACGCAATCCAGCGCTCGGACTGTGCAGAGAAACACACAGACAGGCACAGGAGATAGCAGAGGCTGATCAAGGTGTCGACGATTTGTCGGAAAGCCGAGAATTCTGTCTCAGGTGTTTCAAATTTTATCTGCCAGTATTTTTCCTTGTAAAGAAATCATTTGCTGAAGAATTTAATAAAACCCTCATCTGCTCCACCGGTTTTCCCGCATTGGGTTTTTCCAAGGACAATTGTCCAAAAATAACTGTGCACATGTGATTGATTCTCGTGCTTATGTCCTTTACTGTTCATTTCTCTGCATATATATTTGTGAATCTTGCAGTAGTATTTATTTCGATATTTGCCAGAAGATTTCTGAAAATAACTTATTGAAATAATAAGTAAGAGGAATAAATCTATCATTGCAACTATATAGTTTTCAGATTGAAAATTTCACATGGTATCAGAGCCAGAGATGAGTAACATGAATGGAGAATCGATTGGTGGACAGAAGTCTACCGTTGCAGCAGTAGCGCAGAAGGGTTCACGCAGTTCTCCAGGAAGGGAAAGAAGCATGATAGAACAAATGGATCATGATGTCTCTATTCTGGCATCCAGACTTGAAGAAGAATTTGCTTGCATACCAAACATTGCTTCTTCTAATGTCTGGCATATTGACAGTGGAGCTTATGCTCACATGACTGGAGTACAGGAATGTTTTTCCGACTACCGAAAGGAGCAAATCAATTTTAAAATAACCATGGGTAATAAAGCAAAATGTACCCCTATTGGGAGAGGTACCGTAGTTTTTCAAACCGAGGCTAGACATAAGATCCGGCCCACTAATGTACTGCATGTTCTCGGGTTGAGGATGAACTTGCTCTCAATGTCTCAGCTTCAAAACCGAGGTTATGACGTCTACTTTATTGGCAATAGGGTCTACGTCAAACACTCTAGTTGGAAGAAGAAGGCACAGATCAGGGTAAGAAGCAACAAACTTTACAAGTTGCAGCTTGAATCCCCAATGGCACTGGTAGGCAGCGTAGATGAAATGGACCTGAATGAGCTATGGCATACAAGAATGAGACATTTGCATCATGGGGCATTAAAAATTCTCCAGAAGACTGTCACGGGAGTTCTAGTGTTAAGCACTAAATGAGATGATGTCTGCAAGGGGTGCGTATTGGGAAAATATGCCAAGGCAGCGTATCAGAGAAGCAAAAACAGGGCCAAGGGTGTATTGGACTTGATACACTAAGATATATGTGGACCAATGTCAACTAGAGCTCTTAGTGGTGCCGAGTACTTCGTCACTTTCATTGATGACCATTCCAGGAAAACCTGGATCTACTTTATGAAGACCAAGGGTGGAGTCTTCAGTGAGTTTAAAGAGTTTAAGGCTTTGGTAGACAATCTGACAAGGAAGCGGATCAAGGTGTTGCGATCAGACAATGGTGGTGAAAACATAGATAAGGAATTCACTGGGTTTTGCACAAGGGAAGGTATAAAAAGAGAGTAGACAGCTCCATACAATCCGGAGTAGAATGGTGTGGCAGAAAGGAAAAACAGGGCTATTGTCGAAGCAACAAGGGCAATGTTGTATGACCAAGACATGCCCAAATTTATCTGGGTTGAAGCTTGTAATACAACTGTCTATATTCAGAATAGGACTCCTCATGATGCATTGTGAAAGATCACGCCGGAAAGTGTCTTCACTGGCAGTAAGCCTGAAGTGAGTCACTTTGGCAGTACAGCTTACTGTCATGTCCCCAGTGAGAAGAGGAAGAAGTTAGAAATGAATGCAGAAAAAGGGCATCTAGTAGGATACAGTGAGAATGCAAAGTCATATCGCATCTATATTCTTGAGAGCAAGAAAGATGTAGTGCAGAGGGATGTGAAGTTCATGGAGGAGAAGGCCTTTAGAAGGTCCCGCGAGTTGCCTTTTGCGACGCAGTCTGAGGAGGAGCCTCTGGTTCAGCCCCAGCAACCAGCGGCAGAAAATTCAGTTGCCTCTCCAAGGCATGGGGATCCAAGGGACATGTCTCCCGAGGATTTGCAAGAGGGAGAGTCGGTAAATCCACCTACCACCAGTGGAAGAACAAGCAGGGAACTACGACAGATTCTGAACGATGCAGAGGACTTTGTCAGAGTCCCCCGAAATGAGAAGAGACAGCGTAAGCAACCTGAGAGGTGTCAAGCCTTGGTTGCACAAGTCGGAGAACCATCCAGTTTTCGGGAGGCAACTCAACACTAGGTGTGGGTTGATGCAATGGTGGAAGAGTACAGTTCCATCATGACGAATGATGTCTGGGAAGTGGTCCCCAGACCTCAGGGAAGTGGTCCCTAGTTGTAGGATCAAGGTGGATCTACAAGGTCAAGTATGCTACAGATGGCAGCATCGAGAAATTTAAAGCCAGGTTTGTGGCCAAGGGGTATGCTCAAAAGGAAGGGATCGATTATGAAGAAACCTTCGCCCCAGTAGCCAAATACACCTCTATCAAATCAGTGATATCCCTTGCTGCGCAGATGGGATGGGAGATTCTCCAGATGGACGTCAAGACAGCATTCCTAAATGGGGTGATAGAGAAAGAGGTGTATATAGAACAACCAGAGGGCTTACAGAAGCATGATCAGAAGACTCATGTGTGCAGACTAAAGAAAGCATTGTATGGACTGAAGCAAGCTCCTAGAGCCTGGTATGGTCGAATTGACTACTACTTGCAAAAGATGGGATTCGTCAAGAGTGACGCAGATCCCAATCTCTACTATCTAAGAGTGGGGAGTGAGCCTCTAATACTGATTTTGTATGTAGATGATCTATTCTTAATAGGATCATCAAGGCTCATCACAGATTACAAGAGGAATCTGGCTGAGGAATTTGACATGATCTTTGACGGATGCACTATTTTCTGGGGTTGGAAGTTTGGCAGCAGAATGGGGAGATCTTTCTTGGTCAAGGAATATACACTACAGAGATTCTAAAGAGATTTCATATGGAGGATTGTAGACCCATGACAACTCCAATGATCACCAACTGGAAGAAAATCGACACGTCCGAAGACGATGAGGTTGATCCTACGTTATATAGGCAGCTCATAGGATCGTTGATGTATCCGATAAACACAAGGTCAGACATTTGTTATGTTGTAAAAACCCTCAGTCAGTTCATGGTAGAACCTAAGAGGGCTCATTGGGCAGCAACCAAGCATGTTCTCAGGTACCTTCAAGGAACAGTGGAGCTTGGATTGAAGTACACCGGTAGCAATGATGTCAGGTTGAGTGGTTTCACCGACGCAAATTGGGCTGGGAATTCAGTGGATCAGAAGAATACCAGTGGGTATTGTTTCAGTCTAGGATCGAGAATGACTTCCTGGTGCGGCAGGAAACAGAAGTCCGTAGCACGGAGCTCAGCGGAAGCAGAGTATATGGCAACCAGCACAGCTTCGTGTGAGGCCATATGGCTTCGAAAACTGCTAGTGAACCTACTTAAGGATAAAATGGGAGTGACCAGCATCTTATGCGATAATCAAGGTTGAATCAAGCTCTCTAAAAATCCTGTGTTTCATGATCGGTCGAAGCAAATTGATATCAGGTGTCACTTCATCAAGGACAGTGTACAACGTGGAGCTGTTGAGTTGCAGTACACTCCAACAGGAGAACAGGTGGAAGAAATCCTCACAAAATCTCTAGGAAGACTAAGTTTGTCTACTTCAGATAAAAGATGGGGATGATGAAGAATGCATTCTAGTAGCAAAAATGGATAAGATCAGTATTCAGAGGGAGTTGTTGTACAGATGCAGCAGTGACAGTGGCAGTGTCAAAGGCAGCAATACAGAGGGTAGCAGTGCAGCAAATGAGGGGCAGCATCAAGAGATCAGCAGCGCAAAGGGTGCTTCAAAAGCAGAGCAGCATGCAGCAGGCATATTGTTGGAACACCTTCCTCGCTAAGAGGGAGTGATACTTTTTGTAGCATCAAAAAGTGTTCCAAGTCTCAAACTTTGCAAGGAGGCTTGGACACCAGTATTCCAAAGAACCTAGAAACCGTTTGTGGAAATTCCACTCGGTTCATGATTTATTAAAATAATTAATTATTTTAATGAAAACCCTAAGTCTAAACTTAGGGAAATGAAATAGTTAAAAGATATTAATAAGTCAGAATGTGAATCTTCTAGAAAACAAAGATCAAGTCAAGTTTTAATCTTAGCCATTGATTAAACTTCTAATATGGATCGTTGGTTCTCCAACGAGAAGATTATAAAAGAAGGCTTGAGGATCATTTGGAAAACAAGTCGGGCATACACTCAGTACCCGAAGGAGATCGATTTTGAAATAAGAGAATTCGATTTCAATGGGAGAGTTGCAGGACGAAGAATTTTCAGAAGCAAAAGGAAGAGTGAGTCAGCAAGTGACTGAAGTTAGGGACAGATGGAAGCAGTGGGCCACGGGAGGCACCTCTAGGCTGCAACGAAGTGAACCCACGCAGACTTACGCAGTCCAGCCCTGGAACTCTGCAAAGAAACATGCAAACAGGCACAGGAGATAGCAAAGGCTAATCAATGTCAGAGATTTGTCGAAAGGAACCGAGAATTTTGTCTCAAGGGTTTTAGATTTTATCTGCCAGTATTTTTTCTTGTAAAGAAACCATTTTCTGAAAAATTTCATAAAACCCTCATCTACTACACTGGTTTTTCCGGGGACAATTGTCGAAAAATAACTGTGTACACACGATTGATTCTTGTGCTTATGTCCTTTACTGTTCATTTCTCTGCATATATATTTGTGAATGTTGCAGTGGTATTTATTTCCATATTTGTCAGAAGATTTCTGAAAATAACTTATTGAAATAATAAGTAGGAGGAATAAATCTATCACTGCAACTGTATAGTTTTCAAATTGAAAATTTCACAGAGAATAGAGGTCTTGGGTTCAAGTCTTCTTGTCAAGATACTTTTTTTGAAAAAATGTGTTTTTTTTGTCAAGTTATTTATAAAAAAAAAACAACACATGTAACTTATGTTTTAAAGTTACTTTATGTAATAGTGTTTCTCACCCATTATAAAAAGTGAGTCACTTACACTCTAAAGTCACTTTACCTTTTATTTAAGCTACAATCTACTTGGTCATTAGTTCAGAAAGTAACATTGTAAAAGTGACTCTCACTTATTTATAAAAGTGGGTCCAATAAAGTAGTTTTTTTTAAGTAAGCTTATTATATTAAGTTTGGAAAGGGGGGGATTTTTTTTTAAAGCTACAACTTCATCATCAACCTTCAACCGATCACGTGACTATTCGGCATCTACTACAAGTTTTCTTCAAAAAGGCATAACTTCTACATCTGGAAGCCGTTTTCAAAGCCGTTTTTTTTAACCGGCCTAATTTTCGAGATCTTTCCATTGGAGCAGTTAGTTTCAACCTTTACAGCTTCAATTTTTAAAAATGGAAAGTACATGCCCGGTTATTCTTAACAACACCAATGGTTATCCTACACGGTAGACTTACTTAGTGTATATAGAATAGCCTCAGGACTAGAATCTAAACCTCCAGATGAAGATAAAAAGGACATATGGGAAAATAAACAAGATCAAGCACGAGGGTTTATAGGAATGACCATTGCTCAAGATCTTAGATTTCATATCGAAGAAATTGACTCCCCTGATGAAGCTATGAAAAAAATAAATATTGTTTCTGGTATTCAAAAGGAAATCAGAGGCCACCAACTTGAAAATGAGTTTCTTACTATGGACCCCAATAATTTCTCCTCTATTGAAGATTTTTTGTCCAAATTAAATACCCTTAGACTTCTCTTAGAAGGTTGTAAGGTCAAAAAGGAAGATGGTAGTCTTATCTATTCCATTCTTGCTAAGTTAGGCCTCGCATACTTTGTATTTGTTTCCACCTTCCATTCCGCTAGAGAATCCCTCATTTCTCAAGGAACCCCCTACAAGTCCCCCTCTTTTGATGCATTTTGTGGTTCTTTGATAAGAGAAAAAGAAAAACTCTTACACCTTGGTCTTATTAATACTGGAAACTCTTCTAAGAAATCCTTAGCAACCCAATAGCAACCAAATCCAAAGAATCCTAAGAAGCAACACCCTAAAAAGAATGGTCCTACACCAAGCAATGGTCTTAAGCACTCTCATCCGCAAACTGAAAAATAAATTCAACAAAATGATAAAATAAAAATAAAGCAGAGGTAGAGAAGATAGATAGACACTGGACCTTTTAACCAGTAAGTATATCTCCCCAAATAGAGATAAATGTTTTTAAGTCCCTGGAAACTAGGCAGCAATGAAGAAGCACAACATCCATTTGGAGAACCCTAAGACTTCATCTTCGGGAATGGCACTTTCTGCTTATGGTTGTCAACCATTAAGATCTGGTTATGCATTGAATGTATCTTCTTCTTCTCATTCTCATGAGTGGCTCATTGATTCTGGAGCCTCTTACCACATGGCCAAAAATAAAGCCATGTTTTCTTCTTTAAATGATTGTAACACCAAAAACATTTATGTTGGTGATGATAGATCTCTTAGTGTTGTAGGGTTTGGAACCATTCATCTAGATAATGGTCAGTTTAATGATGTATTATGTGTTCCTACCTTGTCCTGCAACCTTCTATCTGTTTATCAGATAACTCATTCAGGTGAAGGGAAAATAGTAGAATTCTCACCTCATGATGTTGTAATCAAGGATCTCAAAGATCCTAAACATATTTTAGCTACTGGCATTGCTGATGATTCCACAAGGTTGTATAAGTTTGACAACTTTGGGTCATCATGTCTTCCCTCTGTTTTTGTTGCTCATAATGATGATGTGAGCAAACTTTGGCATGAGCGATTTGGTCACTTAAACTATCACTCTCTTCAAACTCTATGTAAGGAAAATATGGTGACGGGCCTTCCTATGGTATCTTGTCGAGATGGTGTTTGCTCCGGATGTGTACTCGGAAAACATCATCGAGATAGTTTTGACAAACGTGCCTCTTGGCACGCTTCAGCCCCTTTGCAGCTTGTGCACAGTGATTTATGTGGTCCACTTCCTGTTGTTTCTTTCTCTGGTTGCAAGTACTTCTTAACTTTCATTGATGATTTTTCCAGACACACTTGGGTATACTTCTTAAAACTCAAGAGTGAAGTTTTTAACATGTTCTTGGCCTTTAAGGCCTTTGTTGAGAAACAATCTAGACATCAAATTCTTAAGTTAAGATCAGACAATGGCGGAGAATATGTTAACAACAAATTTATCAACTTCTGCACTGAGCATGGCATTCAATTACAACATATTGTTCCATATACTCCACAACAAAATGGTGTAGCTGAAAGGAAGAATCGCACCTTAAAAGAAATGGCTAATTGTATGCTTCAATCTAAAGGACTTAGTCTTAATTTTTGGGCAGAAGCAATTAACTGTGCAAATTACATAGTAAATCGCACTCCTACTAAGGTTTTAAGGAATATAACTCCAGAAGAAGCTTGGACCTCAATCAAACCAAACGTAAGTCACTTTCGTGTGTTTGGAAGTGAAGCTTGGGCCCATATTCCCAGTAGCTAACAGCCAAAGCCTTAGAACCTAACAATGAAAAATGGCATTTTCATGGATATTCGAAGATGTCAAAGGATACAGACTTTTCAATCCTAAAACCAGGTACAAATCTAATCATCAAGTATGAAAATTTGATGAAAATATATTTGCATAAATTATCAACGGGTCTGCCACTCCTTGGCCTACGAGCCCGATTCCGACGTATGTACACTTCCTTCATTCTTTCTTTCTGCATTTCACAACATTCTTCTACTTTATATATGATGTTAGTGGGATGACAACTTCCTCCTCCACCTCCTCAGATCTTCCTTCAGTCCATAGCTTCCAAAATGGGTCCGCCGGCATCAGGATGCCTAGGTTCTCTTGGTGTGACCCGCAAATCAACGCCATACACGTTTCCTCGCCACAGCTCTTCCGCTGGCTCATGTTCCGTGAAAATCATGATCCTGAGGATCTTTGAGCAAGCTTCAGTCATCCATTGGGATGCAATGCATAATAAGAATATCATTCTTTTAAGGTACATTGGACTAATTTTCCAAAGGGGCAGGAAAACTTGTCAAATGCAAATGTCGATGTGAACAGTCAGAGACTAATAGAAAGTGCACAAACATAAAGTCTGATTCTGTTGTTGCATGATTTTCATAAGTTAAGGCATTGATCACACAAAACCTTCTTCATTCAAATGAACTTAATCATCTGTTTTTTTCTGTTTGTCTTTTGTAAATGGGAAGTCCACCAGGACAGCAATTTACCTTCAAACTCTTCCCATTCCAAAACAATTCACCCATCTTGCCTCTTCCCTTGCTGCCTCCTTTAAATGGAAGTCCATCGATGGATGTTAAATTTACTTTCTTACATAATTCTGTATGAAGTTGAAACCCACATGGAACAACCCCTTGCTTTATCCGGGCACCACTCTAGCCTGTTTGTTCACTTTTAAAATTCTCTATAAGAACAAATGTTCCTTTGGGGTTTGCATATGCCAAAATGGATAGCTTTCTCTTAGATAATGGCATTTATAGTCATTCTCGACACTATCTACACCAAGAAAGTGGGTAAGTCCTCAATCATCCTTGTTCTTATGTTGATGATTCTGATCTTCACTGCAAAGTGATCCCAACCACATAAACCATGTGAAGTCTAGCCTCAAAAACAGTCAGAAATGAGACTTGGGGCTTTTGTATTATTTCACCTGTAAACTGCAAGTCATGTGTATTATCTTTTCAAATTACATATGTATTGTGATCTTCACGCCACTTTCACATGGAAGAATTTAAGTCACCTCTTTCCTCTTTCAACTGGAGTCAAGCTTTCATCACTGTATTTCTTGCTGGATGCTACCCAGCACCGCTTGTCTGTTGGTAAAATTCGTATCTAACCCATACCCATCCCAACTTTTTCTTTGCTTTGTCTTGTTGTCAGTTTATGCACAAACATCATGAAAGTCACTGGAAAGCAAACAAAAGAATACTTTGATAGCTCTAGAGGCACAGCTCGGGTCGATCTGGCCATGTTGGCAGGAGCACTACTGTTGATTGGTTTCATCGATTCCCGATTGGGTTGGTGACCCCGATGACTTAAAGTCTAATGTAAGTAGTGTATCATCTTCAGTTCGTGACCTATTACATGGTCTTCAGGAAAACAGTGCCATCTCTTTCTTCACAGAAGCAGCACAAGTGTTGTTGGAAGCCGCAAGGAAGCCTGTGGTTCACAACATCCTGTCTGATCAATTTATCAAGAGAAGAAGATCTAAATACACTTTTGGAGTGATAAATGTAGTAACATTCACAATGGTGTAAAGATCCAAGCTCAAAGATCGCTGGGATAGAAATGCTGACATTGAGCTGTCATGATACACACTTTAAGAGAAAGTTCATTCATGACTTTATATGTTCTTAGAAAATTATTGTTCCAGTTCATGATCAAGATGTTGATATATTTAAGGCTGCTCCCACGCAGCGAAGTTTACCAAACTTCGATCTATGCTTTCGTTGGTGGTGTTATTCTGAAGGGGATAGGTCTAATGCTTCCTTCCTTTCTCCTACCTCAGAACACTTTGTAAATCCTTCAATCCTATCCCAAGCGTTCTTAAGTGGGGACAACAGATATTCACACACAGAAATGAGTTAAACATAACTGTCAATGAGAGATAGGGCAAAGCTTTATCATAAGCTTGTACCTCTATAATCTCACTGTCACATCTAAAGAGGTTGATCCAAGAGGCTAGAGAAATTTGAGGCTCCAGGTGCTCACAGGTTGAGTAAAAAGGTAAACAGCCACAAAGGTGTAAGCACAGCAGTTATATGGCAATCGATGATAGAGGCTGGTGGAACGAGCCTCTTCTTATAAGGAGCAGCCACAGTGTTTGGAAGGATGCCACAGTGGAGGAGATTCTTCTCATCACAAGAATGATGTTTGGGAGATTGTTCCCAAGGACCAAGATGTTCCAGAGTTGGACCGAGATGGTGCAAGTATAAGCATGCAGACATAGCCCAGAGGAAGCATGGGCAAGTTTGCCGTCGTGGACTTCTCATGACATGGGCATGGACGATGAGGGAGACTCTTTGCCCCAAAGAGTACCCGTATTCATCCATCAAAGATTATTTGGAATGCAAGACAAATAGAGTGGAAGATCCACGAAATGGAATGGAGGTCGCCTCAATGCAAAGGGTTGAGAGTGGGAGATCTAGACTAAGGAACCCTGAGGATTGCAGGTTCAACCGAGACACATTTGTGGTGTTGGAAGAAAAAAGTTTTGTAAGCTTTATAGGTTTCCGAGAGTACAGGTACTCGGATTAAGATAAGCAGATTCATCCATTCAATCATGCTATAAATAGGAATGTCTCTACCAAGCCATATACAGAAAGTTATGAAATATTTCTATCATAATATTTTAATGGTAGTGAGTACAATGTTCACCTAAGACTTTTCAATACTTGTAATTCTCATATAGTCATGTTTCTCAGCAACTGATCAGTCAATGATTTGGAGTAAAACCTCAAGAAATTAATATGTATATATATTATTGAGGTAAAAAGACATATAGTTTGTTAAATAGAGAGACCAAGGCTTAAATATTACCTTTATGGTGTCTCTTGCCTTGCCTGCTAAACCCAAGACACTACATTAAATATTAATTAATAATTTGTACATAACAACCATTCATGTAGATCCTGTAAGATAGCACCCAGATGTTTTTCAATCTTTCTCTGGCTGTCACTGCTGACATAATATCCATGACAAAACCATAGATAAATGTCCATATATTTATAGCGATTATTAATCAGATCTCACGAGCAGCTAAGATTCAAACATGCCTTCTTTGACGTCTTAAGTGTATTTCAACAAGGTCGGGTCAACTCCCTTCACTTCGATAGACAAGAGGGTCATTATATATTATCTAATGGTCACATTATATAACCTTCACAATAGTTCCTTCCGATATATAAAAGAGAGGTGACTGCTTAATATAACCAAGGTTATAATTATGCATCCTTTCAAATAGCAAGGATAAATCGAGCTCTTTTGTTAATAGATTCATTAGGCTGCTTATACAGGATTGTGTAATTCTTTTGATGACACGAGCCACGTGATTTTCCTCGCTTTTAGTGAGACTTACACGAGGCAAATAATTGCATTTCTAGTTTGAAGAATCAATGAGGTTCTTCTTTTTTAATCTCTTTATCATGAATCTTTTATATGTTTCATGTTTGTATATCCTTTGACAAAGATGTAAAGTACAGAAGAACCTTTCAAAAGATGGGATAACCAGATTTTACATGTCTATTTCATCCTAATTGTAGAACAGACTATCAATTTGATAGACACAATCATATCACCACAAATGCATCAACTGCTGAATAGACAACTATAAATAAGACAAACCCACACATAGAAAGGGCTGGATGACATATATATGTAGAAATTTCTCGTTTTCCCACCCCCTGTCAGCTTAACGATTTTATAAATGCCTTTCCATACATCCTCTTACATTCAACAAATACGAAAATAATTTTTTATTAAAACACAAATTTAAAAAATTATGTAATGGGAAAATGCAGAAATAAAAATCAGCAAGCTCAAAAACAGCCATTCAACACATTTAACACTTTATTTTTGTCATGATTTTGAAAAACCCCCTACAACCTTGGGGTAAACCAAATAAAGCTTCTCTTTTATTTTCTCATTATTTGCTTTGTTGAAACAAGAAAAACTCAAGAAAAATTCCAGCAAACTATAATGCCATACTTATCTCTGATCATGCTTTCACATTGCCTCAAGAAACAAATGAGCATCAGAAATGTAAAATTTACAAGACCTTAGAGACAGACAAATGTTGTACGGCCACCTCAAGAAGCGGCGAACAATCAGATTGCTAGGTTGGACCGACGGATTTCAGACAAGACCCTCTCTCAAAATCCATGCCAAAATCGTAGTTGTAGCTTCTGCCCTTTTCTCGGTTTTTGTGCTTCTAAATGACAAACACCCTCTTCCTCGAAAATGTGTCACATTTTTTAGTTTTGGAGGCATGCTTGCCAAAATTCTCTCTTATTTCCAGCTCACTGAGAAAACACCAGCCTTTGTCAGATAAATTTTCTTCCATTTCTAAGATGTGTGCTAATAAATGTCGTTGTACCTTGTTTAAATCTTCACTGTCGTCTTCTTCTGTGCTCAATTTAAAAATTCCAACTCTTTCTTCCTCCCTCCAATCAGTCGTTAAAAGAATGGAATATCTTTCCTCCTTTCCTCCTCCTTCTTAACCAACCCAAGTGATTTTTGGGGAATCCTAACCATGGTTGGAAATAGATTAGATCTAGTATCTAGATTAAATGCCTATTTAAATCTCACTTTCTATTTTTTACCCAATTCCACTACAAAGTGACCCACTCTAGTCATTTATTTTCAAAGTCATTTTTTTCTTTTTCTAATTTTTTTATTGACTTATTAAAGTCACTTCTTTAAAATTAGATCTTTAGTAACTTTATCACTCTAAAGTCACTTTTAATTAGATTTGACTTTATAAAATTAGAAGTCACTTTAAGAGAAAATAAATTCTTTGGACACTTTTTCCTAAGCCAAAGATCAAAGCCTTAGGGGAACTAATTGCCTCCCAATGGTTTCAACACTCCCTCTTACCGAGGAAGGTGTTCTTCACCACACCCATCTTGTCTCCTCAAGTAGACATGCTTGCCCCGTGGTAAGGCTTTGGTGGCACATCCGCAACCCGCCACTGCATGGGAATATACTCAAGCTTCACAACTCCCTTCCAACATAGTCTCTCGATGAAATGACATTTGATCCATATGCTTTGACCTCAGTCAGAACAATTGATTCTCCTGAGTTTGACAAACTTTGATTATCAAGGTAAATCACCGAAGGTCTCACACCAAGCAACCAAACAAGCCAAACAAAATCTTGTGAAGCCGATGGCCTCACAACTAGCTAGGACTCCGGCCACTGCCATATACTCTACTCAATGAATCAATGCTACCGATCACGTTTTTGCTAAACCATGACACCACCGCCGAAACCCAACCCAAACAATAACCCCAAGTGCTTTCCTATCAAGCACAACCTCATCAATCGAATCAATATAACCTCGCTAACTTACCCATCCCCCTCGCCCGTAGTCCACCGAATCACGATCTCGTAAGAGTCGGGTAGAAATGTAGCTGGTGTGCCCACCCGCTGAACCTTCCGGCTCACAACCGACCCATCGTGTTGATCGCAGCAAGAGACTGCCTAGTGTTGACCAAATAAGTATCAAGAACCAATCTCCACCGGTCGTATTAATGGGGATCCACCAACTCGTGCATCCGAAGCCATTGAAGCTTCTTCCCAGCTGGTGATCATCGGTGTCGACATGGGTTTAGACCTCATGGGAACTGCCAAGATCCACAATATATTTCCCCTACCCTGTGAAGAAATGCCTCCTCTCACCACACGTCCAAACCCAAAAGTAATGCATCAAGCGATGTCCTTGATCCAAACTCTCATTGCAAGATCCTCTTTGCAAGAGCTTCTATGAGTTCCTCTCGCACCCGCAATGACCAAGTCATCCACATAATAAAGACTGTAAACAGAGGCTCACCTAATAAGCAACATAAAAGGTTCGGACCGCCACTTCAGAAACCCATCTCCTACAAGTATGTATCTACTCTGGGAGGTCCAAGCCTGTGGATATCAGCCATAAAGGGCCTTCTTCTTGGGCCGCACACACCTCTTCCATGCACCTCAAAGCCCTATGGTCTACACACATCTCCTCCTCCTTTGGGGATGAAGCCATTGAGAAATGCGGTCTCACATAACCATCCTGTGATCTTCCAACCCATCTCACTCTGTCACAGAAGTGAATGATCAAGCAGCTAAGTTTACTGAGCCAAGGTCTCTCACAATCAACTCTACCTGGGAGAACCTTCTAGCTGACAAACCCCGCTTTGAATTTCTCAATGTTGGTTATTCTGCAGATGCTGCATCTGTAAAGCCATCTGGAAGTAACCACGGATTTTGCTCTCAAACTGCAATTCACCTCAAACATCATTTCCTGATAAAGAATATCCTCCCCGGGTAAGGCCCCTCTCTGCATCAGCCGCTAGCCGCTCTCATAGCTAGAAGGTCGCAGTCATGGATGTTGGTAGCCATTGCCATAGCTGCTGTGCAAACCTCTGTGACCGTTTCTCCTCGATCGGCCTCTTAGGGCCCAGTAACAGATGTGGCCTCTCTCAAGGTGTCCAAAGTCACTCTGGGCTTCCTCTTCCTCGAGGCACACTTCTCCCACTGGAGAATGAAACTCCTCTCTCATCACTTCACTGCGGAGCTCCGGAATTCTGGGACGTCTGTCCCTGTCCTCCGCTCGCACTCGAACTCGTCAGATGTGGGCACCAGAATCCGGCCCACATGGGACTCCCCTAGTGAACCGTCTGGTGGACTCGGCTTCGCATGTTGCCCGGGCGACCACCTCTCCGATCATGAAAGCCACTTCAAGCCACTGAACACGGACCAAAGACTGCTGCCATAGATGTACCCCGCATCCTCCGGATCCCCGCCCACCTGATCCTCACACCAATCTCAGCCTACCATTAGGTCTGGTCAATCTGCACTTCTAACCCTGACCTCCCTAAAGGCCCTATCCCTCTCGAACTTCAGAGCATCCCACCGACAACAACTTTCTCACGTATGCAAGAATGTAAACTAAAAGGCCTTTGATAAGTCTCATTGTAGCTCACAAAGAGGCCTTCATATTACTGGTTCTAGTTTGGTCCTCTTTTCCTTGGGTATGTAGGAGTATGTAATACACCAAAGATACGAAGATGACTAACATCGTAAGCTTCTTCCTGTAGTGCCTCCTCCTGAGTCATATGCCTCAAGGCAATGGCGACCCACTCCTACAAATAAACAACAAGAGCATAGCCCCTCACTCATGTCACGGCCGGCAACTCCCCATCGGCAATATTATTTTTGGTGTTTCCTCCGATGGATCTAAACTGTTTTTCCTCCTTCTAACCTGCTCAAATGTAAGGAATCGGAGTCTTCCTAATGCGTGCCTCCGCACAATAGTTGCTAAACCCCTCCAGGTGTACTTCCTCCACTGTCCACCTTCGTGTGACTTGATCCACCTGCTTTCAGGTTCTGCTGTAGTTTCCAACTTTGAACGCTTGAAGACCTCACTTCTCATTTTCAAGAAGAATCTGTGTCTCCGGAGTGATCATCAATGAATAAAACATAGTACCCACATCCACTCAAGGAAACATGAGACATCCAACCGCTCACATCGGAATGAATCAAATCAAGCATCCCGCCGGTCATGAGCCTGTTTCACTGGGAAAGGGACGGGCAAACTTGCCCATCGCATCCTCCGTAAGTATCAAAGTGATCGGGATCGGGAATCGTACCACTTGTAGTGATCTCCAAAGAAAGTCCTGGCTCCATGATACATATGCCCCATCCTCAAGGACAAATCTCACATGTACTTAACCACTAGCTCGTCTCGTACCCATCGTTTCAATGCTGTAGCACAATGCAAACTTTAGCACCTTTCACATGGATGACTGTCACTCTAGCCTGGACTCACTGGAGCGCTCCTATATGACAAGGACTGGCCTCCTCCCTCGAAGAGTATCTCATATCCTCTATCCTCCAATGTAGACGGATATGAGGTTCTTCCTCATCCCCAAAAGTATAAAGACACACAGACACCTTCACAGAGTTTGGTTCCTTATAAAATGTCGTTGTTCCACACCCCATCATCAACAACTCCCTATGTCATCGCGCAGTCACTCCTATATCGTTGCCAACAAAGCTCCGAGAAGTACTCACGACCTCGTCAAGACGTGGAAGCCCCACCGTCCACATACAAGATACCCGAAGATGCTCTACTAGTCGAGGGAAATGCATGCTCCTCTAAACCTCCGTGGGTGGATCTCCGCACTTCAGAGGACTCACACGCAATGAACCCAAACTCCTGGCCAAAGCGATCTCAGAAAGTCCCTCAACCTCCGCCGATGCCGCCACACTCGGTTCTTCCCCTTCTTCTTCTTCTTCCGTACACACAACTACATAGTGTCTCATCTTCTCACAATTCCAACACTTCTACCTTGAAATAGTCCTCTGTGTGTTACCTCGTTTTACCTTTACCTTGCCTTTGCCCCTCACCCATCGCTTGTGGAAGCTTGTTTTTCTTTGCCTTTTCTTGCTCTCCTAGTCAGCTACATCTCATCTCGCTTACCCGGCTTGGTCGCCCCAAGTCGACCTTCCATCTGTCTGAATGCGCCATCCCAAAACCTCTCCTATGGAAAGGGGTCCACGCAGAACAACCCCATCAAAGAAAATATCCACAACTGGGAAGCATTCACCTGCAATCCGAATCAACTCTGGGCAGGGAATGACCTCTCCAACCGCCGCCAACTCATCTTCACATTAGTAATTCTTGTGAGATATCCAAATGATTACTGCCTTACCCATCTTAATGGTTTTCATTTTCCTTTCAGACTCACGTTGGTTTTCTACGTACCGGGTAGAGATTGGTCAATGTTCTCCATCTCATGAGCATTTCTTCTCCTACATGAGGAATGCAATGGTCTTTGATTCCGTCTAGAATTAGTCTTTACCCTTTTGTTATTTCTATTATAACGTTTAACCGAACAAAGATCACTCGGGCACAACAAGAAGTCGTTGTGCGGTATGCACCACATGTCCACTTCCCCGCCCATCCAACCTATCCTCCACCTCAATCCTGAACATGATCCCGTCATTTAAAACCGGTATTTATGTTCATGGTAGTAAAGATAAAAATTTTCCTGTGAGAAAATCACTGCTGATTTTGTTAGAAAATCAGGCAAACTATATTTTTCTTCTTGTTGTCCTGATTAAACTTTCTTCATACTCAAGCTCGATACCATGTAGAAATTCGTTTCCACCCTACTTTTCGCCACCCTTATTTCCTTTTATTAAATGTCTCTTCATATCTCATATCAACAACAGAAAATATTTTTTGCCTAAAACACAATCGAAAATCTACGTAATCACTGAAAATGCAAAAATAAAATTAAGTCTTAAATAAACATCACACATAATACTCAGATTTTTATCACATATCTGGAAACCCCACTATAATTTTTGTGGGAAACCAGCTCGAAAAGCTTCTCTTTATTAATATTGCTTTTTACATGAAACGGAAAAAACTCGAAAATTCCAAAGAACCAATTGCGTAATTATCTCGATTTCCGTGCTATAATTCGCTCTAACAAAGCAAATCAGCAACAAATGTAGTCGTAAAATTTATAAAGACTTTAGGACAAAGATTAAATGTTGTACGGCCACCTCGAGTTTGTCGAAACAAATACTTTGTTGTATCGGGACTGCATCTACTTTGCAAAGACTTTCTCAAAATCAAAGCAAAAATCGAGCGTAGTCGTTGTCCTCTTCTCAGTTTTTGTGTTTGAAATGACAGCCACCCTTCCTTCTGTAAATGTGCCTACTTTAGGCTTGGAGTGTAAGTCATGGTTGTACCATCTTCTGATTGTGCTCCCACACTTTGAAACACCGTTTCTCCTTTTAATGATTTTTCCCATTTCTGGTATGTGCCAATAAATGCTGCCACCTTGTCACCCTTCATTGTCGCTCCTTCTTCTCATCAAGCCTTCAGAAAATCCCCAAACTTCTTTCTCCTATCTACTCATGAAAGAATGAATGACCTTTCCTCTCCTAAACTTAATCTCAAGTGACTTTTGGGGAATCCCTAATTCCAATGGCTAAAATAGATTTAGATCTAGGTTTCCAGGATTAAATGTTACTAAATTGAAAATACTTTCATTTTAATTCACTCCCACTTTAATAAGACCCACTTAGCTATTTATTTCCAAAAGTCACTTTCTTTCTAATTTTACATTGACTTTATTAAAGTCACTTTTAAAATTAATTTTAGTACTTCTAACAATAAAGTCACTTTTAATAGATTTGACTATAAAATTATAAAGTCACTAGAGAAAAAATTAAATTCTTGACACTTTTCCTCAGGCAAAGATCAGCCTTTAGGAACCTCAGTCCTCCGATAACCAAATTTCAACAATATACGTAGGATTTGTCCTTGATTGAGAGAGTTCATGCTGTATAATAGTTGACCTTGAATTACTGCGATCAATTTCGGAATCTGAATAGTTATACTCAACCATGCCTCTGAGTTACAAGAGTAGGTAGATCACAGTGAGACTGAAACCACGGGTAGAATGTAATGGACCACTTTACTGATTCACTTGACCATATGAAGGCTATTTGTCATCACTAGAGAAACCACTATCCTTTATCAAGTAAGGAAACATCTGACTTCAAGATAGAAACAATCATGGTGCCATTGTCCTTTAAGAGGAGAGATCAAGTACGCTCATCAAGAGAATGTTCAGATTATGCCACCATTCATATATATTTTCAATAATTTCTGATAGCAAATTTAGAGAAGGATGATGATTTGACAAAGGTCAACAGCACATCATATTGATGATCTGCAATGATCTTATGGTGTACTTCTACAAGCTTTGGGATCAAACCCAATACACAGGTACTCTGATGTCACAGTAATTGTTGCTATGCTTTGATTTCATGGTCATTATTGATATTGATCCCAACTTGATAAAAACTAGCCAGAATTGTATCACTGTCCCAAGATACAGTAAGGACAAACAGCATTAATTCAGAAGGAGGTCATCTTGTAAAGACTGGAAAATCTTCAGAATGAGTCTTGGGTCATGTGAGTTCAGGAAAGAGTGTCATTTAAAGTTCTGGGAAATTCTAATGCTCCTGGCAGAGCTTCAAGTTTGTGCTATAGCTCACTGTGCCTTTCATGGTACAGAAGATAAATAAAAATAAAAATGAAAGGCTGAGTTCATCTCCAGATTAATAGACTTATCTCCTTCGCTGGTCTAACTTTGAAAAGTCTGATCTAGGAAAACAACTAAAGGAGCCCTTAACCAAATTCAAAATCATCGAGTATACAAAAACGATCTTACTTTTCTTCTGTGATAGAGGCTAGAGACTCAAAACGGTCTTACTTACTTTGTGACAGAGGCCAGAGACTTGTAAGAGATTGAGCCACCTGCCTCTTAAGCCTCCTGCCAGCTGCTTTGCTCCAGTTCTGTCTCCGTGGATTTGCAAGCAGAGCCTTAGGCTCATGCTTCATAGAGAAGAGAGCTAATAAATTTACCCAGACTTGCATTGCAGATGGAAGGAGACCATGGAGACGATCACAAACTTCATTTTTGTGATTGCTTTCACTGCTCTCATGCTTGGGCTTGTCCTCACTCTGGCGCTTCTGATACCATGTTAAATTTAGAAATATTAGCCTTTTTTACCATGATAGTTACCATTCAACCATGTTTATTAATCCATAGATGTAAACTGTTATATTGCTTTTAAAAGACATGATAGTAACCAATGAAAGAAATATTAAATGAGAAATGCTAGACAAGCCAAGATAGAAGAACACAAGAATATGGCACAAGTCAGGAAAACCCTGAAGATGGGGAAAACTCCTTGATCAAATCTTCTGTCATTGAATCATCAAACAACGAGTGTAGAGAGAGAGGAGTATTAAATGACTTCAAAGTCACTACTGACTTGCCAAGATGAAGATCTGATATCAAAGCCCTTAAATATGAAGATGACTCAGCAAGCAATTGGGACAGCCACAACACCCTTTTCTTGCTGATAGACCTCTTCGATGAACTGCAGTCTTCCTTCAAACTAATCGCCTCACACTGTTAGAGATGTACCTTAACCTTCTTCAAGATAAAGAATGCACTAAAATAATTATTGATCAAACATAAAGCAGACAAATTCAGACTCCCTCACTTCAGATGATATCCACCTTTGAAACAGAGGTAGGCTTTGACTTTGATGCTAAGGCCTGCTTCAAGGATTATTATCATCATCTTCATCCAAGGTACATTTCTCTCAACGTTTGACTGTAGAACAGAAGTCAAATTGGATTCAATGATCCAACACTGAAATAGACCCAAAACAACTTTGATTTCCTGTTTCTGCTACAGAACTAGGCAAGTAATAATCCATCCAGATCTGCGGCAGACTAACATGGAGAGTCATGGACCTTAACCCATAAACAAGTGGTCCATTAACTTTCATCAAGGCCTCAGCTGCCTTTATCCAAGCTAATTAGTGTGTGGAAGATATAGTAGATCCTTTGTATACAAATTTAGATATGATGATTTGGTGAAACCAACCTTAACTTTTAGATAAATTCAAAACAAATTTTAAATCTTTTCCCAAACTAAATCATGACTTGTAATATTTTTGAATAAATAAATATTTTCCTTTATCCAAATTGGACAATCTAGAGATCATTTTTATCCTCTCTAAAAGAGGGATTCACTGAATTATTATTCCATCAAACCTGAGGGAGACCTACAGAATTTATCTCATGGGTTAATTTTAACAAGAGTCCACCTCATGGATCATTACCTGGCATGGGAGCCTGAAATCGAGGTAAGGATGGACCAGTGTCACTGCACAGAGTGCCTGAGTGACAGCAGGCATGAAGCCTGAGACCCGAGCAGAGCAGAGCTTGCAGTGAGCAGCAGCCAGCACATGGTGGTCGTGAGTAACACGTTGGGAACCAGAGTAACACTGATTTGCATAGCCATATCTTCGGTCGCCAAATGCATCATGGCTGTAAACATTAGTTAAGATTAAGATATTGTCAACATGTACAGAGTTGCACAGGTGAGTAATGATGCCAACATGCAGGTCGCATGAGGCGACAACAGTTATGCATCAAGGTCACACCAACATCGTAGAGAGATGTTTATAATTGGCAAGGGGTTATTTCAATAAGATGTGGTCACATTAGACACATAAACCCTCGGCTAAGAGGGATGTTGATTTTGTAAATATTCAACGTGCTCAAGTCTCACTTGGGCAGTGGAGTGCTTGTAATATTACGTATTCCAAAACACCCGTAAAAACGTTGTAAATTCCACCCAAACATGTTTGACAAATAGGTAATTATTTTTAATGGGAGTTTCAAGTTTGCTTTGTAAACAAAATAATTTAAGTATGTTAATAGAATCGGGTGTGAATCTTTCTAGGAAAATACAGAGATCGAGCCATTAGGAATAGAAATAATTTTAGCAATGATAATACCAATTCTAATAATAAGTTCAACATCAGAAATTGAACTCCCTAGTAATAAAGAAGGACCATTCAGCTCTCTGACTCACTCATGAGAAGTTTCTAGAAAAAGGCTTGACTTTGGCCCTCTAGCTCCTAGGAAAATCTAGTTCATGATTTTATTTGCTGGTATTTGAATTGAACAAGAGACTTACCAGACTCTAAGGACATTATAAGGAAAACAGATTGTAAGGTCATTTTTGGTGGGAAAGCAAGCCTCCCAAGAGCAACTTTAAGCCTCAATTTGAGGCCTTAAAACTTAAATAATAATAATATTGTTGTTCTTAAGCTTCAGCAAAGGAGGTGCACGAAATTTTGAATAAGACATTATAGGAAGAAATTGTTAGAGACCATTGGAGAATAGTGGGAGCTAAAAAAATTTTCTAAAATCCCTGAAAAGGTCTCAAGAGTCAAGGAACAGGCTTATCAGTCAAGTGTACCTTCCGTGAGTTCTCTTAGTAAGAAGGATTGGGCAAACCCTCTATCAAGAATTATACCTCTGCACCTATGACATAGTAAGCCTCTTCGCGCATTGTAAACACTATTGAGGGTCAAAACTTATCTTCTGCTAAGTATTTAGCCTTTTGCTAAACTCTGGAGGGTCGCTTGTTAAAGATTCTGCATCTTTTGTTAATGAGCAAAGGGTGCAAAGTAAATAAGATAGGAATACAAATGGTTTGATGTTGTCTTCTTTTTCACAATATCCTGCTAAGGAGGCCACTTAAGTCATTAACGGATCTGGCTGATCCTGAGATGTTCTTTTAGTTGAGATTTATTAACTTTCATTTTATGTAGTTTATGGTGAGTTTGTGAGCAAACATGTGGAGTTGCTATGGTTTCCCCTTTTCCTGATTGCTGCTAACTTTTATGGAGGACTTTGGAATCCAAGGCACTTTCCGCTTCCGCACCGCCCAAAGTTTGGAAAAGGCTTTGTAGATGATATTTGTAATGCTGGCTCTGTATAAAGAGCCGGATCGCTTCTTTCTGCTTCATCTTAATAACGTCAATCTTCCACAAATTTACTGTGGATTGGTGATGGATGTACTCTCCTTTCCTTAATATCATCTAGGAAAGAAGATAATTTTTCACATTAGGTTTTTCTGGGAAAACTAAGGACCAGCAACATTTTCTGCATGATTCGCATCATTTCCTCGTTTCAAAAGAAGGCCTCAACACGCAGCTGCATTAAAGTAGACCTTCCAATAATCTGCATCTGAGGAGAAAAGACCATCTTGAATGTTTAATGGATGGTTATAGTAAGCTACACTGTGCTGTAAAGATCCCTTTGGTTAAAAATAAAATATCCAATCATGTCCCACAACAAGTAAGCTTCCTTTCTATCTGTAGTACTAAATTTGAGTTTTAGTATTGCTAGATTTTAGGAAGTATAAGGTTTCCTCTTCCTTCAACCCTTTAACAATTTCTGTATCTCAAACTTCTTTACCTGTTAAATGATCCGTGAAATTTAGGACGGGTGCATGTGTTCACCTATTCTGCTCTGTGGGACACCTCACATTAAGAAATGGTAGTCAATAGCCAAAGGATGTTGGAATAATACCTAATATTAGTACAGAGGTCCTCACACTGCCCAGCTAAATATGGAAATCAATCATCTGTTAAGTTTGTAATAAGAGGTTAAGGTCTTAGCTAGATTGACTACTTAATTAATGCTGTAAGTTAAGAGAGGCCTCTGTAAATAAAAAAGGCCCCAAATTCAATGATGATTGCTGGAACAAAGTAGTATTGATCCTCACTATATTCTTTGAATTTTTTTTTTTATTTTTATTTTTATATTTTTATTATTTTTTTTAATTTTTAATTATTTTTTTATTTTTTTATTTATTATTATTATTTATTTATTTTTAAATTTATTTTTCACATATTATTATTTTTTTTTTTTTTTTATTTTTATTTTTTTTTAAGATATAATTATAAATAAATAATATATAATTATAATAAAAAAAGATTTGTATTTTGAAATTAATCAATTAATGATATTAATAAAAATAAAAACATTTTATATATAAATCAAATTATTAAATGACCTCAGTCATATAATTTAATATCAAACCAGTCATGTTAATAACATCAATTGATAAATTCAATCGCATGAAAGCCAAAAGTCAAATTACTATTCTAACGCTTCTTTAATTTTTTCTACATCTATATAAATTAAACACCATCTTATCTTCACTATCTCATGATGAACTAATCAAGGTCTAAAATCGTTTGATTTTGCTCATGTAATGATTATCACTGTGATTTCTTCATATTTATCAGACTGCTGTAGTTTTGCACCATTAATATGATTCCTAAGTCGTCGATAATGGTTTTCAAACTGTCATTAATTATAAACAGAAGATTTGTTACATGATTATTAATTATTAGTTAGATATAGTTATATTAGGTTTATTAATCGGAATAAAAGGATCAAAGATCATGTTTCTTTCATTTATGGACACCTGAGGCTATACTTGAAAGCCAGCTTTTTCATCCCCTCATTGTAATCATCTCTTTTATTTCATCATAATGAAGATATATTTATCAAGTTTATCACAGTTTTTATGACTATTTGGTATCTGAGCGCTGTTTCCTCTTATCTGCAGATCTACCTGCATTATAATTATGCAAAGAATTCAGATTGCATTTTTTTACTGTATGGCTGAGCAGCAACTTGGTTTTTGAAAAAAATTTTGAAAAGATTTTACTAAACTCCCTCCTGCTTCTCACCCCTCTACTTTCGCTTTCATCAACTATTTCATGATGAAAAAATAAATAAATAAATAATTTTTTTTTTTTACAACCCAACCCCAACGCCGGCTTTATGCAAATCGTCCGGTAATCTGTTTCAGAGGTTCAGATGTTATTCTTCAACGCCTGCTCCATTAAACTCACAAAGATTTCCTTTCGCCTCACACTTAAATATTTGTGAAAGCTTTAATACAAACAATGAAACTGTAATTTTGTAATTTGGTTTATTTCATGTTCGTTTGCTCAACTTGTTTAATGTTATAAATGGTAATCAGCACACCTGAATTTTGTATGTTGATCTAGATTACACTATGTCGACCTAATTGTAATTCATGCGATGTCTATTCTTCCTGCTACTTTTTGATCAAAGTACTGTCCGACTGTTCTATTCGCCATTGCCCAAAATGGTGTATAGGTGTTCTACTTTTCCTATTTAACAAAGTGTTTCTCATTATCGTCATTGCCCCATCTTCCTTTAAGCCACGCTTTCTACCTCAACATAGGGCCTAGATACCTACATGAACTGTATGTAAGTCAAATTCTTTCCATTTGGAATTTAAATCATAGCAACGGCATCACATCCAACTATATCGGGCACTGTGTTACTTCTTGACTAATAATTGCTCAACTGTAACAAGGGGTGACGGGGAAAAACAACTAATGAAAGTAAAATTATATGAATTTTTGCAGTTTATTTAAACCAAACGGCATATCTTAAAAATAAAACCCCCATTTCCACTTGATCTGTATGACGCCACAAATCCACTGTGACGGGATAAGATCTACTTGATTCACGTTATTTTTTTTTTTTTTAAAATCACTGAAGATCGATGCTTTAAGTTATAAACCTAGTACAGTAATATTTTTAATCTAATGCACTATCTTCAAAAAGATAAAGAACTGATATTATCTGTTTATATATTTCACTGCTTTAAAACGGTTATGAGTGATATTATAATACGGTGACATACGCCTCGTTATATGCACATCATGAAATACGTGTCAGGATATCGCGAAAGTACTTCTATTTTTTTTACATTTTTAACATCAATAGTCATATATAATAAATATATATATATAATATTATAAACTTAATTTTATATAAACTCCGAATCTAAAATTAAATTTATATAAAATTATTATAAAAAAATAAAAATAATATTATTATATAATAAATAATATGATAATTGATTATATATTATATAGACTTTTCTAAATAAATAATATATAAACATACAATTATATAATTTATTTAAAATAATAATATTATTATTATTAAATTTAATTAATTAATTAATTAATTAAAAAAAAAAAAGTAGAGGTGAGCAACCGCAAAATATCTCCCACCTCATACGTGTTCGGGGATAATCTATCAATGATGACGGTTGACTGAGCAAAAGGCAAATATGGCTGCCAAGGAGACTAAGTGACATGAGAACACAAAATATTTAAAAGAAATTTGACACATCACACAATATGACAACTTTTCATGAAGCTAAATGATAAAATAGATAAGTTACAGCCGACACAATCCTCAATATCTCCTAACAAAAAAAACAAAATTAAATAAACAATCTGTATCTATGTGGAACTGTAAGACATCATATGCACCTGATTTCACATCATCATGAAGACATATGTTGACAGACTCAACAAAATGTTCCATCCCCTCGCACTTGGAACTAAACATGTGAAGCTATTAAACACATCCAAGGCCACTCATATAATAAGTCTGCTGAGGGTTCGCGAGAAGCAGACATACATGAATGGCGTTGATATATAAGTTGATCAACATAACTGGGTAACTTACCTCTAAATCTAAAATGGGCACCCAAAAACGCCAAGAAAATGCCATGAATAGTTGGGAAACAGAAAGTATTCCAAGATCTACCCATAAAAGTGCTCTCTCGATAGGAAAACTGCACATCCATAGTTTAAGATGTTGATCCAATCATTGACATTTGATTTTCACTTCACTGCTCTGGCAGAGTGGAGCTCCTGAGAAGATGCTTCCACGATCTTTTTAAAATATGGGAAGCAAGAGCTCATCGCTGAGAAAACCAGACATTCGTCAACATTATCCATCATTACGTACGCTTATACAAAGACTTGGGAGAGGGCAATGTTATGAATATTTTATTATTTATTATTAAATATAGTTATATTAGCTTGATAATCAGTGTTGGCATGATCAAAGATCATGTTCTTCGCCAAGGGACACCTCCTTGAGGCTATATTTAAAGCCTAGGCGTATCCTCATTGTGTGTAACTACTCTCATTTTCATCATTAATAATATATATTTAATAAGTTTTACCAGAAGCTTTTTATGACTCCAAAGATTATACACTTCATGTATTTGGGAAACACAATTTATGAGTTCAGAAATTTGATTTCTCAAGTGAAAAGAGAGCAACTGAGGATTGGTCGAGTTGATTCTTGCAGTTGAAGGCGGCAGATAATTTTTGGTTTAAGATTTTTCTGATCCCAGAGTGCATGCGGAGAGAGTGAGAGAGAGAAACCGGAGAGAGGCGCAGAGGGCATCGCAGAGCCTGGGTGAGTCCCAGACTCAGCTGGAGACGCCGAGATCTAGCACTGATTCGAGGTGTGAGACCCGGGAGGCCGAGGGCTCGAGCCAGCCAGCAGAAGATTCTGAGAGGGGGCAGCACCACCATGTAGTAGCGACAACAAGAACATGGGTGAGAGTCGCAGACCGTGTGATATACGTGAGGTTTGATCTCCCCGCCTGCAAATCAAGCATGTGATTTTCTCAGTGATTAGGTGAGACCATCTTTACCATCTTTTGTCCAGCTAGATCTCTTGGGACAGGACGGTTAATCAGTGACCAAAAGAATCACACTGTGAATTATCTGCTGCATGACACAAACCCTCACTGTTGCAAACCATTTTCACCAGATTGGCTTTATGTGAGACATTTATCTGCAACAATATGGCTGTGTGCTAGTTTTTTCTGTTCGTATCTCTGGTTTGGTTAAGGTTGCCTCATAACCTGACATCTGCACGCCCGTATCTCAAATCTCTGCCTATGACTTCTACCGGGATTTAGATTTCACCATCAGAGATGACGATTGGATTCTGACAGTGGCATTATGACACGTTGGTATTCGAAAAGGGACACGCTCGTATCTCAACCGTGCATTCTGCTGACATGCTTGCCCACCCTGCCTGGTACTGTCAGTTCCTCGCAAAGAAGCAAAATCGTGACGATTTTTATAAAATGCTGTTTTTCCTTGTTATTTTCTCATCCTATTTCATTTAGTCAGTATTTGTATGCTGAGAAGGAGAGCTGCAGGGAGCAAGGAGCAAGTGTGTTCTTTCAAGAGATTTGAGCACTGTGTGGGTGCATTGTCCCCTTCATATTTTTGTACTTAGTTTGTTGTTAGTGTTTAGCTGTGCAGGTTTAGAGATAGTTGTTTTTGCTTATTTTTTATATATTTATATTCAACTTGGGCAAAGAAGACAACAAAGAAAGGGGTTAACACTGCATTAGAGATTTCTCCTGCCCCTCTTCTCATCAGGTCCAAGTATTCCATCCATTGAAGTGGTTCATGAGTCAAATGCAGGAAACAAATTGTTGACTCCAAATACCCATTGTGAAATATGCAACAAGAGAGGAAGTGGGCATCAAAAAGGGAGGAGGAAATTAGGGTCAGAAATGTACTTTTGGTAATGGCCATTTCAATGGCAATATATTTCCGCAGAAAGCTCATTTGTCATATTCCGTGTTGTGGCTGCTAAATGTTGCACAATTGAATTTTATAAAGAAGAAATTGGCAGAAGAGTGCCAGACAGGAGGGGCAAATGTATAAAGAAATCAAAAAATCCAAGATCGATGACCCTTCCATTCTTGAGGAAATAAAGCATAAGTTCCCTTTTTTAATTTCCTACAGGGGAGAATTAGCAAAGAGAAAGGCAACTGCATGGTCCAAATCATAAGTATAGATTTTCTCAAAAAGAGAAAAGGGAAGAGTTTGACCTCACCATTGCATTTTTTTTCTATCAAAACTTCATATCTTTAATGTTGCAATTTTGGCCACTCATTATTGAGATAAAGGTGGTTTAGGCTCTTTGTCATGGGGGCTCCACTGTGGTATGTGCCTCCTGGTCGAGAAGCTCAACCACATTGCTGACAAAGGCAAAGAAAGAGGTGCAAAAATGCTTGAGCCTATTAAACTGCATGGCCAACATCTCGTACAGCATGAGCTGATGGATGGACGATTCGAAGACGCCACCCACTCATTAACTTCATGTGTCATCCACTAATGGTAATTTTTTCTAAAAGCATGACACTTTGAGAGTGCAAGGATGCACAGAGAGGGTGAGTTATTTCTCAAAGTTATTGAAAGTGTAGGTGTGGATTGTTAAAAAATCATTACAAGATAATGCAATCTGCCAGCGTCATTTAAGATTGTAACCAAAATATCCACAAGTATTTTGGACACCTTGCATTGTCTATTCATTGAACTGGCACTGTAAATTCATTGCTTCAGATAGGTTGATTGAGCCACTATTGAGGATGACGTGACATATCCTAAACAACTTTTGTAATAAACCATACAAATTCCCCCACTATCTATTAAGGAGCATACACCTATCATTGTTGAAGATTGCAGATACACGGCTATTCTTTCATTCATCATGTTGAAGAGGTTGAGGGAGGTCAAGACCGTCTTGGGTCTATGGTTATTTCAAAGTTTTGGTCTTTTTGGAGAAAGATGGATCACAAATTTTCAAAGAAGGTGAAGGACATAGTGTTGGATGAGTTATATAGAGAAGGGGATCTAATCATTCAAATCATGGAGCCTACTAGTCTCTACGCGTATTTGCAGACACACTGAACCCATCCTAGAGAGGTTTTATGAGGGATGGATTCCATGATTGAGTCCTGTGAGGACCATTATTCTGTTGCATTTGTGCTGCTCAGAGTATGAGACATCACCTCGAGGCCTTCTTTCACCTGCTGACAGATATCTTTGTCACAGATGCACAAGTACAATTGTATCATTATTTACATTGCTGCCTTACTCCTTGAACCCAAATACTACACCATGAGTGGTCAGATGTAGGACCTTCCTTACAGATCTCCCTCCTAACACACGTCAAATTCCACAGAGAGGTGAGCATTGAGGAGGTTTTTCAGATAGGCACCTGAATGAGATGGAGATGTTTCTGGTTGATTTTTCCACTGTGCAGTAAAACATTGGTTTCATGATCGGATTCAGATAAAATGTAAGCCCATTCTTTGGTAAGAACTCATGAAAAAGAAGTTCCTTCCTTCCATGCAGTTTAATGTTGAGGCTCCCTTCTCCAGTGACTTCATCCTTGTTGTGAGAGGAATTGAGCAATACATGGGAATTTAGAGAAAGAAGAAGATGGTGCTTGAGTTGTATCTGTAAGGTAGACAACAGAAAGAACAACCCCGCCTCTCATCTGTGACAGCGAGGGAGTGAGGTTGAAGCATGACAAAGATGTGGGATGTCTTTCCCCAAGGATATGGGTCTCAGGATGGTAGTGTTGAGTTGGCATTGGCCAACTTGGATTTCCAATGTTTGGGAGCCCATGATTTGATGATGGATTAGGAGGGTCATCCTCCAAGGACTTAAGATGCAGAGATGAGGAGAGGAGGACAATGAGGCAGAGGAGAGCAAAGGGTGGGAGCAAGGATGGGATTCTAGATTTCAAGCATGTTTGGTTATGAGATCATGACTCGACTCATTGAGGCCTGTGTCAGGGGTCTTGTAGACCGTAGTTGATTTTGTATTTTTCTATTTCTATTTACACAAGGGTGGTTGTTATAAATACATTTGATTCGATGACTTAATGAAAACTACAAGATTCACGGTCTTTGTCTGTCTTCTTATAAATTGGACGATTGTATCATGTATGGTGTATCAATGTATCATTGTAAATTGTATTATAGTATCAATGATGATGTAAGGACTCATGAATATTATTCAATAAGATGTATCTATGTCAGAATCAATTAATTTTATATAATCTGGGTGCACATCTTACTCTTAAATATATACATATATATATATATATATATATATATATATATATATATATATATATATTTTTTTAAAAATATATAATATATATTTATAAAGTAATAGATATAATTTAACGATCCCGTAAGTATCCTCGCTGTCTTCGGTCACCGTAACCGATCCGGGTATGATTAGATTCAAGTATCCTCGTATCGGTGACTTAGGTTGTAGTGTGATGTATTCAATGTTTTCCGTAGAAAGTCGTAAATAAATGGTAAAGCAATTAAAAATTAGGCTTAATATTTTCCATTGCCATATAACAGGATTCATGGTAGGAATTTTCACAAGATTTCAAAGGAATGTAGCAATGTTTCTAAGAAGTAGACTCATTGCACTCAAGCTATCTGTGAGTCGAGTACATGGTTACAATGTGCAGTCAGTATCTAGATGGGTTACTGTGGAATGCTGTCAGAAGATGGAGCCTACCATGATACATTGTGATAATAAGAGTTGCATTAAGCTCTCTGAGAATCTAGTGTTTCATGATCGCTCAAAGCATATCGAGATCAGGGACCATCATCTCATTGATTGTGTGCAGAAAGGGATAATGAAGCTATCATACATTCCAACAAGGGAGCAAACAGCAGACATTTTGACCAAGGCATTAGCAAGAAGCAGTTTTGTTCATTACAGAGATAAGTTGGGAGTTGTACAGAATCGCTTCCTCACTAAGAGGGAGTGTTGAAAATAGTAGCGAGAAATTGATTCCTTAATTTGTCTTAATTCAAGGAGTCAAATTCGAGTTCCTTGTGCATGCTCGAGTTCCTAAAATTTAGGATTGTCCCTAAAAATTAGGACGAGTTAGGTTGCAATTACTGATGTGCTTAAATTGAAAGTCGAATTCATTTTCTAGCATGAGTTGATCAAGGAAAAACACAAATGATTGAGTTTCAAGAGGTTGACTTGAAATACGACGAGTTGAATGAGCAGTTAACTCTTGCTAACTCAATCAATCACAAAATCATTCATTAATTAGAAACTTCACTAATTTTAGCCATCCAAATTGCTATAAAGAAGGAACGAAGGCACAACTTGTAATCATAATTTTGTGAGCTTGTGAGAGAAAGGTGCCAAGCATTCTTGTGTGAATTACTGGAGGGGAAAGAAATTCCTCTAGGTAGTGCATATAGAAATAGGGATTTTTTCCTATTTAATAGTGGTTATTAGTGCGCATAAAAATCGGAGGAAGGATCAGGGATCTTGCAGGGTTGTTTCAAGACTGAGAGATCACTTTGTATTCTCTATTGAAGCAAGGTTATTTATAAGAGATCTATGGCTCATTCTTCAATAAAAATTGTCAAGCAAGCGAGGGTTTTCCCAGTTGGGTTCCCTAGAAATATAGTTGTGTTCTCTTGTGTGAACTGTGCATTTATTTCTGTTCTACTCCGCTGCAAATTTGGTAGAGAGATTCTGTGTTTATATGAAAAGAAAGTGTCTTTCAGATTGTTCATATTAGCAGATCAGAATTCCGTGGAATTTCTACAAATTTGACTAATCTACTAATATTGTCAATGTATGTTGTCTACATAGATTTCTTCAGTGAAAATAGCCTAGAATAAAATAGTTTACTGCTTCAGAGTTCACTCACACAGAAGTAAATAGCATATTTGACTTAAGAAGATATAAGTATACAATAAATCACCTTATAATCTAAAAACTAAGGGTCAATGGTCACATGCATGCCAGGCTATTGAAAGCAGGTAACTAATAAAGTGCCCACTAAGGTTCAAGTCCTACCAAGTGACATGCTAGAGCTTGTGGATGCTCGCTATCACATACGACAGTGATTGGGGCCAGGTACAAATCCTGGGTGACGGTAGCAGAATTGAAAACCCCCACTCATGGCTGCTTCACCAAAGGTAACCAAATTGAATGGTGCTAATGTTTCCCCCTTAATGATAAATCTGGGCGTCTTAACTTCATCATGATAAGATGAAGCAGTGCACAAAAATAAATAAAACTTGAGAAGGAAAATTCTTTGAGTAAATAAAGTAAAGAAAAGCTCATGTCAATAACCTGTGTGCTGCCCTTGAAAACGGCTTCATATATCACTCCAGTGTAGTAGTCAAGACCTCTTGCAAGACTAAGATCAAATACTATCTTGTTTAGACAACCTGAACGCTCTAGGTACTTAAACAAAATTTCAAGTTCACTAAGTGCAAGTACAGAGCCATCATGCTGCAGAAAACAGCTGCCTTCCTGTTTAAGCTCAGCCAGAATCTGCAGTGGCATTCCTCTTTTGAGTACAAGAGATCCAATGCTATCAGCCACTTCTGGAGTTAAACCTTTCTCTTCCACCTGCAATGTTAAAGAGCAACAATGCAACATATCAGGTTAGGTAAATAATTCCATAACATATCAAGAAAATGGAAACAATAAGCATTAACTCTTCCACCCAATTCCATACAAGAATGCATTAACATGTCACAAATCTGGGATCATAGAGATAACGGGGGCATTATTCATAGTACAAGAGTGCCATCAATTGATAGAATGATAGCTCATTACAAGTTTCAACAAATCAATGCATTATAATAAGTCATAATGGTAGCAATTTAGCACACACTGAATTTTGAAATACATAGAGATTTAGAAACCACTATATAAGATAATCTGAGATAATTTTACCATCATCCAACAATGACCACAAAAAGTTGGTCTATGGGCCCGAAAGAGTATAACTCATTCAGTGTTCAAACTGTTGAGAACTTAACAGCACAGAGTGGAAAATAGATTTTCAATAAATGCAACAAAACTTATCCTGTTTTATTACATTTACCAACGCATGTTCCTATTAATTTTCTGAAATGACTTTATAAGTGGGAAAGTCAATGTTAAATTATAAAGTGAAAAGTGACTTTAGACATAAATTACAATGAGGGTACTTTATTTAATGGGTGAGTTTAAAAATAGAAAGTGAGAATTAAATGCACATATATTCTCATCCCTTGATCAAAACGAATCTGAGCCATTGGATCTTTGGGTTGCCCAAAAGTCATTTAGGGAAACAAAAGAGGGAAAAGAAAAGGGAGATTGCATTCATTCATTCTTCATGAGCAGATTGGAGAAAGGAGGCTAAGAGCTAGAGAAAAGTTCTAAAAGAGAAATTTGTTGCAGCAAGCTGAAGGAGTGATTTCTGGGCAAAGTTGGGCACAAAAATCAAGGCATAGAAGATAGCAGAAGGTACAATTCGAACAACATTTAATGTTGTGAGCTGCACGCAGTTCGAGGGCTGTTTGTGAACCCAAAAAAATGGAAAAAAAATCCGTACAGTCCATACAGCGATACGGAAATCCGTACAATCCATACAGAATCCGTATAATACAGTCTGCGCCCATACAGCACTGTTTTAGCTTAAAGTGGGAATGAAAATCGAGGCAAAGTGGGCACATTTTTCAAGGAGTTTTGGGGCTGAAGAGATAAGTTGTATCTTGCTGTTTTGTTTTGTCTGCAAATGTATTTTTCCTGAACTTGAAAGATAAATAAATTTGAAGAGCTCTATAACAGGTTTTCCCCGGAGAAGATTTAAGTGGTTTTGCCTGGGTCTAACTTGATCAAAAATCTGTGTGTATTTTTTATGTGTTGCTGGTCTGTTTATGTCCATATTTATTTTCAGCATGTGTTGACAGTCCCATGTGTTTTAATCTGAAAATTTCATTTCCAAAATTATATATGTTGAATGTAAGTTTATGGGAAAGGGCATTTAACTGAATGGAAGTGATAAGGTGAAATTGAAAACGGGTTGGGATTGCAGGAAACTTTTTAGTCATCAAATTTCAACAAGATTCATGAAGATGTGCAGTTGAACAACGAAGAATCTACATTGCGAAATTTTAAAGGCGATCTAATCCAAACAGTGGAGGATAGTGGACATCTGAAAAAGGATGGCAACAACAAGGAGATTGCAGATTCTTTAGAATTTTCAGATCCGGGCAGCACTGTTTTAAGCCCTATCATTGAAGGTATTGCGAAGGAGTTGGTTGAAAGTGATGAATTCAGATCTAATTTTATAGATGACAGCCACTTGGATGAAGAAGAAATCTGTATTTTCTGCCATGAGGAAGCTGCCCAATAAACAAAAAAATGCAAAGCAAACTTATGATCGTGCTGATTTGATAAAAGTTACAGATTTGGACAGCAGCTACATCAGCCCACTTCAGGAGTATATTGACATATCTTGTGGCATCCTTTCTTTATTTGCAGGTCCACTAGAAGCATGGCTGTTGTGCAGATAAAGTACATTTTCAGTGTCCTAGTGACAGAAATTTAGGCATATGAGCAGCTAATTTTTAATGTATCTCTATTCTATATGGAAATCAAGCACAACAGGAGAAGTGCATACATTGATGCATTCTTGAGGTGTTTACACTAGATCCTTCATTTTACTGAAGATTGGTATCTCATGTAAGCTAGAGTAAAGCAGTAAAGGAACAAGTCCATTTGGACAATAGTTACAATATTTTGTTTTTTGGTCGATGCTCATGTACAATAAGATTCTTGGTTTCTCACATCCCTCCCAAGTGGAGTACGTGTCCCACAGTTGGATCCAGCTGTTACCCCTCTTCCAAAATGGGTACCTATATCAATTTTCTCCCTGAATTGTAAAGAGGGGTGAAGTGGTTTCAGAGGAAATAAAGAATAAATCTAAGTTACCAGCAGTCATAATATAAATAGCAACAGCAGGCATAACTTTATAATCAGAAAAGGAAGAGCAGACAAGCAGGCAAATGCTTACTTATTTTATCTTGATAAATCATGTCTTTCAGAAGTGGCTTTGGAAAGGTTAAGAGCACTTGTAGAGTACCATGAGCTTGGTCAAGGTTTTCAGTTTGCAGAGAAGGACATGGATATCCGAGGTTTTGGAAGCATCTTTGGAGATATTGTAAATGTTGGGATTGATCTCTATTTTGAGATGTTTTTTGAAAGCTTGTCAAAGGTTGGACAACATCAATTGATCCATGTACCATATGAAGATGTTGAGCTTGATTTAATCACTCGCTTGCCTTATGAATAAATCGATGAGCTGGGAGATCCAGCATGAATAACTGAAAAAGCTGAGGTAGCTGCTCGGAAGGATTTATGGACTCTCGTGCAGTTCACAGAAAAGTTGTGTTTTCAATATGGAAAAGAACGTTTTCAATATGGAAAAGAACCGCCATCTATGGAACTACTTTTAGCAGCAGATCTTGGGATTAGTCAAATTATGAAGGCAGGAAAAACAATTGCAATGAGAACACAAATGACAAAAGCAGCATTTAAATTGTTTTTAGAAGCCATGTCACCCGATTCTTTCTGTTTTTCTCTAACACTAGAAGACAACTATATTAAGGCACATAGTGATATGACAGTAGGTAGAAGCAGCAGATAGGAGGCGGCAGGAATGCTTTTACAACAGAAGATCCACAGAATTTGGATTATTTGTATGAAATCTGTTTTGTGCAGAAAAGCATTTTAATTGTTTTCATTATTTGTCGATGATCCGAGCATGAATGACGTTATTCCAAAGAAAGAAGACAGAATTATGCCGATTACGCTAGCAAATTTGTATGACCACGACCATCCACTTACTCGTCCAATAATGCTCGCTTATGCCTCCGTTTTCATGTATAGTTGTGACTCATGAGGGTTCGGGATTTTGGCCATTTCAGAATGGCTTATTTGCCAGGCGTTTCTAGGGGCAGCATTGCAGAGTCGGAATCAACGGCCAAAGGATCTTTCAGTTGAATGAGCCCCTTTACATGCTGTATGGAACTCACGAAGCACAGTTCTGTGGCCACAAGTGCAATCGAGGTTGTTTTGACGGAAGGCGCAGCCAGCATTGGAATTGACGGTCCAGAGTAACTATTCTGGATGTTCCTTTTTTGTTTTGAGAATAAGATGAACTGGCTAACAAAGTCGATTACTGTGGTATGTGTCGATCCTGAAACCCAACTTCAACGACTTGTGATGAGGGATGGAATATCCGAAGAACAGGCTATGAATAAAATACACTCTCAAATACCTTTGGATTCCAAACGTGAAAAAGCTGACATCATTATAGACAACTAAGGCTCATTAGAGGCAACAAAAGAACAAATCCATGATATCTCACGTCAAATTACTGGACCATTGACCTGTAAATACTAAAGAATATCTTCAATTAAGAAACAGGGTGTTATCGATTTTGTTTACAGTTATTGTTATGATTATAGGATGTGCCAACCATTAGTCCAGAGTGCCTTCTTGGTGATTTATATCAAATCTGTTGTATTTTGGAAAGCATTGTGAAGTCAGTCTGCCATAACCAAAGTCGCAGTGAACCATGGAAAATGTTAGTGAGTACACCCAACAGATGGAGTATTATTTTATGAAGTGGGACCTGGTTAAGATAGGCATTGGCGCCAGCTAACCTGACCGAGTCAAATGTGGGACCCCATGCAAAGGAACGTTGGAACTTGGACCTTATCCAAAACAAAATTATTAAATTATTTTCTTGGGGATAATTTATTTTAAGGGGGTCTTTGAACCATTTTCATTGTACATTGTGGCTTTGTGACCACTTTAACCCTTTTTTTTATGTTTTAAGAATAAAATGACTTGGTCTTTTTAGACCAAGTCCTCATAAAATTAATAATATTTTATTGTAAGGGAGTTAAAGCCTCCTCCTATAAAGAGAGGCACTTCATCATTTGTAAATCATGGTAGGAGAGTGGGAGACTGGTGTTAAACCTCTCTATAGAAACCAATAAAAATTTCTGGTTTATGGATGTCATTTTTCGGGTCAATTTTTCTATGCCTCTTCTTCTTAGTTCTTGCGTCTAATTTGTGCTTTAATTAGGTTAATTCTGCAGAGATAGATCAATGATCACAAAATCACTTACCTATCCAGTGAGTGACTCAATCACTGGGAAGAGGAGGTCGAGGCCTTTAGGATCTTCATCTTACCCTTAGCTCTCATCAAAATACACATTTTCAAGCATCAGACTATCCCTTTTAGGGGAAATCTTTAACCGATTTTGTGGGATATTGGTGGCAGTTGTTAGTACAGTGGTTGGGGCATCTCAAATGAGCAAGTCCTCCTAGTGAAATTGTGTTCCCTGCGGTTGTCCTAGACTGGCTTGAGTGGGATAATTTCACCCCCAACTCCTCACCCATCCTGTCCTAAAGGAAGAGCCGACAAAGAAGGGATTGTGATCGCGACCACGTCTATATCCCTTGAATATTGGCGTTGGTCTTTGTATCCTTCCATGATCCATCACGCTCATTTTCTTACTACATCAAATCATTTTATTTCTTACATCAAAAAACCATTGTTTCACTAGGGCCATTTTTGCATCAACTTGCACTCTTTTGTTTAAGCCCTAGTGATCCTAATAAGGGAGCCCCCCTCAGAGCTAGAGGAGAGTCGCCCGAAAGAGAGACAAGGTAGGTTGCTGAGGTGACAGTGGATGACCTACCCAAGTGCACTTGAATTGTGCGGCATAGTTTGGAGCTTTTATCATCCTAATGCACAACTCGCAGAGGTAACAGTACTGACTATTAGGGAATACTATGGCTAGATTTACAATTGATAGTGTCGCAATTTAAGCAATTCTTTGAGAACATTCTATCAACTTGTGTCATCAAGTACAACAATATAGTCCTCCTTGCTCTCATTTATTGAGTAAACGATTATGCAATTTCCTCTCTTGACAATTTAGAATAGAACCTTATTTTGCTTCTTTTCTACAAGTGCATTTTATGATGGTAAGAATATTTTGGCATGTATTATGTGAAGCACTTGTTGAGTTTTAACCGTGTTGCACAAAATAGTGTGTGGTTAAAGCTCTTTGAGTCTTTGTTCAAAACATTCTTCTTAATATTTGACACTAGAGCTTTGAGTCACTTGATGACTAATTTTTTGGTTTTACTCACTTTTTGTGTAAAGTAGCCTATCCCATATTCATAAGTGGAAAAGACTCACATGATTTGTAAATCTATAGGACTCAAGAGGTGCACTCCAGTCTAACAAGTATCGAAGTATCAAAGAGAGAATATCTTTGGTATTTATCTTTATATGTGATTGGTTCTTTCATCAACCCTATCTAAGGTTTATTGATATAGTTGTTCTAGATGTATTCATATCAAGAGACTTACTACCCACTTAAACAATTTTTATAGAATTTTGGCAATGGTGCCCTCTTTGAGGGTGAAACACATACTACAAAAATTATATGCACTGCAAAAGATTATACTGGATAGTAACAATGTACTATAGGAACGCATGGAATGAGCCAAATGCTCAAGACTTGAAAATATCTTCAAGATAATTGAATTCCAAGAAGATATATGATAGGTTTTGGCACGATCAAGGCCCTAGCTTTGGGCCATTCTTCTTGAGAGCAATTTTAAACTTTGTTGGTCAAAGCCTCAACTTGCTTTTCTATTGACAAATGGAAGTCACAAGAGGTGGGCTTTTGCATTCAATTTTCCAAGGGTGCCCTTTAGTGGCTAACCCATACATGATGGCAGTGGAAGCCATAAAATATTTGATTGCCCACAAAGTGATGCAAGGATTCATCAATTGGTATTCATCTCCTCAAACCTGATGTTGATCAATTGGTTAAAGGGCACTTCATTAATGATTTTGTTGATAAGTGGTTGTCATTGATGTCAACCCAAGCAGCCCCAGAAGATGCCCAGCTTCGGTTGACTAGCCATGCAAATCATTAGTTCCTACATCCACACCACCCTATATGGATTCTCCTCATCCAAATGTTTTCAGTGGTATGTGGCATGCCACGCAATTCTTCACAATTTGAGAGATATTCGCATTTGAAGTCGTTGACCCTAACGAGTGGGCAAAAAACCCAAGGTGTGGTGACATGGCCCTCTTTCATTGGTTGTTGATCATTAGCATGAAGGTTATTTATCAGATTTCATGGAAAATTCATCTTAAGGAAGGGCATCATTAGTGTTTTGCATCAAAGGTCAAATCCATCCACCAAAAGGGCAGCAGCCTTCTTTGCTTAGACAACAAGACATACACACATTCAAATTTTAGTTCCCAAGTCTCCTCCAACGTTCACCTATTGAAACCCCTCATAGCCTAAACCTACGTCTATAAATATAGGTCTAATATCCTCACCAAATGTATGCACTTGAACAAATGATCTTGTGAAGGGACTCTCTGAACTTTTCCAGCCCTAGTAGATTTAACTTGGGAAACATAAGTTGGTTAGGTTTTTGGTGATGGTTCTTTTGGTTTGAAGGTTCAGTCTTTAGGAAAGCGAAGCCTTTTGGCAACAAATTGCAAGCAGCTAGAGTCATACATGTGGTTACTACCTATTGTTGCTCAAAATGTACAGGCACTGTGAAAACGACTCAGGTCAGGGTTGTCACCCTGATCCCCAACCTCTTCGTTCTAGTTGTCTCCCAACAATAGGCTATGGGGGGTAGACCCTGTGGAAATGAGATGATGAATGACAAGTTGGGAACCAAAGAGTCCTGGAGACACAATTGAGTGGCCTAGTTACTTGGTTATATCTAGCAAGATTTTAAGGATTAGATTGAATTTTTATTTGAGACCAGTGGCTTATGGAGTCAACACTCTTGCTTGTTGAAAGTAACCGGATGGACAATTGTTGCTTAACGGATGATTGACTAGCCTATATGAGATGCAAATCTTACAACTAGGTGAAATGAAAGAATTTTAGTTAGATGCCTAATCTAAGTATGCACCTTGATCTTTATATATATTTAGTCTAAACTTTGTAGTAAGTGGCAAAGAGAAGTCATGGTGAAGCGCCTCCAGCGTTGCAAAGACTATGGCTCTGACGACTACAAGGTCAATGTTTTAATTACTAGAGGGGCTAGACTTCTCAAATAAAGATGAAGGAGGTTCCTATCTCTCTATCAACCAAGCTTATTGTAAATTTTTGTAGATGTTCTATGCTTGATGCAACTTTAGTTTTATACCTGATATCAAACAGCAATCACATAAGCAAGAAAGTAAAATTTGGATAGAATATACCAATAGATCAACGAAAGACAAGCCAAAAATACACTTAACTTGATCAGCAAAATATATCTGTTAGAAAGGCACACATCAGATGTTTAACTAGTAAAGTCTCCTCACTGGCCACCTAAACTGGGACAAAGGTCGTTAGTTAACCCTCTCTGGACACGAAAACGGGCTTCAATCTAAAACAATGAAAAATTCAACGTTGTCCACTAACGATCAACGTAGAAATGCCAGCAGCAAAAAGTCAACGCAAACTAAGTCAAAGCCATCGGCTCAAATTTCAATTTTTGTGCGAAAATACGACGACAAATCAGAATTGGAGAGTTTGAGGTCACGCTGATCAAGCGTTGACCAAAGTCAACACTCGGTCAACGCTCGTGTTTAAACCATAGTTTTAAAACCGTAATCCGGTGACCTGTGGATCCTGGGACCCAATGTGAACCGGGTTTCTAATCGTAACTTGGCCAACTGAGCGGTGGCCGTGATCTCAATGAACCGGTTTTAAAAAAAATACATTAAATAATTTTTGTTTTTAATAAAAAATCTATTTTTAAGATTTGCAACCATGATTCCAAGTCAATAGAGACAAAATATGCAAAGTTTGCTCATTTATATACCATGCAAAGGTGAATATATCAAAATGGCACCGAGTGCAATACATATCATCGAAAAATACATAGGAAATGAGGCTCCAAATGGCCCATAAAGTCCAAAAACAATGCCACAAGCTATGAGGCCATTGGCCTAATACAAGACTACATATTAGTGATCAACAACATAATCACTCCTCATCATGATCAAAATTATCACCACTACTAGACAAGGGATCATCAACATGAGCTACATAAATAATATGGCTCAAAGTTTGAGGACTCCTAAAACTCCTCTACAACTTTAGTAGTAGTAGTAGTAGCAAAAATAGACATCAAAACTACAAATCACCGAGCAACATGGTCTCTCATGAAACTCATCATTGATTCATCGCTACTAGAAATGGGATCATCAACAAGAGATACATAAACATCATCTAGCTCAAAGTCTTCAGACTTGGATTGTTCAACCTTATAACATGATAGAAATTGAAAAAGTTTAACATGCCTAACCAATGATTTTGGTTTGAGTGAAGAGTTCATCTCCTCAACCTTAAAATGCGGTAGAAAAAGATTAGCATGCCTAACCAATTGTTTTCCTTTGATTGAAGGGTACATCAAGGTTCTTAAAGGACTTCATGCTCTTGATCAAATGCCAATATCATACCCTTACACATGATAGAATCAAATGGAAACATTGCAAATTCCCAAACCATGAAACCCCGAAAACCATTAAGTCTGCTGAATTTTGAGTGAAACCTAAAATTCTAGTTTCTCCATATGAAATCCAATGAGGTCGAAACCACTCTTAAACATCCTGAGTCATTTCATGGTAATGTTAAAAATTTAAGTAAAATGATGAAAATGAAAAATAAAGGAAATGTCACTTTTACTTTAAGAATTTAACATTACCATGAAATGTCAATGCTTCCCTTACCTCCACATCAGCCCTAAAACCCATTTCTGGCCGTGCGTGGGTCCGCATAGGGAAAGAGTAGCTAAATGAACCCCCCCTTATAAACAAATCAGCCCTAAAACTCAATTGCCACCGAAAATGTGGGTCCGCGGAGGAGGTAGCACCTAACTGGCCCTGCTAGGTCCGGTTTTTCTTCGAAAATGGGCGAAATGCCCTAGGTAGCCTAAGCGTTCGGCCGGTTTCGACTCCAGGCTATCTAATCGGCCGGCTTGGCCGGTTACCGGTTCAAACCGGCTTGCCTTTTAAAACTATGGTTGAAACCTTAGATCATAATAGAAAACCCTAGCCGAGTTTTCCCAATGTGAGAGAAGAAGAGCTCTCCAAGATGTTGATCGAACCAATCGTATGCGTAGAGAGAATGTGCTATGAATGATGATGAAAATGACCTCCAATGTTGACCTATATATATTTATCAGTGAGGGTGTGTGACACATTTGTTGGGGCTTCAAGCCTACATTACAATTCTGGCCGGCCTTGCACATAAGTGGAAGTAATTCAAAATAAATGTTCTGTTCATCAGATCAAGATGATCTTTAGATCGATCTTCCACCTCTCTGAAAGAGGAATCCAATAAAAATATTGGCATATTCATATGAGCATCACAACATGGATTTTGGATCTAGTTGTCCAAAATTAACACTCCCTCTCAACTTGGGAGAACTCCATCCACCTATGCCATCCAAACATCGTGCGTCATCCCTCCGTAACTTGCTTTGCTGGCTTCTTTATTTCAGAACAAAAAGGTGAGTCACAAAGACATCACTCTCGGCTGACAAATTCAGCTCAAAGGTCTGTATCCTCTATAGGACTCAAAGGAGTCACACAACAACCCGAAGTTGGTTTAACTGACCCGAAGTCAGTTGGAGATCCGAAACCTCACTAGACTTGATCCCAGATCAAGTGGTTGGACACATGCCATCCTAGACATAGAGAGTACGGCAATCTCTGATGCATCCATCGGTCCTTGCTACTGGTCTCTAGCTTTTCCCACCTCATTGGCCAAATAAGAGGTACTTCCCATGAGTCCGGGACTCCATGGGTAGGATGCATGCGGGGCATAAATCAGAGAGAGGTGAACCAACTCAATATCATAACGGTGCGGCAGAAGCACACCAACAAGGTTTGGCAATCCTAGCCCAGTGGTTGCTTATAGTTCCAAGAAACTATCCCCAAAGCCCCTTGGAGCTCCCAAAGCTCATCGTCTAACGAGACCCTCAGAATAGGGTCGTTCCACGATTCCAAGATTTTCATGGAAGGTTAGGAACTTGACCTTCCCCAAGGGCTTTGTGAAAATATCTGCGACCTGCTCATCAGTTCCTATATGATCGAGCCTTATGGCACCTCGTTGTACCATATCCCGGATAAAGTGGTACCTGATATCAATATGCTTGGATCGATCGTGGAACACGGGATTCTCTGACAAACGAATCCCACTCTAGTTATAACAAAGGATAACGGTGGTATCTAGCACATGCCCAAACAGTGCACTAAAGAGCTTTCGCAACCAAACTACTTCACAACAGACAATACTCGTTGCAATGTATTCGGCCTCAGCGGTGCTCAAAGCCACCGACTTCTGCTTCCTGCTCATACAAGATATCGAAGCAGACCCAAGTGTGAAGCAGCATCCAGTTGTGCTCTTGCGATCCACCACACTGCCAGCCCAATCGGCATCAGTATATCCATGGAGTCTCAAACTCCCGGCAGTGTATCTCAGCCCACAGTTTATTATGCCCCGAAGATATCTCAACAGATTCTTGGCACCAACCCAGCGAATGTGATAAGGATCAACCATATGTTGACTCAAAGTGTTCACTGCAAAACATATGTCCCGAAAAGTGTCCACTAACATCAAGGCCCCTACAAGTTGACGATACTCGATAGGATTTGCTAGCACAGGCCCAGTAGCGCTTCCTCTCAACTTCTTAAAGTTGAGCTCCATCGGTATCGACACGGACTTACAATCCACCATTCCAAATCTTTCCAGCAGCTTCACAATATATTTTCCTTGAGAAAGGAAAATCTTGCCAAGTCTCTGCCAGACCTCTAGGCCTAGGAAGTAATGCATCAGTCCTAGGTCCTTCATCTCGAACTCAGAAGCGAGCTCCCTCTTACACTGATGAATGAAAGGGTTAGCACCTGTCAAGAACAGATCGTCCACATACAACACCAGAATGAGAAGCTTTTCTCTATCAACCTTGAAGTAAAGGTTCGAATCAGCATTAGTACGAGTGAAGCCCAGCTTCATCAAGTAGCTATCTATCCTCTCGTACCAAGCCCATAGAGGGCCTTCTTCAACCTACATACATGGGTGTCTCTATCCTAGACTTTGAACCCAGAGGTTGCTCCACATACACCTCTTCCTTTATCGAACCATCAAGAGGGAGACCACTGTTGTGTATACTCCCGAACAAAATGGTATTGCTGAAAGGAAGAATATAACCATTGTGGAAGCTGCCTATGCCATGCTTTATGACCAAGGTTTTCCAAAATTTCTATGGGGAGAAGTTGCCAACATTGTTGTGTACGTTCAAAATAGATGCCCACATTCCACATTGGACTCCAAAACTCTCGAAGAAGTCTTCTCTGGTAAGAACCCTGATGTCTCCCATTTTAGAGTTTTTGGAAGTCGTGTTTATTTTCATGTGCCGAAAGAAAAAAGAAGCAAGTTGGATGCTTCTAGGAAGAAAGGAATGTTTGTGGGCTATAGTGAAACCTCGAAGGCATATAGAATCTATATGCCTGGTCAAAGAGAAGTGGATATATGCCATGATGTCACCTTCGATGAAGATGTTGCCCTCAAGAAAGTTAGGAATCTTCCTAGCTCAAAGGAAGACAAAGAAGAAGATGAAGAAGCAAGGAAGCTAGAAGAACCGAAGGATGAACCGATACCCGATGTTGAAGGTCTGATGGATCTTATTGATCCACCTCCTTAAAATAAAAGGAGACCCTCATGGCTTAAGGACACTCTCTAAGATGTCGAGAGACATATTGCTGCGAGAGGAACATTCCATGAAAGCAAGAAGCCGAATAGGTACCAAGGGTACCTAGCAGCCATGAGCACTAATGTACAATCTGAGCCTGGAATATTTGAAGAATATGAGTCTATTATGAAGAATGATGTCTGGGATGTGGTCCCGAGACCAAAGGACAAATCTGTTGTCACCTCGAAATGGCTCTACAAGATCAACCATGGAGCCGATGGAAGTGTTGAAAGTACAAAGCAAGATTTATCGCTCGAGGCTTTTCTCAAAAGGAAGGCATAGATTATGATGATATATTTGCACCTGTTGCCTGCTACACCATCCGATCGATTATTGCCCTTGCTGCAACGCAAGGATGGAGTATTCATCAGATGGATGTGAAGACTGCTTTCTTACATGGTTCAATCAAGGAAGAGGTTTATGTGGAGCAACCTCTAGGGTTCGAAGTCCAAGATAGAGACACATATGTATGCAGGCTGAAGAAAGCCCTCTATGGGTTGAAGCAAACCCCCAGGGCTTGGTATGAGAGGATCGATAGCTACTTGATGAAGTTGGACTTCACTCGAAGTGATGTTGATCCAAACCTTTATTTTAAGGTTGATAAAGAAAGGCCTCTCATTCTGGTTCTCTATGTGGACGATCTCTTCCTAACAAGTGTTGACCCCCTTATTCATCAATGTAAGAGGGAGCTAGCTTCTGAGTTCGAGATGACCTAGGACTAATGCACTATTTCCTAGGCTTGGAAGTCTGGCAAAAGCCAAGTGAGATTTTCCTTTCTAAAGGAAAATATGTTGTGAAGTTGTTGGAGAGATTTGGAATGGTGGACTGTAAGTCTGTGTCGACACCAATGGAACTCAACTTTAAGTTGTTGTGTGGAAGCGTTGTTGGGCCCGAGTTGGGAAATCCAACCGAGTATCGACAACTCGTAGGGGTCTTGATGTTCTTAGTGAACTCACGTCCCGACGTATGTCTTGCAGTGAACACTTTGAGTCAACATATGGTTGAGCCTCATCACATTCACTGGACTGGTGCCAAGAATCTATTGAGATATCTTCGGGGCGCAATCAACCATGGGCTGAGATACATTGTCGAGAGTATGAGACTCCATGCATATACCGATGCCGATTGGGCAGGCATTGTGGTGGATCGTAAGAGCACATCTGGATGTTGCTTCACCCTGGGTTCTGCTTTGATCTCATGGATGAACAGGAAGCAGAAATCAGTTGCTTTGAGCACCATTGAGGCCGAATACATTGCAGCGAGTATGACCTGTTGTGAAGTTGTTTGGTTGAAACTTGAGAAAGCTCTTCAGTGAGTTGTTTGGGCATGTGCTAGATACCACCGTTATCCTTTGCGATAACCATAGTGGGATTCGTCTTTCTGAGAATCCCGTGTTCCATGACCAAGCCAAGCATATTGATATTATGTACCACTTTGTCCGGGACATGGTACAGCGAGGCATTGTAAGGCTCAATCATATTGGGACTGATGAGCAAGTCGCAAATATTCTCACGAAGCCCCTGGGGAAGGTCAAATTCTTAACCTTCCCTGAGAAGCTTGGAATCATGGACAGACCCTATTCTAAGGGTCCCTCTTGAGTTGGACTATGAGCTCTAGGAGCTCCAAGGGGCTTGGGGATAGCTTCTTGGAGCTATAAGCAACTAGAGAGCGAGGTTCGTCGAACCTTGTTGGTGTGATTCTTCCCCATCGTTATGATATTGAGTTGGTTCACCCTCTCTTTAATCTGTGCCTCGCATGCATCCTACCCATGGAGTTTCGGACTCATGGGAAGCAACTCTCATTTGGCCAATGAGATGGGAAATGTGGATAGAGACCGATAGCATGACCGATGGATGCATCGGGGATAGTCGTACTCTCTATGTCTAGGATGGGATGTGTCCATCACCTTGATTTGGAATAAAGTTTGATGATGTTCTTACCTCTAAACTGACTTCGAGTCAGTATGTGACTCTCTTGAGTCCCATTGAGGTTGTCTAGGATGGGATGTGTCCAACACCTTGATCTGGGATAAAGTTTGATGATGTTCTTACCTCTAAATTGACTTCGAGTCAGTATGTGACTCTCTTGAGTCCCATTGAGGTTTTAACCTCTAAGCTAACTTTGGGTCAGCAGAGTCTGATGTCTTTGTGACTCACTCTCGTTATGTGAAGAAGAGCCAGCAAAGCATGTTACAGCATGTTAATTTTGGGCAACTAGGTCCAAACTCCATGTTGCACTGCTCATATGATGATGCTCATATTTTTGTTGGATTTCTCTTTCGGAGAGGTGCAAAATTGATATAAAGATCATCTTGTTTGGATAAGCAGAACATATATTTTGATTTTATTTTCCACACATGTGCAAGGTCGGCCAAATTTGTAATGTAGGCTCACAAGCCTAATAGATGTGTCACACACCCTCACTGATGGATATAAATTGGAGAGACTTAGAGGTCATTTGCTCATCAACTCATCACACATTCTCTCATTGTGATTTGATTGGTTCGATAGCCTTTGAAGGCCTCTTTCCTTCACATGTGCAGAGCTGAAGCTAGGGAAAATCTGCAGATCTATTTAGGGTTGTTTTGTTGAGCGTTGACCAGCGTTGACCGTGGTTAACCCTTGGCTGTTTAACCTCCAAAATTTGCTAAAATCTGATTTTTGGAGGTCGTACAGCTGGGCACAAAAATCGAGGAAAAAGGAGCAATTTGACCGAAGCCCTACATCTACAACATTGACTTTCTGTTGACTGTCCTGCATTGACTTTTGGTTGACCGGCGTTGACTTTTGATGAGTTGTCTTTGAGGGCTGTGTGTGTGACACTTGGAGGGTTCGCTGATCTAAGAAAGACTTTGTTGGTTGAAGCATCATGTTGACTGCCATAACACACACTATCCTATATCTTTGCTGGACAAGAAGAATTGTAAAATCTGATCTATATTATTGGCTTCTCCTCTGTTGATCTATTATTGTGTTCTATCAGCATTTTACTTTCATGTTTATGTGATTGCTAATTTGAATCGAGCCTAAGAAAGATTGAAGTAAATTTGCATTAAGCATAGAACACTCCATGTCATTCTAAATTTAACATGGGTTCAGAGTTGAGGTGAAGACAAAGTCCAAGCTAGTGTGAGAAGCAATCACCGAAGAAGAAATCCTATCAAGGACCAATGGCCTCCTCAACCTGTAAGGTTTTCAAGTCCGATGATAAATTGCATGATAAGTTTGATTATCATGCATGGAAGATGTCCTTGGATTTGGCATTAGAAGATCAAGATGTCATGGACTATGTGGAGGGGAAGATTCAAGAGCCTCCATCAAATGCACCTGCTGCCACAAAGTTGAAGTATAGAAAAGGGGAAATCAAAGCAAAGATGATTATCTGAAATTCTATTCATAAGCACTTGGTTGCTTACATTTCTAAACTGAGCACATCTAAAGAAATGTATGATAAGTTGGTTAGCATGTTCGGGGCTACCAATGCTAATCAAGTTATTTTCTTCAAGAATCAATTGAAAAATATCAAGAAGGGCAAGGATGAATCCATTCAATCCTATTTTATGAGGCTCACTGAAATCAAGAAAAATCTTCTAGCTATTGGAGAAGAAATAATTGATCGAGAGATGGTTCTCATTACGCTTGGAGGTCTCCCCCGTGTTTGGTATGTAATCGATATCACTATTCTTAAAAATAATGTGATTCCTGGTTTTGATGAAATATTGACGAGATGAACTCAAGAGGAGACAAGAATGATGAAGAGAGATCATCTCTCTAATGGAAATGGAGGTGACCCTACTACCTTCATTGCTCGTGCAAAGAAGAGGAACAATGGTGGTCCAAACCATGGAAGAGCGGGGCCCAAAGGAAGGAAGGGAAGATGTTACACTTGTAACAAGTTTGGTCACTATGCAAGAGAGTGCCCTAATAGAAGGGACTCTCCCAAGGATTATGATAACAACAACTCCAGGGGGAATGGAAATCAAAGGAACAACAGGTTCAAAGGAAAAAGGAAGGCTCCCTCTGATCATAGTGGAAATGGGCAACCTTTCAAGAGGTCAAGAAATTCCAGGTACAATGAGTCTAATGTTGTTGATAATAATAAAAATGAATTTATTCTTGTATCTGCCCTCTCTACTGCATCTCCTCTCGACACCCTAGATGTCTAGTTGATTGATAATGGTGCTTCAAGGCACCTCACTGGTTATAAAGATGTCCTCTTTGATTTGATTGAGAAGGATACTAATCTAGAAATTATCCTTGGAGATAATGCCACATATCCCGTGAAAGGGATAGGGACTGTGACCCTTCATCTATCTCAAGGTCAAGTCCTCTGTTTACAAGATGTGTTATACGTACCTGATCTAAAGAAGAACCTTGTGTCTATTCCGGCGATGCAAGACAAAGGGTTCAAGGTTGCATTCGTTGATGGAAAGGTATGCATCTGGAAGAAGAACTTCAAGGAAGCTCTTACTGTTGGTTTTAGAGTTGATACACTTTACCAGGTTGGAGGAAGTCCATTGGGGGCTATGTCATGTGATACAACTCTTCAAACAGAGTTATTGCACCAGAGGTTTGCAAACCTTCATTACAAAGCCCTTCCCGAAGCAAGGAAGGTGGTGACAAGGATGGCTGAATTTAAAGATGATCATGAAGGTGTTGTGTTGAAGGGAAGCATACAAGGGGACCATTCCCCTCAAGTGTCACAAAGACATACATTCTGATTTATTTGGTATGTTTCCCATGACATCCTTGGGAGATGTTCCTATTACATGAATTTTACAGATGACTTCTCCCGTAAGACCTGGATATGTTTCTTGAAGAAGAAGACGAAGCATTAAAATGGTTTCGTGCCTTCAAGGCCTTGGTGGAAAATCAAACTGAGAAGAGAATCAAAGTTTTGAGGACTGATAATGGGTCTGAGTATGAGTCAAATGAATTCAATGACTTTTTCAATGAAGCTGGCATTAAGAGGGAGACCACAACTGTGTATACTCCTGAGGAAAATGGTATTGTCGAAAGAAAGAACAGGACCATTGTGGAAGATGCTCGCACCATGCTATGTGACCAAGGTCTTCCGAAGTTTCTATGGGGAGAAGCTGCGAACACTGCTGTGTACATTCAAAATAGATGCCCAGATTCCGCTTTGGACTCAAAGACTCCCGAAGAAGTCTTCTCTGGTAAGAAACTTGATGTTTCTCATTTTAGATTTTTTGGTTGTCCTGTTTACTTTCATGTGCCGAAAGAAAAGAGAAGCAAGTTTGATGCTTCTAAAAAGAAGGGAATGTTTGTGGGTACAGTGAAACTTCGAAGGCATATAGAATCTATGTGCCTATTCAAAGAGAAGTGGAGATATGCCACAATGTCACCTTCGATGAAGATGTTGCCCTCACGAAGGTAAGAAATCTTCCTAACTCCAAGGAAGACAAAGAAGATGAAGAAGCAAGCAAGCAGGAAGAGTCGAAGGATGAATCGATGCCCGATGTTGAAGGACCTATGGATCCTATTGACCCACATCCTTTAAATGAGAGAAGACCCTCACGGCTTAGGGATACTCTCGAAGACGCTGAGAGACATATTGCCCCAAGGGGACATTCTGAGAAAGCAAGAAGCCGAATAGATACCAAAGGTATTTAGCAACCATGAGTACAATTTTACAATCTGAGCCTAGATCATTTGAAGAATTCGTAAAGCATCAAGTTTGGAAGGATGCTATTCATGAAGAATATGAGTCCATTATGAAAAATGATGTCTGGGAAGTGGTCCCGAGACTGGAGGACAAATCTGTTGTCACCTCAAAATGGCTCTATAAGATCAAGCATGGATCTAATGGTAGTGTTGAAAAGTACAAGGCTTGTTACCTGAGGCTTCTCCAAAAAATAAAGCATAGATTATGATGACATATTTTCACCTGTGGCCCGCTATACCACCATCTGATCTATCATTGCCCTTGCTGCAACGCAAGGATGGAGTCTCCATTAGATGGATTTGAAGAATACCTTTCTGCATGGTTCTATAAAGGAAGAGGTGATGTGGAGCAACCTTTGGGGTTCAAAGTCCAAGATAGAGACACCTATGTATGTAGGTTGAAAAAATCCCTCTATGGGTAGAAGCAAACCCCTAGGGCTTGATATGAGAGGATAGATATCTACTTGATGAAGTTGGGCTTCGCTCGGAGTAATGTTGATCCAAACCTTTATTTTAAGGTTGATAGAGAAAGGCCTTTCATTCTAGTTCTCTATGTGGACGATCTCTTCCTAATAGGTGCTGACCCTCTCACTCATTAGTGTAAGAGGGAGCTAGCTTCCAATTTTGAGATGAAAGAACTAGGACTGATGCATTACTTCCTAGGCTTGGAGGTCTGGCAAAGGCCATGCGAGATTTTTTTCTCAAGGAAAATATGTCGTGAAGCTGTTGGAGAGATTTGGTATGGTGGAGTATAAGTATGTGTCGACATCGATGGAACTCAACTTTAAGAAGTTGTGTGGAAAATCTGCTAGGCCTAAGCTGGGAAATCCCACAGAGTATCGACAACTCGTGGGGGCCCTGATGTTCTTAGTGAACTCCCATCCAGACGTATTTTTTGTAGTGAACACTTTGAGTCAACATATGGTTGAGCTTCATCACATTCACTAGATTGGTGCTAAGAATCTATTGATATATCTTCAGGGCACAATCAACCATGGGCTGAGATAAAATGTCGGGAGTTTGAGACTGCATGGATATATTGATGCAGATTGGGCTAGGAGTGTGGTGGATCGCAAGAGCAGATCTGGATGTTGCTTCACATTGGGTTCTGCTTCGATATCTTGGGTGAGCAAGAAACAGAAGTCGGTAGCTTTTATGAACACTGAGGCCAAATACATTGCAGTGAGTATGGCATGTTGTGAAGTTGTTTGGTTGAGAAAGCTCTTCAGTGAGTTGTTTGGGAATGTGCTAGATACCACCGTTATCCTTTGTGATAACCAGAGTAGGATTCATCTTTATGAGAATCCAGTGTTCCACGATCGATCCAAGCATATTGATATCATGTACCACTTTGGGATATGGTACAACGAGGCGTTGTAAGGCTCGATCACATTGGGACAGATGAGCAGGTCACGAACATTCTCATGAAACCACTAGGGAAGGTCAAATTCTTAACCTTCCATGAGAACCTTGGAATCGTGGAAAGACCCTATTCTGAGGGTCCTGATTGAGTTGGACTATGAGCTTTGGGAGCTCCAGGGGGCTTGGGGATAGCTTCTTGGAGCTATAAGCACACACGGGGCTAGGCTTGTCGAACCTTGTTGTGATTCTTCCCCACCGTTATGATATTGAGTTGGTTCACCTCTCTTTGATCTATGCCCCGCATGCATCCTACCCATAGAGTTTCAGACTCATGGGAAGTACCTCTCATTTGGTCAATGAGGTGGGAAATGTGGATAGAGACCAATAGCAAGACCGATGGACGCATCAGAAATTTCCTTACTCTCTATCTCTAGGATGGCATGTCTCCAACACCTTGATCTGGGATCAAGTCTGATGAGGTTCTTACCTCTAAACTGACTTCGGGTCAGTAAACTAACTTCGGGTTAGTATGTGACTCTTTTTGGGTCCAAGAGAGGTTTTAACCTCTAAGTTGACTTCGGGTCAATAGAGCGTGATGTCTTTGTGACTCACCTTTTGTTCTATTTGCGAATAAGAGCCAACAAATCAAGTTATGGCAGGATGACACATGATGCTATATGATAGTACACGATGGTACCGATCTCTGGATGGCACACGTGGATAGATGGAGTTCTCCCTAGTTGAGAGGGAGTGTTAATTTTGGGAAACTAGGTCCAAACTCCAGATTGCACTGCTCATATGATGATGATTATATTTTTGTTGGGGTCCTATTTCGGAAACGTGCAAGATTGATCTAAAGATCATCTTGTTTGGATTAGCAGAACATATATTTTGATTTTATTTTCCACACATGTGCAAGGTCGGCCAGATTGGTAATGTAGGCTCACAAGCCTAATAGATGTGTCACACACCCTCATTGACCGATATAAATTGGAGAGACTTAGAGATACTTTTCTCATCAACTCATCACACATTCTCTCTTGTGATTTGATTAGGTCGATCAACCTTTGGAGGCCTCTCTCTCTCACACGTGAGCTACAACTGGGTAAATCTGTGTACTGTTTTAGGGCTGATTGTTGGTGCGTTAACTAGCGTTAACCATGGTCAACCCTTGATGTTTTGACCTCCAAACTTTGTAGAAATTTCGATTTTTGAAGGTCGTATTGCTAGGCACAAAAATCGAGGTTGAACGTGGACTTTGACTGAAGCCCTAAAACCATAGTGTTGTCTTTTCTGCATTGACTTTATGTTGACCAGCGTTTACTTTTGATGAGCTATCTTTGAAGGTTGTGTGTGACACTTGGAGGGTTGGTTGATCTGATGTTGAGAAAGACTTTGCTGACTGATGCATCTTGTCGACTGTCGTGACGCACACTATCCTATATCTTTGTTGGACAAGAAGAATTGTAAAATCTGATCTATATTATTGGCTTGTCTTCTGTTGATCTATTATTGTGTTCTATCAGCCTTTTACTTTCATGTTTATGTGATTGCTACATTGAATCGGGCATAAGAAATATTAAAGTAAAATTACATTAAGCATAGAACATTCCATGTCTATCTAAATTTAACACCACCACCATCATTTACCGGTAGCACTAACCTAAAGAGAAATAGTTCAGGAACCACATAGGTGACAATTCCAAACTTCACAAAAAAACTATCTAACACCATTCATCAAAATAACCCTTTAAAAATTGTGAAAACCGTGGCACCATCTGAATTTTAGGCCATAGAGTTCCTGATGAAAACTGTGAAAACTTGACCAATGCTCTATATACAGAACTAACCAAAAACCCACCCAAAAGGGGCCACAAAAGTCAATCGAACCAAACACCCAACACCATACCCATGCATCTCAAAATGAGGCAAGACTAGAAAACCATAAACTCTTCCATTTAGTCTGACATAAGAATCGAAGGGTTTGAAAAGCTGGCAAACATAGTTCCAGTAAGGTCTCCAGGAGGGTCAGTGAGATCCCCAGAATCTGAATCAGACACCAAAGTTTTCTCCACCTGACATAGGTGTGAATCCATATCATTAACCTTAAATCTCACATTTATGAAAATTCACTTTATGTCCTCTAAACCAGAGAAAAGGTTGTAGTTATGAATCTGATTGTCTTTAATAACTAAGTAATACAGAGAATCCAACTGCAATCGCATGGATAAGGAATTCAAAAAAAACAATATTGTATTCTGCATGTTGCTAGGGTCTAGATCCCTAGTAAATTATCATCGGTGACCTTTGAGTTCAATAAATAGGGGCGCTCCCTAGATTCCAGAAATAGAACCACCCTACACACCTCCAAGGGTACAACATTGAAGAAAGAAGAAATTGAGTCACTTGTGAACTGTCGACTCTGTTTGACCTCAATAGGACCAAAACCACCTCGACGACTTATTAAACATTGTCAGGGAGCCATCACATCTGATGCCAATAGACTAAGTAGACAATCAAATAAAGATTCACAACTTACAAAACAAAACAAAGGGCGCACCACTGACCCATTAAGGCCTTATACAAGAATGTCATCCCCAAAAGACCAGAATAGAGGGCATAATTCAGTAGCCGACCACTGACAGATGCGATGAAGACTAAAAGACCAACCACAAGAAACAAATTGCAAACATTGAATTGGTAGTGATACCCAATTTCCCCCGAATCGACCCTGAGGCTCTAGTAGAAGGGGCCCAAACCTCTGAGACAACACAATAAAGGATGAAGACTGTAAAATAAAACCCCTAGCCACTAACAACCAACACCATGACGAAAAATACAAAATACAATTATTGGGAATCCATCCTATGATCCAAGTGGATATTGGTGGCCACCCGTCTATTCCAGTTGGACCCCCACCATTGTTTCGTTCAGTTTTTCAATTTCCTTAATTGCAGCATAGTTTACTATTTTTGGCAGTTTTTAGAGTCCTCAACTTCTGGAGCTATATTAAGGCCCTAAACGATGTTTTTTGGGAAAACTGAGGCAAAAGGAAGTCTTTAACCATGGTTACTACTCGAAATTTTTATTCCTCGAATATATCTTTCTAATGAGGTATTGTGTGCGTCAAACAAAGATCTTATGCCAAAATTATGACCCCTGGAAGTTGATGTACTAATTTATGCAAACAGGGCCCATAGTTTTGGCGCTTCATCTCCTAGGGTTGGGTTTTTGAACGTTTAGGGTTTTCCATTGTTTCTCAATAATAAATATGCCTTCAAGCCTCATTGTAACACAATTCAGAGGCATGTAGCCACCACATCTCTTCTTAGATATAAGCTACCATCACCCGAGCTAGTTTATTTCCATTTTGTTTGTAATCATATCTCAGTTCTTTGATATTAATGAAATGAAGTGTTATTTCTACTCCATCTCTATATTTATGGTTATATATGTATTATGTTGCATTCTTGTCTAAGTTCGGATCAGTGGTATCAGAGCAGTCTACTCTTTATTTATTTTTCTTTACATGTCCCCAACGAGGTCAGGGTATAAGGAGTTAGGGATTGAACTAGTTGAACCTTTGCAAGACTAGCCTCGCAAACCTCGATGACCTCCCATGGCAAAAGAAAAGAAAGACAAGAGAGTAGGTGATCCTTTCACAATATTGCTCGAAGAAGCCCTCGAGCGACAGAGGAATGCGATGATGGACAACTTTGCCTAGATCCTCTGGCGAATGCCCATAGGCGACACATATTCGTTCGACAGTCACTCTGGAGGCGCAACTCCCTTCAAGGTACAAGTCAACTTTGACATTCCCATATTTGAAGGCAAGATAGATGCAAATGTCATAGATAGATGGTTAAACCTATTGGAAGGATATTTTTTAGTTCATGATTTTTCCAATAGGGAAAATATTACTTTTTCACTCCTCAAAGTCACCCCCCATGTCAAGGACTGGTGGGAAACCTACTGCGAACAGAGGGACGAGAGAGAACCCTCACTGTTTTCAGTAGAACCCACTTGGAAATCTTTCCGAGATGCCATCAAGGAACAATATTATCCAGTGGGGAGCTATGAGGACAAGTACATACAATGGACTATGCTGCGGTAGCAAAGGGATCAAGATGTGCATGAGTTGATGAATCTATTCCATACCTTGCACACAAAATTGGGTATCAAAGATTTGGAGAAACATCTAGTGCTTAAGTATCATAGTTGTTTGAATAGATACATTCAGGAGGAAATGGAGTTTCTATATGTTATAGGTCAATTTGGGCATCATCCCCCATGACCTGGTCAAACTGGACATCATCCCTAGGACCAATGAAATAGGGTTTATCATCCCCTATCATTTCAGTTGCTACATGCCCTAAGACAAGAACAAACCATTCATGACTTCTATTGCAATATTTACAGGGTTTGAAGTATATGTTATATCACTTGTGAGCTCACCAATGCTGCCTCTCAAGGGACTAACTGCATTGCATATGCAGCTCCCTCCATTCAAGGGCGCACTGCATTGCACTTCCCGACATTCAAGAGTGCGTTGGTCAAATGGGAGAGAAATTCTCATTGTTCTGGAATCTCCACATGGACAGTGCCTTCTAGAAGTGTGTGTATGTGTCAAACTTCGAATCCAAGTGTCCATATAACACCTCTGAGCTTGGGAACGTGTCTTTCCTATTATTAGAAAGTCATTGATTGCGAAACTACATTTAGTTTCCCTATAAATTGAGCACATATCCTAGTGCTAGGGAAGGGAGAATTTTGGTAAAGAAATGTTGTTGGATTCTCAATTGAGAGAGTGATAGAAGTGACATGTTGTTGGTGAGATGTTGATTGTGATGAGGCTGGGGTGTTTCTGGAGCTGGTGACATCAAATCGATCATTGGTTGTAACCTCCCCCTTCTACTCATTGATAAATATTGATGTTCATCATCCCATATATGTATCTGTTTATGGTTCTATTTCTCATGGAATGGATTCTTAACTGATATATATGTTTTATGTTCAATCGATTTAACTGATTAAGATAAATAAGCATCTTTATATTGCAATCTCTTTATTGTTTAGTGTTTATACTTGCATGAACTAGTTTGACGATCTAAGTTGGATTGGAAGCTAAAACAAAAGCGACAGAAGGAGAATAGGAAGCACTTGGATCACAAGTAGGTCATTCTATCTTTCTGTGTGTCTATTTATTCTTAGAGAAAGTGTCTACAAAGTGTTTGGTCTATTGTTCTAAATGCATAGCACCACATTTTGGGAATTTGATTTATTCGTAGATCATAATTCCACATAAAAAATTGGCGACTTCGCTGGGGAGTTTCCCTTCATTCTTGGTGTTTTAGCCTCTGCTTATCCACCCAGTAGTATCTACTGTCAGTTATTAGGCTTTTGAATCAAAGAATTGCATTAGAAGTGTGTTCTATAGCTTGAATTTTGAATCTCTGCTACGCCCAACGCACTATTGGTCAAGACACAGTGCACTGTCTCCCACTCAGGGGTGCATTGCTTAGCCAACCAAATTCCCTTTCAATTTGTCATTGCCATCATAATCATCCATTTATTTGTTTTTTTTTCAATTGTATGATACCTCATAGAGACCAGTGAATTTGTATGATTCTTCCTCCTTTGAAAAGTAAGTTTGTTCAATTTATCTTTAAGTGTTTTTCTTTATCATTGACAAAGAAAATTCAAAGTATTTTATTTTTGCATTAGATACATTTGTTTTCGTAAAGGAAATTTTCGTTAAATTCTTCATTTCCTGTAGGAAAAATTGTATTTCCATTCTTCGTATTTCCTAAAAGAGAAATTATTGTTAAATTCATCGTTTCTCAAAGAAGAAAGCATTTGTTTTTTGTTGATTTGATGCATATAGTTTCCTTCTTGCATTCACATTAAGGAGATTGAAAAGAAAAACCTACATTTTCATATAGTGAATTGTGTGTTTTGCATAGGAACAAGTTAGGAAAGTTGCATATTAGTTTGTGCTCTTTGTTGTTTTCTCTCAAAATTGATTGATCTTTCCCTTTAGTAGCTAGGATTTTCATTGAAAAATGTAAAATTGAAAATTTTTCTTATCATTTTAGTTTTCATTTTAGGAATTTCCATCAATCATTGCTGTGAACCTTGAAAGGAAAATTGATAAACAAGATCAACTTAAAATTTACATCAATTTACCTAAAAAAGAATTGGAACCATAGCGATAAAATTTAGAAGGTCTAGGCTTGAGACTTGTTCCGACGTCGTTAAACATATCAGTTATCGTTAATTGTCTATGATACATTCCGAGTGTGATACCTCACTCCATGTACGTAAGTATATCAGAGCTCGTCCACATACCCTCGGGTATATAGGGCGGTGTTCTAGTACGATAAGTATAAAGGGGTGCTCTCACTGTGCGGTTTCGCATTAGACAATGCTAATATGGACTTGGGCCTCCACGTACCTTCAGGTATATTTGGGAGGACACCTTTATGTTGCTATCCATCCATAGTGAACTGAGTCGGCCACCTTGTAAATTGTGATACACCGAACACAACATTCGGGGAGATTTCCTGCCCGTACTTGGTTCACCCAGAGGTATTCTGCAGTTCACAGTTTCTTGGTAAACCTTTTACCTAGAATTACCCTTTTATTTTGTTTAGTTGTTTTTGGTCATAAAATTAATCAGTCATCGTGGAAGAATAACATTCATTTCCCCATTGTTCGCATAGAATATCATTGAAACCACCTTTACCACCAGAAGCCACTTCAGGTCGGTGAAGGCGGCATCGCTCTACCGAAACTAGTACTATCAATACCTTTGGTGCGACATCATCCTCACAAATACCAGAGTTGGAAAAATTTGTTTCTACAAATCCTGGTTCATCTATTGTTGTCGAGACATAGTCCTCACAGTTACCCATGGTCACGATCCATCCAATCAGTGAGACCATACCTCCCGAACCCGACATTGTTCAGCTGGAAGTTGATACAGATCCTGTCTCTTTTTTTCCAAAACATCTGAATCCTGAAGTTGAACGACCGGAAGTTGTTCCTGTATCAGTCACCCTACAATCTACTGTAGCCATTGAGTCTCCCATATCGTGCAGTTAACCTCTTGAAATATACTTTGGGCCTGACGAGGAAATCATTCCACCTGGTTTAATTTCGATTGAAGAAATACCACAAGACGAAACACCTTTAACTGCAACTCATTTTGGGGCGAAGATTTACCTGTACGAGTCTTTTCCTCAATCACTTGCCTCTACTTTTGTTGATCCTATTTCTATTATAGTTCCCATAAATCCAATAGGGTATACATTTGGTCGAAGAACCATGCCTGAGCCAACATATTCGGCTGGACCATCTGTTCCAATTGTGACAGCACCTGCTCTCGCTACCCCGTCGATGTTCACGACTTCACTAGAGTCACATTTATATGGTGGCCCTTCCATCCCACCTGGTTACCAATCTTTATCTGGAACCTTCTCTGGTGCATCCTCAAACCCATGGACTTCACCAATGTCATCGTCTGGTATTCTAACTAGTAAATCTATAGTGAGTATTGAATGGCTTGATCCTTTATATTCATGATCAGTGCAATATCAAGCTAGTTCATCTGGGTATATTCCATCTAGTACAATTTCAGCTGGACTCTCTACATTTAGAGAAAAATATTTTCCATCTTATTATACTCCTCATGCTGGGGGGCAACATATGGTCACCCACTTCATAGTACTCTGTCGTTATTTGGTCATCCTAATGTCGGAATGAATGTTTCTCAATGGAATCCCACTCTGCCTATCTAACCACAAACAATTGTACACTCGTATCAACCCGTTCAACCTGTTGCACCTACATCAACTCCACTTGTTAATACATCTTTAACCCTATTACAGAATCAAACTGTTGTACCTCACTACAAGGAAAAGACACTCTAGTGGATGTTTTTGAGGAACTACTTATAAAAATACCCCATACATCCATTTCTAGTGGAGGTTACTAGAGGAGGTTGGTGGGGGGAGGGTTTTGCGGATGTTTTTCGCTCGGTGTGCTTATCATTCAACATCGCATCGGTGCTCCTTACAAGAGAAAGCACCAGTGCGCACAAAACATTGGCACACCGGACACCGTGCACTCAGTGCACACCCGCCCGGTGCATCGTATTACTGTAGAGCATGGGTGCTTCACAACTCTTCCGCGCCGGTGCATCATAAATCACCGGGCCAAAACCGAAAATGCCTGGTGCGGTATTAAGAACCCGCACCGGTGCATCATAAAAAAATGCGCCAAAACACAAAATGACCGGTGCGTTCGTAAGAAACATCACTGATGCACCTATAAATCATGCGCACCGAAAAGGGTTAAAAAAAAATTTACGGCAAAAAATCCGGAGTTCTTCACTTTTTTCAGTGCTCTAGAGCTCTCAATTACCAGTGCGCTCTATAAGAGAAGGCACTGGTGCGCACAAACTCTTCCGCGCCAGTGCATCATAAAACACCGCACCAAAATAGAAGCAGACCGGTGCATTCATATGAAATAGCATCGGTGCGCCTATAAAACATGCACACCAAAAAAGGGTTAAACAAAAAAAAATATTACGGCCAAAAAACCACATTTTTCAATTTTCTGCTCTCAATCACTGGTGCGCTCTACAAGAGAAAGCACCGGTCGCACAAAACATTGGAACACCAGACACCGTGCGCTCCGTACACACAAGCCCGGTGCATCCTATTACTGTAAAGAACCGGTGCTTCATGACTATTCCACCCCGTTGCGTCATAAAACACCGCGCCAAAATTGAAACAACCCGGTGCGGTGTTAAGTAACCGTCCCGGTGCATCATAAAACAACGTGCCAAATCTGAAACTGCCCGGTGCATTCTTAAGAAACCACACCGGTGCGCCTATAAAACCCTGCGCACCAGAACAGGTTTAAATAAAAAAAAAAATTACAACCAAAAAACCGCATTTTTCACTTTTCTTAATACTCCAGAGCTCTCAAGCACCGATGCAATTTCTCCTTGTCTGAGTCGCCCTGACATCGATGCTCCCATTGCACCCATTGCATGCACTGCTGCTGTGCATTGGCCACTAATCTCCAACTTGCATTTTGAAAAACGGTGGGAAAATTTTCTTTTGTAAATTCTATAGCCAATATGCCTCCTTGATGGAAAAATGTACATGTATTTTTCTAGTTTTTCCATAATTAAGCTTTTTAGCAGATTAGAATTTGAAATAACCTTAAAATTAACCATTAAAAAAGAAAAATAAATTTGTCGCACGGTGCGCACGAGTTGTTCGGCTTGCACCGGTAAGTGGTGCTGCCTGTAAAATTTACAAGCCACACCACAACCAGTGCTAACGGTATCCGCACCGTTTCCAGGGTGTTATTGAAAGGTGCCCTGCATTATTTTAAAATTTTAAAAAATTTGCAATGCAGTCATTTAGCGAGGCACACCATTGACCATGGGAATAGCAATGCGGTGCATTGACGGATATATCTGCCCCGGTGTCTGTTAGCGCACCGCATTCGGCATTCTGACAGGGTCAATGATGCGTCCGGGTAAAAGACCGCACTGTTGACTACATAATTTGTCAGGAAGTTGGTGCATTGACACGACTATACGCGTCGAGATTTATATTTTAGTCAGCGCACCACTCTTTTGACACCATATATAGTCAACGGGGCTTGAAAAAATTTCAAGTGCACCGCATATGTTGTGTTTTATGTCATCTGGGGCACCGCCTCTGGTGCTCTACAAAAAAAAGCCGCACTGGAACCGGTGCTGATTGTTTTTGTGGTGCACAGACTGGTCTGTTTTTTTTTTCCAAAAAAATTTATATATGTATATTCCTAAATACATGTTTGATTCAATAATTTTTTTATTTAATATGTCAATGATTTAGAGAGAAGAGGAGGAACAATAGCAACAATAGGCAGAGCAGTATGACATGCTTCACCAATGGGAGGCACGCGAGAGGGAGAGAGATGCGTACCCTCACCCTATTATAGTAGATACCCATGGGCTCCTAAGGTAGGCAGGCCTCCTCAAGTTCTATGAGGAGGCTACTTCCCTAAAGGCCCATAGTGTCTTTTTGAGACATCTTATCCGCAGGTGGAATGCCCACCAACAAGCTTTCTAGGTTGGTCCTGACCAGTGGTACACACCCACTAAGGAGGATATTTATTTCATTACAGGGCTATCGAGGAGAGGGGTGGATTTTCCCTCGTTCTTAGAGGTTCCAGCTGGTTGTGTAACAGGGAGTCAATTAGTTTACTCCCAGAGATACATTGGAGTAGATGTATTGTCTCCTTCAGAGTTTCAGGTCCCTGGAGGTCAGCTACGTATTGGTGCATTTGGTAGATAGGATGTGCAGTGCCTATCACTTCTCATTTTGACCATTTCACACAACACTAGTGAAAGGAAACGCATTAGTTGCCCACTTCTATATTATGTTGATTCTTTAGTACAGGAGCCACGACTTTTCAGGTGGTCTGCCATTTTTTTGTGGCAGTTTTGTACGGCCTTAGATAGATGTCGTGCTCATGTGCAAGGGAGGGTCAACTTCCCTTTTGCTTCAAATATTTTTGTTTTTTTTTTAGAGGTTTCCAGAGATGAGGCTTGCTTTTGTTCGGCAGCATCGTAGGCCGATGTTGGAGGCTTGTATGCACATGTGGGGGCAAATGATGCCCAAGAGGGGAGAGACTATGTTTCCATCCAAGATATCACATGATGCACTGGACTTACTAGCCAGTGTTGACGAGATGTGTCCCTTCATTATGGTCCCCTGTCCTTATGCTGGATTGGATTAGTGAGGGTGTGCCAACATCCTCTTCACAAATGATGAGCCGCCAGATGATAGAGGTAATATTACTGTTTTATTTATATTTATTCTAACATGTTCTTTAACTTGTTTTTATTAAATTGTGTAATGAAATTGTCTAATTATTGTTTTCTACTTGTATATATTTTGTAGACATTGGCTCTTTTGATGGAGAGGAGATGCCAGAACCACCACATGATCCAGGTGTGGATCCTGATGATGATCAAGACATGGCAGATGCAGAGGATCATGATCAGGAGGTCGGTGGAGAGAGACATGCTCCTCATGCTGGTGTGTCGGTACCGCCTTTTGCTAGGCATGGTCGACCTGATACTCAATATAGGATGGAATTGGGCGACCAACTCAGTGCATTGATTGTTGAGGCGGGCATCAGGCCCGCTCATTACAGAGACATACAAGCCGATGATATGCTAATACGGATGTGGAGAGGCATGCCACTTGACATGTATAGCCTGATGCGACATGTCGTAGGAGCTACGAAAACTGTTACGCGACTGAGGAGGACTGTTGCACATTATAGGCGTGGTCGAGCTGCAGAACATGATGGGAAGTCCGCGAGCAGCGACTCATCTCATGATCGTTCACCTCACGCCGTGCCTGATGAGCATGAGGCTCCACTAGCATCTAGCAGTTGATGCAGGAGCATCGAGGACTTCGCCAACAATGTGATGTTTTGTTCACATGTTGTGGCTAATCCAAAGAAATAAAATTAGTAGTAGTGTATTTCTTTATTTTATTATTATTGTTATTTATTTATGAGGATTGTTAGTTTTTTTTTATGTTAATAAATTAGGAATAAAATTAGTAGTTGGTTTCCTTCCCTATGTGGATATAGAGCCAACATAGGGATAAGCACTTGAAAATAGGGAGGTATTGATTTGTTGAGAAAATTTGAGAAGGAACCTATTCTAAGAGGAGCAGTTTCATATTTCAAGTATAAATAATAAGAAGGTAGTGAGAAAATACCAAGATTTTCGGTATGTAGATTGCAAATGCAAATGGTAATTAGTGAAATGTTTAGTCCATGTGTTAGTAATTTCAGATTATTTAGATTATGGTTGACATTACAGTTTTTATTTAAGTCTGGAATTTGTATATATGTTTGTATATATGCTGTCTGTTGGAGCGTGTGAATGCAGGAGGGTGAACACATTGGAGTAAGAACGCAATGATAGTGTGTTAGCTACAACATTAAGATGTGGGGAGCGTCAACACTACAGCAAGGAACCATCACAGCTTGAAAAAGTCACAGATTGAGATCATAAGTCTACGACAAGTGGAAATCATAAGCCTGCGAAAAGAAGAAGCCTCCCCATTGCGTGAGGATCTTAACGCACTTGGGAAGAGGAGATATCACATGAGACAAATATGTGATTATGAACTCGTGTGAGTGTAACATTTGGGTTGCAGCAACGTTACTTGCAGATGTGAGTCCACGGTGTTGGTTAAGCCGTGTGACATGTGAACATGTGCAGTAAACCAGCCATGGGTTGCAGCAACGTTTTGAGTCCGCGGTGTTGGTTAAACCGTGTGACATGTGACCATTTGCAGCCGATCATGTCATGGGATGAATGTCACGACTTGGCCATTGTTGCTTGGAAGGCCGGTAGTAATTGCTATGCGTATGCTTGAGTGTTTCTATGTCTTGTTTGGTTGATGGGCGTGGGCTCAATACTGAGTTGAATATTTGCTTTATGGATCCCAAATGAGATTTTTAATTATGTTATTATTACATACCATCACCATGGTCCTTTGAGGACTCATCGACTATTGGAAAAAATGGATTTTGCACAAATGATGCTATATTTTATTATTATAGGTATAAATAGAGAAGTATTTGGAATTGCATACTAAGTGTTGAAGAATAGATCAATTCCATCATTTTGAAGAGTAAACCTGGGTCTTAGAAAAGTTGAAATTTTGCTACACTAATTTGTAAGTGGAAATTGTATTTCTACATCATCATTTTGGTATCAAAGCCGTTGAGTTGTTCTTGATTATTGCACATAATGTCTCCCAGAAGAGGAGCTGGAGTAGGCTGAGCTGGGATAGGTTGAGGAAGACCTATAGCAAACACAGTTTTTCTAGACGAAATCTGACACTTGCGTACAAGAGTGGCTACCATGGAAACTACTCAGAGGAGGGCAACAGATGATGGCGTTACCAGTGTCGATGAAGAAGAAACCACCGACGAAGAAGTGGAGGAAGAAAGCGAGGTAGCCAAAGTCATGAAGATGCTCGCAAAGGTCAGTAGCAGATTGAAGGTAGAAGTACCTTTATACGATGGTAATCCTAGTGTGGAGGTACTAATGGATTGGATCAGTTCATTATAAAAATATTTTGACTATGAAGAAGTCGATGACAAGAAGAAAGTGAAGTTTGCAGCCACGAGATTGAAAGGTCATGCAGCCCTGTGGTGGGATGAATTGCAGTTGTCTAGGGAATGAAAAGGGAAACCCAAAATCAAGCAGTGGGATAAGATGGTGAGTAAACTGAAAGGTAAGTTCATGCCGAAAAATTATCAATTAAATCTTTTTAGACAATTGCAAAACTTAAAGCAAAAGGGCATGAATATCAAAGAATATACTGAAGAATTTTAAAAGTTGAGTATTAGGGTAGGTCATATTGAAGATGACATAGAAAAGGTAGCTAGATATATAAATGGTTTGAGATATGGAATACAGGATGATATCAGCTTATTAAATCCGAAGACGATTGAAGATGCTTATCAAGTAGCTTTAAGGGTGGAAGAAAAGATGTTGCGCAAACAAAATCAGAGAAATAGAGGCAAGAGTCTGGCAAAAGGATGGGGGACATTTAAATCCAGATTTCAACACTCCCAGAATGAAGCAGTGAGTTCAAGTAGTAAATCACCACAGAGAGGAGACTCTGGTTGTGGAAGGTTTGTGCCCAGAGGTGGAGGCCGAGGAAGAGATGTTTGGTTCTTTTCATCTGGTGAATGGGGACATGTGCAATGGGATTGTCCTCACAATAGATCAACGACCCAGCGAAATGTGAACGTTGCTGAAACAAAAGAAGAAATTCGTCAGACTGCAGCTAAATAGGAACCACCTGAAGCCAGAGAATCCTTGTTGTTGAAAAGGATATTTCTTAAAGAAGCTAAGGAAGCTAGAGAACCAGCTCAGAGAAAGAGTCTGTTCAGAACTGTATGTAAGTCAAAGGGTAAGTGTTGTAAATTGGTAATTGATAGCGGTAGTACTGATAATCTTGTTTCTACAGAAATGGTGGACAAATTGAAGTTGGAGAAAATAGTACACTCCACTCCTTATAAAGTATCGTGGCTCCAAAAGGGCATCAAATTATTGTAACTGAACAATGTAAAGTTGAAATCCAGATTGGTACCTATAAGGATGATATTTTATGTGATGTCACGCTGATGGATGTATGTCATATATTGCTAGGAAGGCCCTGGCAGTTTGACCGAAAAGCCATACATGATGGCAGAAGAAACACTTATACTCTTGAGAAAGATGTGAACAAGCATACACTGCTGCCATTGAAAGATGAAACTGACAAGGAAGCACCTGGAAACAATGTTATGCTGATGAGTGGAAAAACCTTGTTGCAAGAAGTCGAGAAGGGCGAGGAGTTGCATTTCACTATTGTTGGAAGACCCAAGGTAATTTTAACTTTCACAAATTTAGAATATTTACCTGAAGAAATTCGAAATATGTTGAATGATTTTGTTAATATTGTTGTGGATGAGTAGCCAAATGAGTTACCGCCCATCAGGAGTATTAATCACCACATTGATCTAATCCCTAGAGCCAGTTTGCTGAATAAAGCAGCCTACAAGTTAACGCCGTAGGAAAATGCCGAAGTTGGAAGACAAGTGCAAGAATTGATGGATAAAGGATTAATCAGAGAAAGCCCTAGTCCATGTGTTGTACCAACAGTACTCAGTCCAAAGAAAGGAGGTGAATGGCGCATGTGCACAGATTCTTGAGCCATAAATAAAATCACCATCAGGTATCGTTTTCCTTTACCACGAATGGATGATTTAATGGATTGTTTGAGTGGGTCGAATTATTTTTTTAAGATAGATTTGAAGAGTGGATATCATCAGATAAGGATTCGAGAAGGGGATGAGTGGAAAAATACATTTAAAAAAAACAATGGTTTATATGAATGGTTAGTAATGCCTTTTGGACTTACTAATGCACCTAGTACTTTCACGAGGATAATGAATGAAGTTTTGAAAGAATATGCGGGTAAATTTTTAATTGTTTATCTTGATGATATTCTCATTTTTAGTCGAAGTAAAGAGGAGCACCTAGAACACCTTAAATTAGTTCTAAAGACTTTGCAAAAAGAAAAATTGCTGATAAACTTGAAGAAATGCAGCTTTATGAAGGAAGAACTAATTTATTTGGGGTTTGTAGTCTCTAAGGAAGGGTTGAAAATGGATCCGGAGAAAATCCAAGCAATTGTGAATTGGCCAACTCCTAGAAGCATATTTGAGGTAAGAAGCTTCCATGGTCTTGCAAGTTTCTACTGAAAATTTATTCGAATTTGTAGTCAGATTTGTGCACCCATTATTGAAACAATCAGAGAAACTAATCAGCCATTCAAATGGATAGAAGCAGCAGCTCGAAACTTTAAATTGCTAAAGGGAAAAATTATTGAAAAACCAATCTTAGCTTTACCAACTTTTCAGAAAGTTTTCCAGGTTGAAACTGATGCTAGTGGAATTGCAATTGGAGCAGTGTTGAGTCAAGATCAGAAACCTATAGCATACTTCAGTGAAAAACTAAATGAAGTAAAGAAGAAATATTCATCTTATGACAAGGAATTTTATGTTGTTGTACAAGCCTTAAAAAAATGGAGACATTATTTGTTGCCAAAAGAGTTTGTGTTATATTATGATAATCATGCATTACAGTTTATAAGCAATCAACCAAAGTTAAATAAAAAACATTTCAAATGGGTAGAATATTTGCAGAGTTTCACTTTTGTAATCAAACATACGAGTCGTAAATTGAACAAAGTTGCTGATGCTTTGAGCAGGGTGAACTTAATTATGCAAGAGTTACAAGTTGGAGTGGTAGGGTTCAAAGAGATGGTTGACATGTATAAATATGACGCAGAGTTTAAAGAAATTAATGCAGCTGTAGAAAATCGAGCAGTCCATAACAGAAGCTAGTGGTTGGATTATCTTATCCAAGGGGGATTACTGTTCAAAAGTAATAAGTTATGCATTCCTAAATGTTCTATGAGGGAAAACATAATCAGGGAGAAGCATAGTGGAGGTCTATCTAGACATTTTGGACAAGACAAAACCTTTGCTCAGGTAAATACTTTTTATTACTGGTCGAAGATGCAAACTGATGTTAAGCGGTTTGTGGAAAAATGCAGGATTTGTCAGCATGCTAAGGGGAAAATTTAGAATACAGGATTGTATCAGCCATTACCAATACCCGACTGACCGTGGGATGCAGTCAGTATGGATTTTGTTTTGGGTTTTCCAAAAACTCAAAAGGGAAATGATTCCATTTATGTTGTTGTAGATAGATTTTCAAAAATGGCACATTTTATTGCATGTAAGAAAACAAGTGATGCAACACATATTGCTAATCTATTTTTTTCAAAAGTTGTAAGATTGCATGGATTACCTGTAATAATTGTGTCTGACATGGATACCAAGTTTTTGGGACATTTCTGGAGAAGTCTGTGGAAGAAACTAGGTACCAACCTTAGTTTCAGTTCAACATATCATTCTCAAATGGATGGACAGACTGAGGTCGTGAATAGAAGTCTGGGAAACATATTGAGAAGCTTGGTATATAAAAATCCTAAACAATGGGATTTAGCCCTTGCTCAGGCTGACTTTTCTTACAATGACACTCCAAATCGAAGTACTGACATGAGTCCATTTCAAATTGTTTTTGGAATGCATCCAAGAGGTGTGTGTGAACTCAAAGATCTGGGAAAACAGGAGGTAAGGAGCGCAAAGGCTGAATAATTTGAAGAACATATGCAGGAACTACAAGAAGATGTCAAAATCAGATTGCAAGAAAGTAATAGAAAATACAAGCAAAGAGAAGATATGAGGAGGCGAGAAAAAGAATTCCAAGTGGGTGATTTAGTTATGGTATATTTAAGAAAAGAAAGATTTCCTATTAAAACTTATAACAAATTAAAACTGAAGAAGATAGGGCCATGTAAAATTGTAAGGAAATTTTCTTCAAATGCATATGAAGTTAAATTGTCAATAGGAATTGGAATATCACCAATCTTCAATATTGCAGATTTGTACCTATACCAAGAACCAGAAGAAGAACCACAAGGGGACGCCACAGCAGAAGAAAACCCAACGGTAAATTGGGAAGAGCAGATGCACAAAGTAGGGAAGAGGGAAGTTGAAACCATTTTGGAGAAGAGAGTGTCAAAGAAAACCAGGAGCCAAACCTATTATCAGTATTTAGTCAAGTGGAGAGGACAGCCAATGGAAGATGCCAGTTGGATGGCTGTAGTAGAGCTACAAAAATTGGGAATCAATTCCAAAGTATTACAAGATCAGTTTTCTTCCCCGGGAGTCTGAAGTAGGAGCATCGAGGACTTAGCCAGCAATGTGATGTTTTGTTAACATGTTGTGGCTAATCCAAAGAAATAAACATTAGTATTAGTGTATTTATTTATTTTATTATTATTGTTATTTATTTATGAGGATTGTTAGTTTGTTTTTATGTTAATAAATTAGGAATAAAATTAGTAGTTGGTTTCTTTCCCTGCGTGGATATAGAGCTAACATAGGGATAAGCACTTAAAAATAGGGAGGTATTGATTTGTTGAGAAAATTCGAGAAGAAACCTATTCTAATAGGAGCAGTTTCATATTTCAAGTATAAATAATAGGAAGGTAGTGAGGAAACACCAAGATTTCCGGTATGTAGATTGCAAATGCAAAGGGCAATTAGTGAAATGTTAAGTCCATGCATTAGTAATTTCAGATTATTCAGATTATGGTTGACATTACAATTTTTATATAAGTTTGCAATTTGTATATATGTTTGTATATATGCTGTCTGTTGGAGCGTGTGAATGCAAGAGGGTGAACACGTTGGAGTAAGAATGCAATGATAGTGTGTTAGCTACAACATTAAGATGTGGGGAGCGTCAACACTACAACAAGGAACCATCATAGCTTGACAAAGCCATGGATTGAGATCATAAGTCCGCGGCAAGTGGAAATCATAAGTCTGCGACAAGAAGAAGCTGCCCCATTGCGTGAGGATCTTAACGCACTTGGGCAGAGGAGATATCACATGAGACGAATATGTGATTATGAACTCATGTGAGTGTAACGTTTGGGTTGCAACAACGTTACTTGTAGATGTGAGTCCGCGGTGTTGGTTAAGTCGTGTGACATGTGAACATGTGTAATAAACCAGCCACGGGTTGCAACAACGTTTTGAGTCTGCGGTGTTGGTTAAACCATGTGACATGTGACCATTTGCAACCGACCATGTCATGGGATGAATGTTACGACTTGGCCATTGTTGCTTGGAAGGCCGGTAGCAATTGCTATGCATAGGCTTGAGTGTTTCCGTGTCTTGTTTGGTTGATGGGCGTGGGCTCAATACTGAGTTGAATATTTTCTTTATGGATCCCAAATGCAATTTTTAATTATGTTATTATTACATACAATCACCATGGTCCTTTGAGGACTCATTGACTATTGGAAAAAATGGAGTTTGCACAAATGATGCAAAATTTTATTTTTATAGGTATAAATAGAGAAGTATTTGGAATTGCATGCTAAGTGCTGAAGAATAGATCAATTCCATCATTTTGAAGAGTAAACCTAGGCCTTATAAAAGTTGAAAATTTTGCTATACTAATTTGTAAGTGGAAATTGTGTTTCTACATCTTCGGTAGTCATCATGGAGATGAGGCTGGACCATCGGCCACGTCCAGTCATCAGCAGCTTGTAACATCCATCAGTACTAGTCATGATCATGAGCATGCTAGACCATCGAGCGTCAAGGTTGCACGATTGACTGAGCATGCCTCCACTAGTACTACTTATATTGATGTTGTACTACCACCAACTGATCCATCCGTGAGTACTAGTAATGATCATGAGCAGACTCGACCATCGACCGTCGAGGCTGCACCATTGACTGAGCAGGCCTCCACTAGTACTGCTATTGATGTTGTACTACCACCAGCTGATCTATGAAATTTATATTACAGTTGTATATTTTTAACATTATTCAGTTATATATATATATATATATATATATATATATATATGGTTCATGTATTTTATGTTCATGTTGCAGTTGTACTTAATTTACATGTTGGTGATAATCATGATGTGTATATTGTTAGGTCATGTTAGATATGTTCATTTAATGTTTAGCTTGCAGATAGATGTGTATGTGACAGCATGAGTTATTTGACATGAGATTTATATTTGATGTTTGTGTTGTGATGATGTTAATATATAATGTTAATTTGATGTTTGAATGTGTTTTTTAGTCGAATATGATGTTTGTACGATGGTTATCATGATCGTGATGTTTATTAATTAATTTAATATTAAATGACCATGATATTTATTAAATATTATGTCGTGATTGTAATTGAAATTGAAATTTTAATTGTATGTAAAATTGTAAAATTGTATTTGTATATGTAATTGTAATTTTAACTGTAATTGTATGTAAAATTTTAATTGTAATTGTAATATTTAATTTATTGTGAAATGATTGTAATTGTAATTTTAATTGTAATTGTATATATGATGAATTGTAAAATTGTAATTCTAATTCTAATTGTATGTAAAATTCTAAAATTGTAATTGTAATTGTAATTCTATGTAAAATATTTGTAAAATTGTAATTGTAATTGTAAATGTAATTCTAGTTCTAATTGTATGTAAAAATTTGTAAAATTTTAATTGTATTATGTGAAATGATTGTAATTGTAAGATTTTAATTGTAAATGTAATTGTATGTAAAATTAAAATTCTAATTCTAATTCTAATCGTAATTGTATGCGAAATTGTAAAATTGTAATTCTAATTCTAATTCTAATTTTAAATGTAATTGTAATTATAATATTTAATTTATTGTGAAGTGATTGTAATTGTAATTTTAATTGTAATTGTATATATGACAAATTGTAAAATTGTAATTGTAATTCTAATTGTATGTAAAATTCTAAAATTTTAATTGTATTTGTAATTGTAATTGTATGTAAAATATTTGTAAAATTGTAATTGTAATTGTAATTGTAATTCTAATTGTATGTAAAATATTTGTAAAATTTTAATTATATTACTGTGAAATGATTGTAATTGTAAATGTAATTGTATGTAAAATTAAAATTCTAATTCTAATTCTAATCGTAATTGTATGTGAAATTGTAAAATTGTAATTGTAATTGTATGTAAAATATTTGTAAAATTTTAATTGTATTAATGTGAAATGATTTTATTAGAATGCTTAAATTTGTAAATTTGTAAATAATTGTAAAATAATAAATCTAGAATAATATGAATTTTTGTAACATAATAAAGTTTAGAAAATAATGCAAATAAATTCATGTACTTTATAATTATCATTATTTTATTATGATCTTACATATAAAAAAAAGAAATTTATACAGTCCGGTGCACTTATCATCATAACACGCACCGGTGCGTCTTATTACTCAAACGCACCAGTGCTTTAGAACTCTTCCGCAACGGTGCGTCATAAAACACCGCGTCAAAACAAAAACCTCGACCTTACAAACTGCCTCGGTGTGCCTATAAAACAGCGCGCACCGGAATAGGGTTATTCTGTAAAGCGCAGTATTGGAGCAACGGAGGGTTTGAATCGCGGGCAAGAATTTTTCTGAGGAGATGATGGTTTGAAAAGACGATAGTTCAAATTTCGGCTGAGAAGTTTATAGTATAGAAAATGAGTGATTCAAACAAAAAGAGAGACAAAGACGCTTATAGGGATGCAGACGACTACAGAGCTCGATTGAGTATAAAAGGAGTATAGGTTAAGACCGACAGAGAGCATTCGGTTGAGGCCGGCGATAGGGTTAAGAGGTCCCATGATGGAGAAATGGAGAGCAGAGTTGATGGCAGAGAAAGATCAATTGAGGCAGTTGATAAAGCCAAGAGGCACCATGAAGGGAAGAATTCTCATTCCGTTAAGGACAGCAGAGAAAGATCAATTGACGTTGTTGATCGGGCTGGTAGGTCCCATGAAGGGAAAGATTCTCCAGAATGTGTTTAAAAGCAGTCGGGAGTATTGTCCGAGCTTTGGTTGGCTTACATAAACTTTTACCGGCAAAGATGACGTCACATAAAATCACATCTTCGACTTTCAATTGAACTTGAATGGCATCTCTAACTTGTCTGAGATGTGGTCCTATGTATGAAACCAGTAAAAAGTATACTTGTATTATAAATGGAAATCCAGTGACCATTTATGTGGGAATAAAAACATAGATACCCGCAGCTACCATATTTCCACCTGCAAATCGTTTTCCCATTGGAAAAACTAATGTAATAGCCTATTTTGCAATGTCTTACCTCTACTCAACCCTATACTTATTTTCTATGGGAAACCATTGTCTCCACATGTAATAACCACATCGTCTAGTCGAAAATTGGTCTTCTTCTACTAACAAATGCAGAATGAAGGACTCGTTGTCATTGCTCCCAGAAAATTACCCTTCTGCAGATTATATGTATTAATTGCTGGTAGGCCATTCCTCTATTTGTAGATTATATTGTAAAACCTATTGGTTGCAAATAGTTAAGTGCCAATTATAACAGGTTCACATGCCATAATTGCTCACTTGGGCCCTGTAGTATTTCATCTTCACACGCCCCACATTGCATTCTCTCCACATAATCAGTGGGGACCTCCTGCAATAAACAAAATGCATTGGAAGAATAGTTATTTTCATCAAGAATTTATCCAATTCCAATTCTCAATTTTAATTCTAATTCTAATTCTCAAGAATAAACAAAATTATAATTCTCAATTTCTATGGTTGGAGTTCACTAAATTTTGGTGTACACACCTAAAAGTAATTTCGGTGCCTTAACCGCAGATCGATGATACTATACATATAACCACACTGGTGCTGGTGTTACAAAAATATGCATCGGTGAGGTGCTATTAAGTGACGCACTGGTGATGAATAAACGCAAATAAAAAAAGCGCAACTCTATTTTCTTTAAGTGAAAAAAGCGGCAAATTGAAAAATGGGAGGCAAAATATTTTCGAAAATCTAATTTCATAAAATAATTATTTAAATACTAAACACTTTTCATTATTTCACTATTTTTGCTAAAATTTTCTGCTAGATATTTGTAGGAGACATACCTGGAGCAAGAGAGCACGAGGGCACTGTGGAAGAGTAAAATACGTTCGAACAGAAGTATTTAGACAATCAAAAATCAAACCTCTGGTGATTCAAACCCTGTATCATAGAATTTCAAACCATCTCGAGATTAAATTTGATTTTTTGCTTTTACTTTTTCTGCAATTTTATCCATTTTTACCCTAAACCCTTCATTTTTTTTGTTTTTTCCCTTTCTTCTTCCTATTTCTGTGATTTCAGAATTAGGGCTTTTCATTTTAGATTGACATCCAACCCATGGGATGACTTGCATAGTCGGATCCTAATACATTCAACCATTGCGTGAAAATGGATTTTTTTAAATCGATGTGCCCTGTGTAACCTAGCGCACTGGTGCGCTGTATTATAAAGCGCACTGCGCAAGTACTATATAATAAAAAAATTGAAAACAATTTTTTTAAATCAGTGCGCCATATTTGAAATAGGGCACCAGTGCTAGATGTTACGAGGATAACACCGTATGGTCTATTACACTATCTGTGCGGTGCGTTTATAATACCCCACGCACCGTACGGTCTATTATACTATTTTGCGGTGCGTTGGTAATACCCCCACATACCGGCGACGGTGCGTACATCAAGAAAGGCGCACCGGTGACTTGAGATTTATTTTTTACCTGAAAAGTTGACAGTTTATTTATAAATATATTAATGAATGATATGGTACAGGTTTCATATTGATAAAGAAATGATTTACAAGAGATCAAGTAACAAAAATACTGATAACACATCAAGAAAAGAAAAAAAGGCAAGTTCTTTGTAAATTTTTTATAAAAAATATTATTTTTGAACTATATGTAAGTTTAACTAATATGTATTGTTTACTGTGTATCATGCAGAGCCAAAAAGTGACAAAGCTCGATAAGATTATTTCTGATATAGGACCAAAAGAGCGTAAAATCTTGATGGAAAAATTGCAAAAGGATGAATAAGGTGAATGAAAAAATACTATCGATCCAATATGAGTTTCTTTTTTTATTTATCATTAATAATATACTTAAAATTTTTAGATAACATGTGTCAAATAGTCTATTAATTTACATCTGTTTAATGTTCTACAGGGACCAACAACTCAGAAAAGGAATGTTGTTCTAAGAAAAGAAAAAAAATAGAACATGCAAATGAAAATGAATTGCTCCTTATCTCATCTGGAGTGGTTTTGGAAGTTAACAAAAGGGGGAAAAACTTTTACAAAAGTGTGAGGGATCTAGTGGAACGAATGTATAGACGTTATTTCCACTTACAATAAAAAAATCAATCCAATGATTCCAAGAACCAAATTTTATCTAAACTATAGGAAGAGTTTCCAGAGAATTGGTCAATAAGATATGTTAGACTTTTAATAGCAAAAACGTACAACAACAAAAAAGAAGGAATGAAAAAGTAATATTCCTTTAAATGTTTGTCTATAATTATTTATAAATATCACTTTTGTTATATTTACTTTTCATATATCAATATAAAAATTAAATAGTTTATTGTCATGTTACATTTTCAAGAAGATTATGAAAATCTCAAAAGATGAACGAGCTGATATCAGAAATATGCCAGTAGGAATGTCCAAAAAGGTGTACAAGGAGATGGTCAAAGAAATGGACAAAATTGCATTGCAAGAGGAGCCATCTCAACAACAACGTGCTTCAAATGTAATATGTAATCATTGAATTTTTCGATCATTAGGTACAATAAATAAACAATTTAGCATTAAATATTAATTCTCAAGAATTTTCTTACAGAAAAGAAAAGAAAATGGAACCCATTCAGCACATAAAACAGGACGACAAGGAAGAAAAGGGTTGATATCTAAGTTTGTGAGTAATTGTTACTTCCTTATAACAACTTAACTAGATTTCATTTTTGTATTTTTTTAAGTTGTTTTACAAAAATCATCATTGAATGTCTTCAAACAGGTGCTAACATACAAAGAAGAACCATCAGACGAATTGATTGAAATTGGGTTAAATATGGGTTGTGAGTATATGTTGGCATATCAGAAATTAATTGTGGAATTTGTAAGCATCTATCGATATTGTTTTACTTAGCTCTGTCTATAATTAATAGAACAAAAACATCTTTTATATTAAATATATGATTTGATATGGGGTATAAAATTTGCAGGAAACAAAGTATGGAACTGCGCCAATAGATGAAATTTTGAAAGATGGCATGCTACATGGTTTTGAAAGAATGTGTATAGTTTATGAGTCAATTGTTGCTATGGTACGTCATTTTTCTTTTCGATTTAAATTGATGTATGTTATTTAATATTGAAATTTTTATTATTCTCACCAATGTATATACACTCATTTCAGTTTATTTTTATGTTTTTAGATGGAAGGTGAAGAAGAAGAAAACAATTAACACTATGAACAAAACATTCCTGAAAATAACCCAAGTCATGGAAGTAGCTCTGGCAGTGACAACAATTCAAGCGAAGAATGATGATCACTATGTTTGGATATCAAAGCAAGGCATTATATTTTTTGAAATATGTCTGTGAAATCAGACATTTTGTTTAATGTAATGGATATAGTGTCCCAATTGAAAGACAAAGGGATACCAATAACTATCCCATTTTGTATGATAAAAGCTGTCTTATTCGTATATATTATATATCATAAAATGTGTTTTAATTTATTCTATTGCGTTCTCCATTGTCGTTCTCAAATGCACTAATAAAAATTTAATTCATATGAATATTTTTATGAGATATATATGTGTCAAATTTTGATGAATAATGAATTTTAAAAAACCACAATAATTATGATATGATATAACAAATTAATCCAAACATCACATTCAAATGCATTAATAAGAATTTAACTAATATGAATATCAGTATAAGATGTTTCGACTTTTGATGAATAATGAATTTAAAACAATCACAATAATTGCACTGTCATAGGTCGATGTTTCTAAAAAATAAAAAATGAAAACCGGTGCGTGTCAATAATTGTAAACTGGTGCATTTGTATTAAGAAGCGCGCCGGTGCATTTCTACGACCTATGAGCACCGAAAAAGCACCAAAACCAATTAAAATATTGGTGTGTTTGTGTGGTATGATGCACTGGTGAATTTATGTGTCTATACGCACCGGCGCCATTGTACGATCTATGGGCACCGCACGAATACGGATACCAATTATAGATCTCAGTGCATTTGTGTGATACTACGCATCGAGGCGTTTATGTGTCTATAAGCATTGGTGCATTTGTACGACCTAAGGGCATCGCACAAATACCGATACCAATTATAAATCTCGGTGCCTTTCTATGATACTGCGCACCGATGTGTTTCTATACATCTACGCACCGGTGCGATGATATGACCTATGGGCACCACACAAATCCCAAGACCAATTAGAACAATATTGTGCATTATATCACCAACACTACGCCCGATGCGGCTTTATACCTTAACGACCCTATTCATTTTCCTTCGACTGCCCCGGGGCATCTTCTATATGTATGCACCAGTGCGTTAAAGCCAGAGTAGCGCACCGATGAAAAAAAACATCCGTAATAACCTCCGGCCGCCCATTTTTTTTTAGTCGTGTTGAATTTCCGTTAAAAGCTCCGCAAAAACCTCCGTAACCATAAACAGATGTTGTAGCAAATGTTTTTTTGACAATTTTGGCCAATTTTATAACACTAAAAACCTCCTTTATAACCTACGCAAGAGGGTATTTTCCTTGTAGTGCCTCAATCGTCTTAGGCGGGTCCTTCCACCCAATACCCACAAGTATTGGGCCCTCAGACTCCAACTCCTTCAGCTGGTTTACAACAACCACATGTATCCGAAATCATTTATTCACAAGTTGGATTACCATATTATGGGATTTCGCAACCACAGCCAGGTTATACCTATCATCAACCAAATCCAAGTTATACTAATTTGGGTTATAACATTGGTGGACAGACTCCTTGGCAGCCACAAGCGCAAATTTCACAACCTTCATTTCAACAAGTAACATACCCAGGTTTTGGTCAACATAATCCTGAAGCGTTTTCTTATCAAAACAACCCCTATCTGGGTTACTAGCAACAAATTCCTTATGCTGGTGCTCAAAGGCCTGTTACCCAAGAAATTCCATCATACCCTGGCTATGCTCAACCCGACCTCAATCAAAAGTTTCCCTTTGTTGCAACTTTAGAATTACTAGATTTAAACTGGCTCACCAATGATCCAATCAACTATGCTCCTTGGTGGTCGGTGATACCTCATAAATTACCCTCGGATATTCCTAAGTTCAATGAAAACCCTAGGGAAGACCCATTGACTCATGTTATGACTTATCATTTATGTGTTCATCTAAATCCCTAAATGATGACTTTTTTTGACTACATCTTTTCCAACGTACGCTCACTGGTCTGACCACAAAATGGTACATTGAATTACCAAGAGATTCTTTTGATAATTTCACTGCCCTAGCTACTGTCTTTTTTACCCACTTCCAATTACCCATATGATATGAAACTGGAACAGAACTCTTAACTAATTTTAAACAGAGTAATGCTACTCACATTTCTGATCATATTCATGAGTGGCTTCATCATCATAGAATGGTTAAGACATTTTTTCCTAATCAGATCCTTGCTGAGTTGTTCATTAAGTCCCTGTTACCATCTATAATTGAGGATGTGGCTAAGGGTGGCATCGTCACTGAAGAGAAAGTCATTACTTGTGACCAATATTTAGACTTGATTTATACTCAGTCTGGCATGCTCTATGAGAAAATTCCCAAACTCCGCGATCTAATTTTATTGTTCCTCCTTCATCAAAGGACTCTCATGCTGGAGATGGTATGATCGGTACTGCAAGCACACATCACACTATTGCATCTGATCCTGCACCTTCTTTCAAAATACATGTCTTTGTCATATGATAAGGGAAAAAGTGACAAGTAACCTGGAAGTAAGAAAGAAGGGAAATCAAAGAAAAAGAAAACTTCTACCCTGCATGAAAGATCATCTGATCAATCATCTGGAAATCGGAAACCTCGTTACCCTTGCATAATCTGTAATGAGGAACACTTTGTTCGGGACTGTCCTCACCATGCTGAAGTCTCAAAAATGGTTAAGAACTCGCATGCATTAGTTGTGTTGACAGATCCATTTCTGAATCCACACAAATTTGGTTGCTCCGGATCCAGCTTCTAGTTCACAAGTGCTTATGTTGTTTGTCACGAAGCCATCAACTGATGTTTTGGTGTCAACATGTAATAAAGATTACAGTATTCAGGCTACTGATCAACCTAATATCTCGACCACAGATCCGTCTACGAAATCAATACTACTACCTGCTATTCCTGAATTGACAATCAAGCCACCGAAGGGAGTTGTTCATAAATCGACATTTAATACACGAGAAAGAGATGCTCAAAATTATAATATAGTTGAAGATTTGGCTCAATCCCCTTCAGCTATGTTAGCGCTTGAGGTGCTACAAAATTATCCCTCCTAGAAACAAGCTTTGTTGTCAGCAATTGGTGGAATTGATCCGACTGATTCTAATCTCATAGTCTTTAATCATACAGGCTATGTGCTGCAATTACCAGTAGAATTGGCATTCTCCATCCAAGTAAATGTTCTCAATCACCTTGTTCATTGTAATATTATTGATGAGGGAGCATCTATGTGCATTATGTCTCTAAACTGTTGGAATTCACTTGGCTCACCACACCTATCTCAATCACCAACGACGTTGAAAGCTTTCGATGGACGTACATATAAGCCTTGTGGTATTATCAATAACCTGCATGTTGAACTAGGGGGGAAAATAGTGAATGTTGAATTTGAGGTCATTGAAGGACCCCTTGACTATAATCTTTTACTTGGAAGGCCATGGGTATATGCTATGACTGCGATCATTTCTACATATTTTATAATGATCACCTTTCCACATAAAGGTGTCATCACAATCATCAATCACCTATCCTTCTTTGCCTCCAGTTCCTAGGTAACTGGAAGTGTTCCGTTAGTTCATGCATCCCAACTCGCACTTCAAAACATTGGTGTAGGACTATTAAAGGATTCCACTCTCATGGGAACCTTTGCATTACCGCCGACTGCGATGACGGCAAAAATTGCAAGCATAGAGACCTGCTACATGATCTCTTCCACTCCATTTGGCTTAAGGAAGAGTACAGGTGATTCTGAATTTGTTACGTTGGATGAGTTTCTGTCGCCCATCCCAATTAAGCTGGCATAGCAATAAATCTATCTAGCTTGGGCGGCGAATCTGAAATCATCGTCGCCGGTCATTTGGGTTGATCGTTCATTAGATTATGGTACTCCATTTGGTTCTTTTTCCTCAAATTTCTTAACATAAGAGAATATTATGGAAACAATGGTGTCACAAGGAGAACCATGGGAAGATCATCATCATCGTTCCAATCTTCCTGATTATGAAGAAGATAATATTAGTGAACTATATCACCCATCGATCAAAACATTCTTTTCGAATTCTTTTCCTATTTATGAAATTGATTCCGAACGAAATTTGTCAAATATTGAAGAAACCATTTCTATCGATATTTCGACCAAACCCAGTGTTGTAGAAAAAATTCATGTTGACGTGTCTTGTTCTCCATTAGAACTCGAAACATATCGCTCTCTCTTTCGTGAATTTCGTGATGTATTTTCTTGGTCTTACGAGGAAATTCCTGGCATAGATACTAGTATCATTGAACACACTATTAATATGTACCTTGATGTCAAGCCAGTATGTCAACGCCTTCATCCTGTTCTTCCAAAGAAGGCCGCTGCCATTAAAGTAGAAGTTGAAAAACTTTTGCGTGCTGGTTTCATTTACCCTGTTCCGCTAACTGAGTGGGTTTCTAACATCATTCTTGTCATGAAAAAATAAGGAACCATCAGAGTGTGCATCGATTATCGGGATGTCAATCTTGCTTGTCCAAAAGACAACTATCCTACTCCCTTTGTCTACCAGATTATTGACGACTGTGCTGGATGCAAAATATTTTCGTTCATGGATGGATTTTCTGGCTACAATCAAATCAATATCTACCCAGGGGACCAATATAAGACAACATTCATTTGTCCCTTGGGCACATTCGCTTATCGGAAACTACCATTTGGTTTAAAGAATGTTGGGGAAACTTTTCAAAGAGAAATGGATTATGCTTTCAATGACATCAAGTGCATTATTCAACCCTATCTATACGATTTACCCACGCATTCACGAAATCAGGCTGATCACCCGATGCACCTGAGAGCTATCTTTTATGTCGCTGACACTGCAAAATATGCCTCAATCCACATAAATGTGTGTTTTGTGCTGGTTCTAGTCATTTTCTAGGGTTCGTCGTCTCAAAATAAGGAATTCGAATAGACCCACTGAAGGTCCAGGCAATTTTCGATTTTCCTGCACCATCAAATTTGCTTCAGTTACAGAAACTTTAGGGAAAGACTAACTTCCTAAGAATGTTCATACCCAACTATGGAAAAATGGCTAAAGGATTTACTCGGATCTTGAAAAATGGGATTCCCTTCCATTGGGACCAAGTTGTGCAAGATTATTTTGATTTTGTCATGGATACTCTTGTATGGGCATCATAAATGTATCTCCCCAATTATCATAGTGGTTATTTCTTATATATCGCTGCAACTGATACGACCATTGCTATGGTATTGGTACAAGTAGAAAATGGGATAGAACATACGATATATTATTTGAGTCGTAATCTCAATGATACGGAAGTGAAGTATTCATACGTAGAAAATATTTCCTTGCCAGCTGTTCAAGCTGTCCAAATATTTCGCCACTATATCCTATTCTGGAATACCATTGTCATTTCGGATTGCAACCCCATGACTTATATTTTATCACGTCAATTGCTGGGGGACAAGTATTCAAAATGGATTTTCATTTTGCAGGAATTTTATTTAGAATTCATCAAATCCAAGTCAAAGAAGTCTTTAGTTTTGGTTGAGATTCTCCGTGACCTTCCCTCTGATAGTATTGCTACTACATCGGAACCATCTATTCCTGACGAGTCTCTGTTTTTGATCAGATCATCTGATTCTTGGTTTGGGGATTTTATCATTTATCTCCAGACCTAGACTTTTTGGCCTAATACCTCTCGCTCTGACCAGCAACGTATTCGATACCAAGCCAAATATTATTTTATCATCGGCGATACACTTTATCGTCGTGGTGTCGATACAATTTTAAGAAGGTGCCTCACTAATGAGGAGGCCGAAAAGGTTTTAAATGATTGTCATGCTTGGGTTTGTGGTGGAAATTTGTGTAGATATGCTACCGTGTAGAAGATACTCCACGACGGTTACTTTTGGCCTACTATATTTCCTAACTACATCCTCTCGGTCAGAAGTTGTCATGCGTGCCAGATATTTGATCATAAAATCCGCAAACTGCCAGTGCCACTACGTCCTGCTATCTCTGTGGGACCATTTTCAAAATGGGGTATTGAATTCATGACCTGTAACCTTCAGTCGTCCAGGGGGCATGGTTATGTTATTGTCGCAGTAGAATACTTTACCAAGTGGGCCGAAACGATGCCTACATTCAAGAACACAGGACAAACAACTGCATTGTTTTTCTTTAATCATGTCATTGCACGGTTTGGGGTCCCACATGCTATAGTCACAGATCATGGTAAACATTTTTGCAATCACATGATGATTGAGTTGACTGCCAAGTTAGGACTGTCACATGATATTTATACTCCTTATTATCCACAATCAAATGGACAAGGTGAGGCGATTAACAAAATTCTTAAACGAGTGCTTCAATGAATGATAGGATTTCATAAAATAAACTAGCATTTAATCATGTACTCGGCCTTGTGGGTGTACCGAACCTTGGTGAGAAACGCAACCGGATTTACCCCCTTTAAATTGGCGTATCGTCTGGAAGCTATCTTGCTAATCTAATGTGAAATACCGTCGTTAAAACTCACAATCAACTTGTTACCTGACACATCTGTTTAAGAAGTGCATATTTTTAACCTCATCCATCTTGATGAAACGTGTCGTGAAGCCCAATTGGCCAATGAAGCGCATAAGAGACGTATAAAGGTGTAATATGACAAGCATGTCTAGCCTCGCATTTTATTAGAGGGTGACTTGGCCCTTCTTTATGATCAAGAAGTTGATGTAATAGGTATAGGGAAATTTGAGCCATTATGGCATGGCCCCTATATTGTCAAAAGAGTTCTTGCTAAGGGTGCCTACAAGTTGGTAGATTACGATGAAATTCCGTTGGCGCAACATAGAAATGGGTTGTATTTAAAACGTTACTATGCTTAATCATGAGCATAGTGATTTTTTGTATTATATTGTATATATATGCCGCTAATTTGCATTCACTATCTTAATTTTTTTTTTAGAGTTTTCTTGACGTTAGTAATCCGCTTTACATTTCATCTTAGATGTTTGAATCTTTGGAACCATTTTTTGGGTATGTCGATGGTGCTAGTTGTAGTACACATAATCTATCCTTTGCAACGTGGGCCATTTTTGCTCCGAATGACGAGTTAGTGAGTTTTCAAGGGATTTGTATCGGTCGATCTACAAAAAATATCGCTAAGTATAGCACATTGATCGAACTTCTCTCTAATGCCATTTAATTTGGTATTAACTGCATCATCATAAGGTTAGACTCATAACTTGTGGTATTAAAACTTACTAGTGTTTATACTATTAGAAATCCAACATTGCATCGTATGTTCCTAAGAGTTCTACTTTTGGAAAGACACTTTGATTTTATTCAATATCAACACATTTCCAGAAACTTGAACACATTGATTGATTCTTTAGCGAATTATGTTATAAATAGACATTTGCAACACATGTAAAGATACATTCACATAATTGACTAGGATTGTGCAATAAACATAGGAAAACAATGAAATCAAATAGATAGATAGTTATAGGTTTTTACAAAAAAATTGTGACCAAGAAACATTGGTCATTTAACTGCAAAATGTATGCAACATGTCAAAAGTAAACTAGTGATACTCATGGTAACACACTATCGATCTAGCTATCCTACACAGTAACCACATCCAACGATTAGGAATGCCAATAGTATGACGTTGCAGTCGCATGGGTAACTCTTCGATTCGAAAATCTGGAATCCCGAAAGTCAACCCCTCTATGTACTGCCAAATCTCAACAAGAGTCTCAGCCATGTCTAAATCCTGAAGGATTGCTCTCCCGAAAACCCTCTCTGCTAGCTCATCTGCTCCATGCTCTGCCTCTTCCACTGGTTGAACTCGACCCACATATGCATTACATTAAAACTTTAGTTAAGTCTTGGGTAAACATCAAAATACAAAAACATGTATAAACCTTATAAAAATAAAAAAGAATGGTCAAAACATTCTTACCAATCGTACCCCACTAAGTGCCTTCTGGTAAAGCTAAGTCTGGATCTCCTCAGAAATTGATGCCTGCATATGCATACTCATTGATGGCGATAATATTTCGCCTGAACCAGGCGAAGAATGTAGTCGAGAACACGATGGACGATGTTATCACTCAGATTGAACCTTAGGTTGAGAGAGGAAATACTAAGGTAAACTCAAACCACGCTTAGCCAAGTAGTTAGCCCTACTATGCCAAGAGAGGGCTCTCTCCATATAGATCACAGTCAAAATGAATAAGGAAAGAAGATATTAGGCTAGGTATAGTAGCTCAGGGTTTTGATTTTGAGTGTATAGGGTTTGCTGGATCAGGAGGAGTCAAACAACTAGGGCAAGGAAATTAGGTCAAAATTTGCAGGGGTTCTGAGGGGCAAGGTAGGTAGAAGGTTTCACATGAAAATATGATTATGGTGAGGTGAAGAGACTAGTGATGAGTTAGGAAGAGCATACAAGATGAATTCTCCCTAAACTAAAGAAAATAAACAAATTATGCTAAATTTCCCAAAACAAAGCATGAAACATGAATTCTACCATTCAAACTTGAAATATAATATATTATAGACATGTAATGGTTTATGAATTAACAATAAATTCAAACAAATTGATAAAAGAGAGGAAAATATGTCTAAAACTCATACCACATGGATCCCAAGAAAATAGTTTTAATTTTCCATTAATGTCCAAGCCAAAATGATACTTGATCAATACAATCTCCAAATTGATGCCAACCATTACAATGATTGAAAAAATACACCTTATAGACCTCAAAACCACTTCCTCTCATCCTCAGGGGTCGAATCCATGAGGTGAGGGAGTTGTAACATCAAAAGCTGAACTGAAAGCTAGAGTCTAGGATGAGGAAAGTGACTCATTCCTATCTTTAAGAACTGATACATTTGACTTCAAATAATGACTTACTTAATGTATCTACCTTAGGTAAAAGTAAAATATGTTATTTAAATTGGTAAATTTTTTATTTACCCAAGTAAAAAGTAAAACAAAAGTGAAACTTCAAAATTTTATGAAACTGGTGAAAATGTAAATTTCCTAGTAAAAGCGCAACACCATGACGGTAAAATTGACTTGTTTTGTAAGCCACTTTTGGAGGCCTTCCCTTTGTCAAAATTAGCTCAATGATAGCTGATTGGAAAGGTATCTAAGTCTAGTTTACAAATATTCCTCTAGTTTCAAAAATGGTGTCCATATTCCCTATCAAAAACCTGTTCTCCCAAGACTGGTAAACGCACAGCGTCAGGGTCAAAAAGAGGGCAAAAACATGATTTTTTTGGTGGTTTTTGCCTCTTTTAGGAACGATTTATGTTCAAAATCTCATGAAAATTTCTGAGGTTGATGTACTCATCATTATGAAAATGAGGATGCTGACCATTTTCCATTTGTATTTCCAAAAAAAGAGCGCAACGCCAATGGTGCTGCACGTTTAGCAAATTTTCTGTGTGCTAAACTGTCCAAAAATCAAAATTTGCACAAGGTTTCCAAAACATGCCAAAATTGTGAATTTGTTTTCTGATCAAGGGTTGTAGGCATGGAGAGACACCTCAATAATAATTTTCAACTTCTCCTTCTCCTTTGGCTCGGTCAAAGCCCGAATCTTTGCATGGGCTTGTTTGAGCTTGGCCCTTGCAATCTTGTTTCTCATGGCATAGTGTTTTTCCATCTTCCTCTAAATTTAAATGTATTTATTTGCCTTCTATAGTAGGCCCTCCAGATGAAAATTGGCTCTCTCAAGCCAAGACTCTCTGTCTCTGCTAATCTCTATGGCAAGCAACTCACTTGGAGTAAGCTGCTATGTCAATTCAACCTCTTTCTATCATTCCCGAGCTAAAGCCCTCTTTAGCCCAATTGTCCTTGGTCTCTGTCTCGGAAGCTGATCTTCTTCATCATCACTCTCATCAAATCTGCCCAAGGTATCCTCCAGCAAGGCCTTGGCCTATCCTGCCTGTCTCTGAGCTCTGATTGTCTTGGCTTCACTGATGGTTTGCTTAGTCTTCAACTACTAATTTTCTAGCTCAAGAAAGTCAATCACATATCCTGCTCTATCAAGATTAGCTTGAATCTTACTAATCTTGGCCTCCTTGCCTCTGATCACTGCACTAGTGGCTCTATCCTTATCCTCCTCATCAATCTCAATCAACTGAAACTCCTTCTCAGTTTCATGTTTGTCCTCCTGCTCAACAATGATAGGCTCTATAGCCTTTTAATTTTCCTTGTCTACCTATTTTCTTGATGAAGAAGGAATCAATCCTTTCACAGCATGTGAAGAAAACACGTTCCTGTGGCCTCTCTGATATGTTAAGGGAAATGGTTCAATATCAGTCATTTTAGTGCAAGCTGCCTCAATGTGCCTTTCACTACTTGATGCTCTGGTATCATGATGTGATGGTGAAGATTTATAGAAAGGTGATGAGGTAGGATAAACATGAGGTGAATGGATGTGAGTGGGTGGTGATGTATGAACAATGGGATGTGATGGAGAAGTGGATACGGGAGGATGAGATGATGAAGGGATATTCTGCTCATGATGGCTAGGTGGGGTAGTGAAAACCTCATTTGCAATGAATGCATCCCATGAAATGTTTTTCTGCTAAAGTTGATGCATGGCCACCATTTTGATGAGTGAATGATGAAATAGACTCTGTATTTGATGATTATGATCCATCTTTTGCACAATGTAATCCAACTTGTCAATGCTGTGGAAAAGATAGTAAGGTATGTGTAGCATTCTAACTCTAGTGAAATGCATGAGGAGTCGGATATGATATGAGTAGAGTCGAGAAAAACTCCCCTCACAAGTGAAGTATTTCATGATTATCCTCATCATTGGAACATACCAGTCAAGGAGATGAGAGAAAGGGGAAATTGACTTCTTGTGATCCTTGTACCTAGGTTTGAGGTACGATTCATAATAGCTCATATCCAAGTTTTCTTGTTTAAACCACCTCTCTCCCACACTAGGGATCCCTGTAGCAGCTTCAATAGCATTTTTGGACATATCAAAGGTGACCCTAGCAAGAGTGACCTGTTTTTCATGTAAATTAGTGATGAACAATCTTGTTAACCCCGGGTGATTTTGAATTTGCTGCACTCTCTCACAAAACTCAAAACAACCCACATGTTTGAAGCAAGACACAGTGAGAGGAGAGGCCATAAGTTCTCTTGTAGTGATTGGTTCAAAACTGTTAATTTTTCCTCCTTTATGGTCATTTCTTCTTGGCATTTGTGCCTCACCAATACCACTATCTTCTTCTTCATACATTTTAAACTCTAACTTATGAAACCCTAGGGTACAAATGAAATGAGATGAAGGAGAAGGGGACGAGATGGATAGCTTGGACAGGTGAAGGGAATGAGTGAAAGGAATGAAGTGAATGAACAAACTAGGTCAATGAAAACCCTGGGTGAATGAAATTTACCCTGCCTGTGACTGATATATGTTTAAGGAAAGTGAACAAGGTGTACAAACAGTGATCATAAATTGAAATTAGGGTTTCACTTCAAAACATTAAAGAGTCATAAAATATCTTAGAAACAAGGAAATGAGGGTGTACTTAATATTTATAACATCCTTGGAGGAATTAGGCAAAGTTTGAAGTTCGTTTGAAGTGGTACAACCCTCAGCAAACTTGACTGTGTAGGTGTGCAACACCACTGTCTGAGTGCGCATTGCCTATCCATGTTAGGTCCCTATATTACTAGTATAGTCCCTTATTGTTGTTAGTGTAACCCCTTTACTGTTATTATTGTACCCTTGTAACCCCCATATTGTTATTATTGTTCCCTTAAATTATTATTGTTAGGTCGGCTAGGATTACATTGTGGCCCCATGGACTCCTATATATAGAAAGGAGGTTTTGTAATTTGAATCATCCAAGAATTGTTCATTTATGTAATGTATTGGAGGTTTCCCCCTCGAAGTGGCTTATTTCTAAGGCATCGATATCTCTTTTATTCTATTTTTGGAGTTGGTTTCACAACATTTGGTATCAGATCTTTGGATTCTAGGGTTTCGCTACTCCAAACAGGTCATCTGGAATTTTCGCTATAATTTTTTTTCTACGAAGTTTCAGAAGATGAAATTTTTAGGGTGCGAAGCTGAAATCTTGAGGAACATATTCGTAAAATTTCAGAGCTTTTTTTGCAATATTTTCTTAGATATGATCTGTGGAAGGTATGGTATTTTGCAGGCTCCTCAATTTCACTTAAAAGGTCATCGCAGAAGTTTCGCTATAACTTTTTTTCTATGAAGGTTCAAATGCTGAAATGTTTAGAGTGTGGAGCTGAGATCCTAAGGAACATTTTCGCAAAATTTCGGAGCTTGGTTCACAATATTTTTGGAGATATGATCTGTGGAAGTTAGGTCTTTTTCAGGCTCCCTAATTTCATCGCAAAGAGGTGATCATGGGAAAATATTCATTAATCTCTCTCTGAGCATCGGATTGGAATTATATAAAAAGTGGCTGGAAGTACACAAACTATAGTTTCCTATCTATAAATATCAGAGCCAAAGGAGCAAACAGTGACACGTGGCAAGTTGTACAAGTTCGCTCTACTGAACCAGTCCATAATTAGGTCATTGTGGGACATTGGACATAACTTTGTCTTGAAGAATCCAAATGAAGTTAGACCTATAGAATTTGAAAGAAGATTTAGAGGACTACTACAGGGCCAAATTTCAGATAATGAGGAGCTTCAATTATAGAGATAATTCAATTTCAATATAGAGCTTTGCAAAAGCAAGTAAAAGGTGTGTATTTTTTTTCGAATTGCATAAGTCTTGTTTGAAGAATCAAGTTGAATTGATTCCAAGGGCATATTGTAGAATATATATTAGTATTGGTTTCTGAAATGGCCCCTAAAAATAATTCAACGCCCATTAAGCCTTTAGAAGGCTCTACTATGACTCATGAAGACGAAGAATGACAACATGACATATCAAAATTACAAGAGCAAGTGAAACAAATTTCGCTCTCGCAAAGAGCAACAAAAAATGACATGGAAGTTTTGAATAAAGGTGTGGAAATAAGATGGATGGTTTGAAGAAAGGCGTGGAATCTAAGATAGATGGAATGGAATCTGGCATGGAATCTAAGATGGATGACATGGAAGCTAAGATCGATGAAAAAATGGAAAACATGAAGAATGATCTAAAAGCAGACATGGAAGGTTTGACAAAGTTGATACAAGAAATGTTTCCTAATGGTGAAATGATAGTAGAGGAAACTCATGATGAGAACAAAATAAATTTTGATCATGATTTCATAAACTCTAATGTTGGCGAGAAGAACCACCATATTCCAAAAATGGATATGAGGAAGTTTTATGGAAAGGATCGTGTAACATGGATACTACAGATGGAGCAATATTTTGATCTCCATAATGTGCAAAAAACACAAAAGGTACGTATTTCAACTTTACATTTAGAAAAAAATACATTAGTATGGCATTGATGTCTTTGCTCCCGTAAAAAAATTGTCACTTGGTGAATTTTTACGGAGGAAATGATAGCACATTATGAGGATACAAAGAGCAACACCTTCTTTAGCCAATTGATAAATCTCAAACAAAAGGGTTTAGTGGGGGAGCACATTGAGGACTTCCAAAAATTGAATATAAGGGTAACTGATATTCCAGAGGAGCATAGGATTGATCTCTTCATAGGCACTTTAAAGGATAACATCCAACATGAAGTTCGTGTTTTGGAACCTAATTCATTGGAGAAGGCATTCAGGTTGGCAAGAAAAATTGAATGTAAAATTATGGCGACAAGGAAGCCTACCACTCACTTCTATAAAGAAGGAAGTGTTGCTACGCCTATATTTCCACAACCTACAAGGTTGACACCACAACAATTGGATGAAAAAAGAGCAAAAGGGCTTTGCTACAGTTGTGATAGAAAATACACTAAAGGTCATAAGTGTGCTGAGAAGAAATTATTTTACGTAGATTGTGAAGAGGAAGAAAATGAACAAGAAGAGGATATACACCAGGAACCAACCCTAGAAGAGGAATAAATGAGTCCGAACATATCTTGTAATGCATTGGCAGGAATTACCACTCCTCAAAATCTCAAGATAGAAGGACATATCAAGAAGAAAAAGGTAATAGTGTTGAATGATTTAGGTAGTACCCATAATTTTATTAATTGTAAGGTAGCCAAGGAATTGAATTGTTTCCTATACCCAGCACCAGAATGTCAAGTGATGGTTGCAAATGGAGGAACTATAAATTACTATGGAAAATTCCATAATATCAAGCTAACCATGGGGGAATATGTATTGAATAGTCCAATGCTTTCCATTCCTATGGGAGGTGCTGATGTTGTACTAGGAGTACAATATTTACAATCTTTGGGGACAATATCTTATAATTTTCAAGAAATTTTCTTGAAATTTTTTTCCGAAGGAAAGGAAGTTGAATTACGGGGTATTGCAGGGAAGCAGGGAAAGATAATAAGCTCTAATTTCATGAAAAAGCTTCCAAAGAAAGAACAACGAGGCATAATTGCACAATTATGCTCACTAGAAGTTCCAACATCAAAATCATCTATTTTTGCAGATCTCCAAAAAGTCCTGGACAATCATTCCAAGGTGTTTGAAACTCCCAAAGGACTCCCACCTATTTGTGATCATGATCATGCTATTCATTTGATTCCAGGAAGTGTTCCTCCAAACATCAGGCCTTATAGATATCCTTATGTCCAAAAGAGAGAAATTGAATGTATGATTGCATAAATGTTAGAGGCGGGTATAATTCAACCTAGTCAAAGTTCTTTCTCTACTCCTGTAGTATTGGTACACCAGAAGGATGGATCATGGCGCATGTGTCCGGATTATAGGGAGCTCAATAAGCTCACCATTAAAGATAAATTTCCCATTCCCGTGATTGATGAATTATTGGATGAATTTCATGGAGAAATTTATTTTACCAAGTTGGATCTTCGTTCAGGATATCATCAAATTATAATGAAGACTAAAGATATTCCGAAAATAACATTTCGAACTCATGAGGGTAATTATGAATTTTTGGTCATGCCTTTTGGCCTTACCAATGCACCTTCTACATTTCAAGGGTTGATGAATTCCATTTTCAAACCCTTCCTTAGAAAATTTGTGCTAGTATTTTTTGATGATATACTAATCTACAGCAGGTCTTGGAAGGATCATGTTCAACATGTTGATAGGGTGCTCAAACTATTTTAGGAGATAAAATTATATGCAAAAACATCCAAATGTTTCTTTGGAGTACAAGAGGTGCAATATCTAGGTCATATTGTATCTCACGAGGGTGTTAAGGTAGACCCTAAAAAAATTAAAGCCATTAAGGAATGGAAAGTCCCCACAACCATAAATTAGTTGCGAGGATTTCTCGGGTTAACAGGGTATTATCGCAAGTTTGTTAAGAATTATGGGAGAATAGCAGCACCTCTAACAACATTATTGAAGAAAGATGCATTTTCATAGACTCCTGAAGCAACTAAGGCCTTTGAACATCTTAAAGAGGCAATGTGATTAGCACCGGTCTTAGCTATGCCAGACTTCACAAAAACCTTTATTGTGCAATGTGATGCCTCAGGAAATAGAATTGGTGCTAATTTAGTGCAAGAAGGAAGACCCATTTCTTTTGAAAGTAATCCAATTAAAGGAAAGTATGTTGGAAATGTTGTCATTGATGGCAAAGGAGATGGAAAAGGAGGAGCACTTGAGACAGCAACAAGACAAAGAGAGCATGAGACATGAAGCAGAGGTAGTTTTAGAAGGGTCAGTTGATTGGAGATCTAGAGAGGCAGCAAAGGAGCTTTCGGAGCAAGGAGCAGCATCAGGCAAGGAGCAGAGGAAGCAAAGGCAGTGAATTGAGAGGTTCAAAAAGAAATTGTATGAGTTTGTGTGGGCATGTATGAATAAGACTCTATGATAGAGTTTTTGGATGGTACTTTGGTTTTGAATGCATAAAGGGTTTGTAATTAAACCTGTATGTATAAATGAGGAATTTGTTCTGAAATCTATGTGAATGGGCTTTGACTGTCAAGAAGAAATGGTGAAAGAATGTGTAGATAATATCTGTAATTGGGGTGAATTGCGTTCTGTGGGTTATGGAAAGAATCGACATTTATGTCTATGTTGTATTCAACAATGCATAATATGAGCCCCTATTATAGTTAAGGCGTAGCTGAATAAGAATCCGGAGTTGAAACCACTAAACTGTGGAAGTGTCGACTTAATGTCAAAGTTGTTTGCCTATGGTGAAGGCAATTAGAAGTGGTTGGAATTTATAGAGGAACCATTGGAGAAGCCGAAAAGATTGAATATGATGTGCGTTAATTGTAATGTTGAACAGTCAGGGGTAGGCAGAATTGTAAACGATGGTGAGGAATGGAACCCAGAGAGAAACCGTGAATGCGCAGTGAAAACCTGATGGAGCTGGGCATTAAACATATGGAAGTGCCATGTTATAATGTAAATGAAACAGAGGTCAACAAATGAAAAGGCAGAACCTTGTACTAGACAGAACCGGATCACGGAAAACGGAACTCGGAAGACGGAACTCTGAAGGCGGAACTCGGAATATGGAACACTGACTAATGAACAATAAAGGCAGGTTTCCGGTTTTCATCGCACCGCCTTCATTGGGCAAGCGGTATTCAAGATTTCAGAGCGATTCCATACGCTGGGTGACATGTGTCCCTGAGCGATTTTGGAAAACCACTCATATCGCACATTATTGTTCATGCATCTAAGCCAAGCGATATCCATCGGATCGTGTGGAGCAAGGCGACGTGCTCTCCACCGTCGGATATGAAGGAGCGTTTAAGCGCTGGGGTCCAATCCATCACGCAACTATTGAATATTAACCCTCGTGCAAGTTAACCGCGCGATTTCCGTAGGATCAGAGGTTGAAAGAGCGATGAATTATTCACCATTGGATCATGAATGAAGTTGCAAGGTGACAAACAAGGTATGGGCCAGTGTTTGATTGTTGTTTATAAAATAATCGGAATATAAATGTGTGGGCCATCACTTTGAGTGTTATTCCAAAGTTGAGATATTCATTGACGCCTTCATAAAGCAGAGTTCAATATAACTTATTGACCAGTGGAGTCAAATTATAAAAACCGAGTATATGCAGAGACTTCTATGTAATGGCTTGGCCAGAATATTTGAATATTAATTCGAAATATTATAAGTTGGGTTTTTGATTATGGTTTAACCACAGTTTTTGAAGATGCCGAGAGTTGATTAAACCAAAGGTTTTGTAGTAAAAAATATTCAAAAGGTGTTTTCATTTTGAAGACTTTGGAATATGTGGATCCCGATATATATGGTCCCGTATGAAATATTGTAAAGATTGAAATATGAATGAATTTATACGTATGGTTTTATAACCATGGAAAAATGAATTTTCCGCATTAATTCAATTCAGCAGTTATATTAAAAGACAGTTATATGTACAAAATTTATACAACTGCAATGAAGAAGAGAGCCTGCAAGAACGAAAGAGAGAGAGACAGCGAAAGAAAAATGGTACAGGAAAAAGATGAATTGAAATTGTAATGTGGGTTTACACCATTAAGTTTAAGCTCATATATGAACAGAGAATGTAAGCAGGTAGCCCGAGCACAGAGATTAATAATGAACAAACATTGCCCAGATTTATATTTATTTGAGGATAAAATTGGAAAAGCAGTTATATATGCAGCAGGTGCACAAAAGTACAGTGAACAGGTGAATAAACACAGGGATGAAAATGTGGGCTTAACAGAGGTAAACAAAGAATGTAGGAACTGAAAAAGTCATAGGGAATTTTGCAGGCATGATGAACAGAAGTATGCAGATAAGTTACTTAACAACAACAGAAAATACAAATCCAGTAAAGCCAAAATCCAGAAAAGGAGCTGAGTGAAATTGAAGTGTGTAACTGAAAATGTGAATGTAAATGTTGTAATTAATTTTTTATTGTTTATGATGCATTGGCAAGTCTCTGGTAGGAAAACAAAACTCCCACTGTAATATTGAAATTAATGCATATTGTTATATTTTTCTGAATCAACGGGTAAAAGAAATGAGAAGGCAGAAGGAAAAAAGTCAGGACTATTCACTTCAAATTCCCTGAGGAATGTAAAGAGTCATGTGATGAACTCTATATATAATATCACATTGATATGCACAAGGAGGTTAGAGAGTGTGAATATAGAAAATGCAGAGTATGAAGAATTGAGGAGAAAAGACAAGAAGAAGGAGGAGCGGAGCAGAGATGATGCAGGACTGATATGAGTACTGATGGACAAAAGAAGAGAAGGTACATAACAGAGCTAATATCCAAGGTAAATCAGCAAATGTTTTTCTTTTGGAAGAGTAAGGAAGTTGGAGCTTCCTTATCAAGTTGTAGCTTGATAGATGTTAGTTGTAGCTGATTGAGGTTGGAGCCTCCTGTAGGTTGGTGCCTGCAGAAAATTGATGGGAGTTGGTGCTTCCACATCAAGTTGTAGCTTGATGAAATGTCAGTTGTAGTTGAATGAGGTTGGAGCCTCCTGTAGGTTGGTGCCTGCAGAAAATTGATGGGAGTTGGTTCTTCCACATCAAGTTGTAGCTTGATGAAATGTCAGTTGTAGCTGACTGAGGTTGGAGCCTCCTATAGGTCGGTGCCTACAGAAAATTGATGGGAGTTGGAGCTTCCTTGCAAGTTGTAGCTTGCAAAATTGAGGTAGGAGCCTCCTGTAGGTCGGTGCCTACAAAAAATCAGTGGTGAGAGGGAGTTGGAGCTTGCCTTTGCATCACAACAATAATAAGATGTGGTTTTCTCCCTTTATGGGTTTCCACTTATATCTGGTGTCTCTGTGCATTATGTTTATGTGTTGATGTTGTTTATCTCGTTTTCTTAATACTTGCTGCTCTCATATTAAATCTACTGTTACATTATATTAATACTTGCTGCTCACATTCTAAGACTACTCACATATTAAGTTGAACATGAAATGAAGGTGTAAATAATTTTTAATGAAATAGTTTTAAAAGTCCATGAATGTGTTAAACTGATTCACCCCCCCCCTCTCAGTTTAACTAAGGGTTCAACAATTGGTATCAGAGCCGGTTCCTTTGGTGTAAGCTAAATAGCTTGAAGGAGATCTGGTTGAGTCATGGACTATCAAAATGCACCTATGTTAAATACATCAAACTTTCCTGAATGGAGAGATAAGGTTAAAACAGGTTTAATGGTTGATGAACTTGAGGTATGGAAGATTGTTTGTGATGGTTACTACACAAACTCTCCCACGGTGAAAGAACAACAGAGGAATGCCAAGGAAAAATGTGTGATATATAACAGTCTTCATAACAAGGAATTTGAGTTGATAATGGATCTAGACTCTGCAAATGAAATTTGGGACAAATTGAATTTCATGCACGGAGTAGACACAGAGGATTGCATTGTCAAGAAGGAGAATAAAATTAAGAAGAAGAAAATTCATGTCAAAAAGAAAATGTTTAAACAAATGAAGTACCTGCTAGTGTGAATGGTAGTAAGAACCATGAAGAAATTACAGCTAAAGAAAAAGCCAAACTTGGCATTGCTCTGACTGAAATAGAAAGATTGAAGAATGAAAAAAAAGACCTTAAGACAGTGGTACAAATATGTGATGAGAGAGAATATGAAGATAGGAAATAAATTATTGGCCTGAAGAGGCAAAGAAAGTAGAAGACACTCTGCTGCAACAAATGAGAGAGAAAAGTCAGGAATGTGAAAGATTGGAAGAAGAAGTAGTGAGCCTAAGAAAGAACTTATAAAAATCCCAAAGAGAACTATTAATGAATACACCTCTAATGAAAGGCTTTGGAAAGTTGCACTAGATTATAAATGCACAAAGGTCACCTCTCATAAATACTGGGATAGGATATGAAGGAGAAACTAGTAAGTCCAAGGCAGAAGATAACAAGAAAATCATCTTTTTAAAAGCTGTAAAGGAAAATGAAGTAGCTCAGAAGATTCCCACAGAAGAAGAAGCCAACAAGAACAAGATTTGTAAAGAAACAAACAGAATCAAGCAGCAACATGAAAGAACAGAGAATGAGAGGATGACACAATCAACTGCTAAAGGCTCATATGCTCCTAAGGATGAATTGAATAAATTTGGAGGATGTCAAAGAAGGTTCTTTCCTCCTATGGGAAGCATCACTTTTTTTTCCTGCCACAAACAAGGACACACTGTAGCATATTGTAAGACAAAGCAAACCCAGTCCAACCAACAAAGGATGCAGCAAAAGAGAAGAACCCCTCAAGCAAGCAAATGGAAAAGACAATCCTTCACCAGGTACACAAATTATTTCCATGGCTACTATTATGCATGAAATAATTTTGGACATAAATATGTTGAATGTAAAATGTATTAAAAAATGGGAACAAAGTATTATACATCAACTCAAATGTACTATGATAAAATAAGATGTTATGTATGCCTCAAACTTGGTCACAAAGCAAAGGATTGTAATTTTCCATATACATTAAAGAACTCTAGACAGATGATGGGATCAAAAAAGATCAATCAAAACTATGAATCTAAAAGAAGAGCAGACATTATGATGAACCCCAATAAGGTATGGAAGGAAAAGAGAAAGGGGGAGCCTATTATCTCAATAACATAATGAAAGCATCATAGTCTTAGGGGGAGTTGCTCTAGAAAACAAAGCAAATATCCAACCAGTGATAAATATGAAGCGACATCCTAGGGGGAGAGCAGTTCATAAATAGTCCCCTCAAAAGTAGTCTAAGAAGAGCTCCTTGGAATAAGGACAGCTGTAAGATCAAGAATGCACAGATAACTATAGAGGAAGAAGAACACCTGAAGCACACAATAGCCAACAGGTTGATGGAAGGAGAAAAAGCGGCAAGAAGCCTTGGGAGTAGAGAAAACATTAGCCATGATCATCTAAGTTAGGAAGACATCAGCACGTTAAGTGATGATCATAGTGTGCAACATTCTACTAGTATGAACAATGATTCACCTTAATAAAGATGAGTAAGAAAAGAGCCTATCATCACCGTATCATTACTTCCTTCATCTATGAAAATGTCCCTTCGAAGTAGGAAATTAAGTGAGTGATTAATCTCTGAGTGATCTGTTCATGAAGATTCATAGTATAGAAATTGAAGATGTATTTCTAAAGATCATTATGCCAAAACAATTGAAAGTGTATATAAAGCAGCAATGATTCTGGAGCAGTCCAAGAAAAGAAAATGCTGTGACATTCTTTTAAACCAGAATGACAGAATAAGAAAAAGGTTAATGATGCCAAGATTAGATTCAGTATATTGATGATTGTTGGTGTGAACAGTGGAAAGATCAATAGTAGAAACTATGGGTTCATGTGCAAGCTAAAGTGAAATCTCTGCATAGTTTATCAAAGTAATATCAATTGGTGTTTAGGTACAAGAAGCATGCTTATCAAAAGATTACCAAGCATTATCAGGGAAGCAACAGTATGATACAGGTCCACAGGATCAAAGGACTATGGCAAGAATGCATCAAGGTAAAATTCCCAGGGTTATATGCATTCAACATGAAAAGGTCAGTAGTAGTGCTAAAGGATCAGTATCTGGTTTACACTTGAAGGATTATATTGAGCATTGAAGCAATATCTACTTCTATACATAACTACATGCCTTCCGGAAGATAGCACATGCATATCTTCAAGGCCTCTGTCTTAAGATCGTTCATAAAACTGTGTGAAGTCTGTTTGCTGAGATTTCAATCAAACAACTTGAAGATGTTTATGCTGAAGATCATCATGACATAATAGTTGTGTTAATCTAACAGTTGAAGTCCAAAAGTCTGTTATTGATTCATCACAAGCATACTTCAGCAGAAGAATTATTGATGTTTAACCATTGAAAAGAAGTTGATCATTAAAGAGAGATTGATCATTGACATACATAACCTCCTTATGTCATAAAGGAAAGTGCATGATTGATAAGTGAGACTGACTAATACACTAAATGTATCTAGTCTCAAGGGTTTGTTTTGAAAGTACATTATGTAAGCAGTAAAAGCATTTGATCTCTTAGATAAAATTTTGGTTGATTCATTGGTCATATCAGTAACAAATAACTGCAGCTATTAAGTGTAATATTATTATCAGCATCCTAGCTCAAATCATCACCAACAGGAAAGAAAAGTGAACCACAACTATAAAAGACATATTGGCTTCATCACAATTGAACAAATGCTGTACTACAGATGAGTATTGCAGAAGAAGACATATTCCATCCACAATATTCCTCAACAGAAATGTATTGGTGCACTACATCAGATAGAGACTGAGGTATATTTGAAGCATTCTCAGTATTTTAGGTTTAACCCAGTGATGCATCCCTGATTAGATAAAGCTGGTACAATGTGTTCTATGAAGTGTCATTATCCTCACTTTCAGCCTTATACAAGTGAAAGGAGTTAGTGCTTTGGGATTGTATTAACTTACAGTGTACAATCAAGTTCAATAATCAAAGTGTTCTCTCAACAACTCTTATACACCAGTTTGGAGCAGCGGGGTACAAAGTCAGAAGAAGAAGGCCTAAACATAACTCAAAGAGAGGAAATGCAGAAAGCAAACTAGGAAATGAGCAATCCTTTGCCATTGATGTCAAAGGGGGAGGAAAAGAAAAAAGGGGCTTCTAAAAGGAAAACAGAGGAAGTGTATTGCCATCAATGCCAAAGGGGGAGACTGTTGGAAATGTTGTCATTGATGGAAAAGGAGATGGCAAAGGAGGAACACTTGAGACAACAACAAGGCAAAGAGACCATGAGACATGAAGCAGAGGCAGTTTTGGAAGGGTCAGTTGATTGGAGATCTGGAGAGGCAGCAGAGGAGCTTCCGGAGCAAGGAACAACATCAGTCAAGGAGCAAAGGAAGCAAAGGCAGTGAATTGAGAGGTTCAAAAAGAAATTGTATGAGTTTGTGTGGGCATGTATGAATAAGACTTTGTGATATATTTTTTGGATGGTACTCTGGTTTTGAATGCATAAAGGGTTTGTAATTAAAACTGTATGTATAAATGAGGAATCTGTTCTGAAATCTGTGTGAATGGGCTTTGAATGTCAAGAAGAAATGGTGAAAGAATGTGCAAATAATCTCTGTAATTGGGGTGAATTACGTTCTGTGGGTTATGGAAAGAATCGACATTTATGTCGATGTTGTATTCGGCAATGCATAATATGAGCCCCTATTGTAGTTAAGGCATAGCTGAATAAGAATCCGGAGTTGAAACCACTGAACTGTGGAAGTGTCGACTTAGTGTCAAAGTTGTTTGCCTATGGTGAAGGCAATCAGAAGTGGCTAGAATTTACAGAGGAACCACTAGAGAAGCCGACAAGATTGAATATGTTGTGCGTTAATTGTAATGTTGAACAGTCAGGGGTAGGCAGAATTGTAAACGATGGTGAGGAATGGAACCCAGAGAGAAACCGTGAATGCGCAGTGAAAACCTAATGGAGCTGGGCGTTAAACATATGGAAGTGCCATGTTATAATGTAAATGAAACATAGGTCAACAAATGAAAAGGTGGAACCTTGTACTAGACGGAACCGGATCATGGAAGACGAAACTCGGAAGACGGAACTCTGAAGGCGGAACTCAGAAGATGAAACTCTGACTAATGAATAGTAAAGGCGGGTTTCCGGTTTTCATCGCACTGCCTTCGTTGGGCAAGCGGTATTCAAGATTTCGGAGCGATTCCATACGCTGGGCGACATGTGTCCCTGAGCAATTTTGGAAAACCACTCTTATCGCACATTATCGTTCATGCATCTAAGCCAAGTGATATCCGTCGGATTGTGTGAAGCAAGGCGACGTGCTCTCCGCCGTCAGATATGAAGGAGCGTTTAAGCGCTGGGGTCTAGTCCATCACGCAACTATTGAATATTAACCCTCGTGTAAGTTAACCGTGCAATTTCCGTAGGATCAGAGGTTGAAAGAGCGATGAATTATTCACCATTGGATCATGAATGAAGTTGCAAGGTGAAAAACAAGGTATGGGCCAGTGTTTGATTGTTGTTTATAAAATAATCATAATATAAATGTCTGGACCATCACTTTGAGCGTTATTCCAAAGTTGAGATATTCATTGACGCCTTCATAAAGTAGAGTTCAATATAACTTATTGACCAGTGGAGTCAAATTATAAAAACCGAGTATATGCAGAGACTTCTATGTAATGGCTTGGCCAGAATATTCGAATATTAATTCGAAATATTATAAGTTGGGTTTTTTATTATGGTTTAACCACAGTTTTTGAAGATGCCAAGAGTTGATTAAACCAAAGGTTCTGTAGTAAAAACTATTCAAAAGGCGTTTTCACTTTGAAGACTTTGGAATATGTGGGTCCTGATATATATGGTCCCGTATGAAATATTGTAAAGATTGAAATATGAATGAATTTATACGTATGGTTTTATAACCATGGAAAAATGAAGTTTCCGCATTAATTCAATTTTGCCCAGATTTAAAATCAGCAGTTATATTAAAAGACAGTTATATGTACAACAGTTATACAACTGCAATGAAGAAGAGAGCCTGCAAGAACGAAAGAGAGAGAGACAGCGGAAGAAAAATGGTACAGGAAAAAGATGAATTGAAATTGTAATGTGGGTTTCAACCATTAAGTTTAAGCTCATATATGAATAGAGAATGTAAGCAGGTAGCCCGAGCACAGAGATTAATAATGAACAGACATTCCCCAGATTTATATTTATTTGAGGATAAACTTGGAAAAGCAGTTATATATGCAGCAGGTGCACAAAAGTACAGTGAACAGGTGAATAAACACAGGGATGAAAATGTGGGCCTAACAGAGGTAAAAAAAGAATGTAGGAACTGAAAAAGTCACAGGGAATTTTGCAGGCATGATGAGCAATGTACGGATTAGTTACTTAACAACAACGAAAAGATAAATCTGGTAAAGCCAAAATCCGGAAAAAGGAGAGTGAGTGAAATTGAAGTGTGTAGCGAGAAATGTGAATGTAAATGTTGTAATTAATTTTTTATTGTTTGTGATGCATTGGCAAGTCTGGTAGGAAAACATCTTTCCCAGGTTGTAATATTGAAATTAATGCATATTGTTATATTTTTCTGAATAAGGCGGGTAAAAGAAATGAGAAGGAGAAGAAGGCAAAAAGTCGGGACTATTCACTTCAAATTCCCTGAGGAATGTAAAGATTCATGTGATGAACTCTATATATAATATCACATTGATATACCACGAGGTTAGAGAGTGTGAATATAGAAAATACGGAGTATGAAGAATTGGAGAGAAAGACGAAGAAGGTGGAGTTGAGTAGAGAAGGAGGAGAGGGCCGAAGCGAGAGATGATGCGGGGCGTATGAGGACTGTTGAACAGCAGAAGAGAAGGTACAAAATAGATCTGATATCCAAGGTAAATCAGCAAGTGTTTTTCTTTTGAAAGAGTAAGGAAGTTGGAGCTTCCCTATCAATTTGTAGCTTGATAGATGTCAGTTGTAGCTGACTAAGGTAGGAGCCTCCTGTAGGTTGGTTCCTGGAGAAAATAGATGGGAGTTGGTGCTTCCACATCAAGTTTTAGCTTGATAAAATGTCAGTTGTAGCTGACTGAGGTTGGAGCCTCTTGTAGGTTGGTGCTGCGAGAAAATTGATGGGAGTTGGTGCTTCCCTTCAAGTTGTAGCTTGATGAAATGTCAGTTGTAGCTAGCGAGGTTGGAGCATCTGTAGGTTGGTGCACAACGAGAAAATAGATGGGAGTTGGGAGCTTCCTTGCAAGTTGTAGCTTGCGGAATTGAGGTAGGAGCCTCCTGTAGGTTGGTGCCTACAGAAAATCAGTGGTGAGAGGGAGTTGGAGCTTGCCTTTGCATCACAACAATAATAAGATGTGGTTTTCTCCCTTTATGGGTTTCCGCTTATATCTGGTGTCTCTGTGCATTATGTTTATGTGTTGATGTGGTTTATCTCATCTTCTTAATACTTGTTGTTCTCATATTAAATCTGCTGTTACATTATATTAATACTTGCTGCTCACATTCTAAGACTACTCACATATTAAGTTGAACATGAAATGAAGGTGTAAATAAGTTTTAATAAAAAAGTTTTAAAAGTCCATGAATGTGTTAAACTGATTCAACCCCCCCCCTCTCAGTTTAACTAAGGGTTCAACAAAGTATTTACAGAAAGCTATTTATGAGAAGGAAATGTTAGCAATACTGCATGCACTAAAGAAATGGCGAACTTACCTAATGGGAAGACACTTCAAGGTAAAAACTGATCATGATATTCTTAAACACTTTTTGGAACAAAGACTATCTTCAGAAGAGCAGAAAAAATGGGTCACAAAGATGTTGGGTTATGACTTTGAAATAATCTACAAAAAAGGAAAGCTTAATGTTGTTGCAAATGCACTCTCAAGAAAGAATGAAGAGGTGGAGGCATTGCTTTGTGCCATTTCTATTATCCAACCAGATTGGATAACCGAAGCAAGAGATGAATGGAAGAAGGACAAAGATGTATGGACACTCATTCAAAAGTTGCAGCAAGATCCTAGTACATCTGATACATTTAGTTGGAAAAATGATTCCTTATGGTACAAGGATCACTTATATCTTTGTAAGAATTCCCAACTAAAACAAAAGATTCTTTTGGAATTGCACACTTCTCCTTTAGGAGGACACTCAGGATTTTTAAAAACTTACCACAGGGTGAAGAAAGAATTTTTTTGGGATGGACTTAAATCTGATATTCAAAATTTTGTGGCGGAATGTTTGGTTTGCCAGCAGAATAAAGTTGAGACAATTAAGACCCCGGGTCTTCTACAACCTTTATCCATTCCAAGTCAACGTTGGGAAGTGATTTCAATGGATTTTATCACAGGTTTACCTATGTCTGAAGGAAAGAGTGTTATCATGGTGGTAGTTGATAGACTTACCAAGTATGCACACTTTTGTGCATTATCTCATCCATTTAAAGAAAGTACAGTTGCTACTACATTTATGGACACAATTCAAAAGCTACATGGAAACCCAAGGGTTGTTGTGAGTGACAGAGATCCCATTTTTACTGGAAATTTTTGGATGGAGTTATTTTCTTTTTTGGGTACTCAATTAGCTCATATCTCATCTCATCATCCTCAATTTGATGGTAAAACTGAGATAGTAAATAAATTTTTGGAAGGATATCTTCATTGTTTTGTATCTGATAAACAAACACAATGGGTCAAGTGGTTACCTCTCGCTAAATGGTGGTATAACACTTCCTTCCATACTGCAGCAAAAATGACCCCATTTATGGCACTTTATGGATATTATCCACCATCTATCACATCATCTTTAAGGGAAAATTCAAAGGTTCAAGCAATGGAAGATCACGTCGCGCATCAGCAAGAATTTCTCCAACTCTTAAAGGATAACTTGAATTTGGCACAAAATCGAATGAAACAACAGGTAGATCAACATCGCAGTGAGAGAAGTTTTGATGTAGGAGACTGTTTACGGCTACAACCATACAAACAAATGTCCCCAAGCAAGCTAAGAAGGATAATAAATTATTGCCAAAGTACTATGGTTCTTACAAGGTGTTGCAAAAGATTGGTACTATGGCATACAAATTGGAGCTTCCTGCTTCTTCACGAGTGCATCCAGCTTTCCATGTTTCATGCTTAAAGAAGGTTAGAGGTGAAAATCTTCTAGTTCAAACAATATTGCCAAAACTTACCGAGGAAGGAAAAATCATATTGGAACCTAAAGAGGTCACAGAATCAAGAACTCGACAGCTAGGGAATCGATCAATTTCAGAGTATCTCATCAAGTGGAAGAACTTACCCACTAAAGATTCTACATGGGAGGATGAGAATTTTATACAGAAGCACCCAGAGCTACTCAAGCGTTGAGGACAACACTTTTTTGAAGGAGGGGGGCACGTTAGGTCCCTACATTACTAGTATATTCCCTTATTGTTGTTAGTTTAACCCCCTTATTGTTATTATTATACCCTTGTAACCCCCATATTGTTATTATTGGGCCCTTAAATTATTATTGTTAGGTCGGCTAGGATTACATTATGGCCCCATGGACTCCTATATATAGAAAGGAGGTTTTTTAATTTTAATCATCCAAGAATTGTTCATTTATGTAATGTATTGGTGGTTTCCCCCTCGAAGTGGCTTATTCTAAGGCGTTGATATCTATTTTCTTCTATTCTTGGAGCTGGTTTCACAACAATCCAAATGCGCAGTGCCGCTGTCTAAGCACGCAACGCCTTTGCAATTTGCACTGAGATCTCCTGGCAAGGGTGCAACGCCACTGGGCAGGCACGCAACACTAGTTCAAATGCCTCCGGGGCCACTGTGGGGATTTTGGCCGAACTACTCAAAACTCAAAATTCTCCTCGATGAATGTTTCTACTTTCGATGATTAAAAGGGAAACAATAACTTTTTTGAAATGCTTGATGGGCTTTATAGCCAAGTGGATTTTGATTTAACTTTGAAATACCCACCTTTTCTAATGTTTGATGTATTTTTCTTTGTCACTGATGCTTTTTTGACCTTTTGGCATTGCAGGTTGTTGAAGTCATGGAGTTGGATTTTTATTGCTTACTGAGGCTTGACATAATTGCTTTGACAACTTTGGGATGAAATTATTACATATAATAGCATAAAATTACATTTGAAAAAATAAAAATAAATTACATAGGTGACTTTTCTATCAAAATGGCATTTTGATAAAAAAAAAGTCTTCAAACTGAAAATACAACCTTTAAAGTATAATGAAACTATCATGATGATCACATTCAATCCCTCTCATATATGTGATGACCTCATCGGAATGAAGGAGTGACCTTGAGAAATGCAAAACCCTAATGACCTAATGAGACTGCTTTTTGACCTGATTTTGAATGAGATTTTGACTTAAAAGACTTTAAAGTGAAACGAGCATTTCCATAGGTGTTATTATGCTCAAATAATCATGGGAATGAGTTGGCCAATATGATCTTTTGAGAGAGAAAAAATTTATTTGACAAGGACAACCACCAGCAGAGCAATTTTATATCATGACCTAATGGAATGATGAAAAATGTATTCAGAATGGGACACCTAAGATGCACATGCAAATTTTTTTTGATCCTTGGTGGAAGTATGAAAATACTGACAGTAACATTGGCTCCAGTTGGGGATGGAGGTGCCAAGAAAATCGTAGACCAAGTGCCTATTTCATTGGGCAATGGAGTCAATAGCTAAAAACCAAACTGAATACTGAAAGAAACTTGACACAATAAACTCACTCAAAACCGACTCAAGGCTGACTAAAACAAAACTTAAAAATTGAACTTACCCTACTTATTGATGGTAGTACATCACCAAGACTTGAGGGCTTCAAATCTTGATGACAACCACTGGCCTGCTGAAGACATATATACAATCATGTGAAGTGATCCTTCAGTGTAACCAATCTAGGAGATGGATACTTATTGAAGTTATGCTCTCACTTTCCTTGAGCAAGCAGAATGATGTACATGTAGGCAACTCACAATAAAAACTGAAACCAAGACTTATGCTGACAAACGAGACAGCATTCATCTTCTCCAGTGTTTGCAAAAGACTGTCGAAGGGATCTTGAAAAACAAGAAAATTTGCCTCTAGCTGATCTGGAATAAACAAGGTAGCTTTCTCTCTTGAATATAATCTCCTTTCATAATGTACCTCAGCAAGAGTGTGTTCCTGGTCTTCAAAAAAATTTGAACAAGTGGGTGAGTAGATTTCTTCTTGAAAAAACAATTCAAAGCATGAGACATGGGAAGAAAAATCTAAATGACAGTCCTCAATGCTTTGGTCGTCTACAATTTGAATATATTGTTGATCATCTTCATATGACATGGCAACCAGATTGTCAGGTTTGTTATCACACTCATCAGTCATAAGAGGGAAAACTTCAGATTGTTCTTGAAACCCAAAACTGACATTTCTATCATCTACCACAGATTCATCCAAAGAACATTTTTCATTTACTTGAACAAAGATCTCATCTTGTTTTTCATAAAGGGAATGGATTACCTCCTCGTGAAGACTTTGTTCTAATGGGCTGAAAACACTTAGGTCTATAACTCTGTTTTCTTCATTCGAGGTGAATTCAAAAATAGATCTCTCATTCATGGGATCTGGAACAACATACTCTTCATCATCATAATTTGAATCTAGCTTTGGATCAACCAGCTTGACTTTACCACAATCTCAGATTGGAACGTCATTTTTCTGCATACCATCTTCTATTGTATAAAGATATTCAACCTATTGCAAAATTTATTGAGCATATTGATAAGTATCCTCTAAGATTTCTTTATGCTACTGAAATAGATTTTCATACAGGGCTTCCATGATCTCATCGTCCATGAATTCATCATCTCCATAAAAATTCTCAAAATTTTCAATAAAATTATCAACATGTTTACAACAGTTCTGAACTAATATTAAGGATGGACAAGATTATTTATACCTTTCAAAGAATATGGTATGAAAATCCTTTAAATAGTAAATACAAGCAGGCGGAAAAATTTCATACCAAGATCGAGCTTGATCTTCCAGAGTGGCCATGAATATCTTCATCAAGTAGTCTTCAGGAAAATCAATCTTTAATCTATGCACATGCATCTGAAATCTCACCAGATGAAGAGCAGCATCATTACCTTTCACATTTTTGAACATAGGAAAATTCCTTTGCCAATCTACCTTAGGCATTTCATTTGGGAAACCTGGAATGTGATCTCGGCTCATGGGAGCATACCTTCTTGCAACAGTTTCCATCTTGAAAATGCTTGAAGCTACTGATCTTTATGCAGTAGAGTCACCATGAAATGTTGATTTTCTGGATCTTTCAGTGAATGGAGTCACCAGGTGAATGGTTCAGCCTTCATATGTGTCCAAATGTTGTTCACCATCAACAATTAGATCTAAATCTTTTTCGTTCTTTCCCAGGGAAGATCTGATCTTACTTTTTCTTTCCCCAACAGAGTCGCCAAATTTTTTTCACTTAGATTGAACCTCAGGCTGAGAGAGGCAATCCCGAGGTAACCTCAAACCACACTTAGCTAAGTAGCTAGCCCTACTAGGCCAGGAGAGGGCTCTCTCCATATAGCTCACAATCGAAACGACTGAGGAAAGAATATATTAGGCTAGGTATAGTAGATCAGGGTTTTGATTTTGATTGTATAGGGTTTGCTGGATCAGGAGGAGTCAAATAGCTAGGGCAAGGAAATTAGGTCAAAATTTATAGGGGTTCTAAGGGGAAAGGTAGGTAGAAGGTTTGACATGAAAAAATTATTATGGTGAGGTGAAGAGACTGGTGAGGAGTTAGGAAGGGCATACAAGATGAATTCTCCCTAAACTGAAGAAATAAACAAATTATGCTAAATTTCCCAAAACATAGCATTAAACATGAATTCTGCCTTTCAAACTTGAAATATAATATATTATAGACATTTAATGGTTTATGAATTAAAAATACATTCAAAAAAATTTATAACAAAGAGGAAAATATGTCTAAAACTCATACCACATGTATCCCAAGAAAATAGCTGCAATTTTCCATTAATGTCCAAGCCAAAATGATACTTGATCAATACAATATCTCAAATTGATGCCAACCATTACAATGAATGAAAAAATACAATTTTTAGACCTTAGAACCACTTCCTCTCATCCTCAGGGGTCGAATCCATGAGGTGAGGATTTGTTACATCAAAAGCTGAACTAAAAGCTAGAGTCTAGGATGAGGAAAGTGACTCATTCCTATCTTTAAGAACTGATACATTTGACTTAAACTACTGACTTACTTAATGTATATACCTTAGGTAAAAGTAAAATATGACATTTACATTGGTAAATTTTTTATTTACCCAAGTAGAAAGTAAAAAAAAAGTGGAACTTCAAAATTTGATGAAACTGGTGAAAATGTAAATTTCCTAGTAAAAGCGCAGCGCCATGATAGAAAAATTGACCTATTTTGTAAGACACTTTTGGAGTTCTTCCCCTCGTCCAAATAAGCTCCATGATATCTCATTGGAAAGATATCTGAGTCTAGTTTCCAAATATGCCTCCAATTTCCAAAATGGTGTCCATCCGCCCTATCAAAAACTTGTTCTCCCAAGACTGGTAAAAGCGCAGCGCTAGGGTCAAAAGGAGGGCAGAAACATGATTTTTTTGGTGGTTTTTTGCCACTTGGAGGGACGATGTCTATTCCAAATCTCCTGAAACTGGTTGAGGTTGATTTAATCATCATTATTAACATGAGTATGCTGACCATTTTCCATTTGGATGTTTAAAAAAAGAGCGCAGCGCCAACGGCTCTGCTCGTTTAGCAAATTTTCTGTGTGCTAAACTGTCCAAAAATCAAAATTTGCACAAGGTTGCCAAAATGTGCCAAAATTGTGATTTTTTTTGCTAATCAAGGGTTGTAGGTATGGAGAGACACTACAGCAAGAATTTTCAACTTCTCCTTCTCCTTTGGCTCGATCAAAGCCCAAATATTTGCATGGGCTCGTTTAAGCTTGGCCCTTGCAATCTTGTTTCTCATGGCATAGTGTTTTGCCATATTCCTCTGAATTTCAATGTCTTTATTTTCCTTCTATAGTAGGCCCTCTAGATGAAAATTGGCTCTCTCAAAGAAGACTCTCTCTCTCTACTAATCTCTATGTCAAGAATCTCACTTGGAGTAAGCTGCCATGCCAATTTAGCCTCTTTCTAACTTTCCCGAGCTAAAGCCCTCTTTAGCCCAATTGTCCTCAGTATCCATCTTGGAAGCTGATATTCTTCATCATCAATCTCATAAAATATGCCCAAGGTCTCCTCCAGCAAGGCCTTGGCCTTTCTTGCCTCTCTCTGAGCTTTGGTTGTCTTGACTTCACTGATGGTTTGCTTAGTCTTCAACTATTGATTTTCTAGCTAAAGAAAGTCAATCACATATTGTGTTCTATCAAGATTAGATTGAAGCTCAATAATATTGGCCTCCTTGCTTCTGATCACTGCACTAGTGGCTCTATCCTCATCCTCCTCATCAATCTCAATCAACTGAAACTCCAGCTCAGTTTCATGTTTATCCTCCTACTCAACAATGATAGGCTCTGTAGCCTTTTCCTTGCCCTTGTCTACGTGTTTTGATGATGAGGAAGGCATGGCCCCTTTCACACCATGTGAAGAAAACACATGCATGTGACCTCTTTGATATGTCAAGGGAAATGGTTCAATATCAGTCATTTTAGTGCAAGCTGCCTCAATGTCCCTTTCACTGCTCGATGATCTAGTATCATGATGTGATGGTGAAGGGTTATATAAAGGTGATGAGGTAGGATCAACATGAAGTTAATGGATGTGAGTGGGTGGTGATGTATGAATAGCGGGAGGTGATGGAGAAGTGGATACGAGAGGATGAGATGATGAAGGGATATTCTACGCATGATGGCTAGGTGGTGTAGTGAAAACCTCATTTGCAATGAATGCATCCCATGAAATGTTTTTTTGCTGAAGCTGATGCATACCACCATTTTGATGAGTGAATGATGAAATAGACTCTGCATTTGATGATTGTGATCCCTCTTTTGCACAATGTAAGCCATCTTGTCAATGTTTCGAAAAATATAGTCAGGTATGTGTAGTATTATAACTCTAGTGAAATGTATGAGGAGTCGGATATGATATGAGTAGAGTTGAGAAAACCTCCCCTCACAAGTGAAGTATTTCATGATTATCCTCATAATTGGAACATACTGGTCAAGGAGATGAGAGAAAGGGAAAATTTACTTCTTGTGATCCTTGTACCTAGGTTTGAGGTACCGTTCATAATAGCTCATATCCAAGTTTTCTTGTTTAAACCACCTCTCTCCCACACTAGGGATCCATGTAGCAGCTGCAATAGCATTGGTGGACATATCAAAGGTGACCCCAACAAGAGTGACCTGTTTTTCATGTAAATTAGTGATGAAAAATCTTGTTAACCACGGGTGATTTTGAATTTTCCACACTCTCTCACAAAACTAAAAACGACCCACATGTTTGAAGCAAGACACAGTGAGAGGAGATGCCATAAGTTCTCTTGTAGTGATTGGTTCAAACCTATTAATTTTTCCTCCTTTATGGTCATTTCTTCTTGGCATTTGTGCCTCACCAATACCACTATCTTCTTCTTCAAACATTTTAAACTCTGACTTATGAAACCCTAGGGTACAAATGGAATGAGATGAAGGGGAAGGGGATGATATGGATAGCTTGAAAAAGTGAAGGGAATGCGTGAAATGAACTAAGTGAATGAAAAAACTAGGTTAATGAAAACCCTAGGTGAATGAAATTTACCCTGCCTATAACTGATATATGTTTAAGGAAAGTGAACAAGGTGTACAAACAATGATCATAAATTGAAATTAGGGTTTCAATTAAAAACATTAAAGAGTCACCAAATAGCTTAGAAACAAGGAAATGAGGGTGTACTTACTGTTTAGAACATCCTTGGAGGAATTAGGCAAATTTTGAAGTTTGTTTGAAGTGGTTTGAAGTGGTACAACCCTCAGCATACTTGACTGTGTAAACATGCAACCCACTGTCTGAGCGCACAACGCCTATCTAAATACACAATGCCACTGTCTAGGCGTGCAATGCCTATCCAAACGCGCAACTTCACTATTTGAGCGCGCAGTGCCTCTAAAATTTTCACTGAGATCTCCTAGCAAGGGCACAACACCACTGGGCAGGCTTGCATCGCCGGTTCAAATGCGCAACGCCTCTGGATTTTGGCCAGAATTGCTCAAAAACTCAAAAATTCTTCTTGCTGATTAAAAGGGCAACAATAACTTGTTTAAAATTATTGATAGGCTTTATAGCCAAGTGGATTTTTATTTAACTTGAAACACCCACTTTTTCTCATGTTTGATGTATTTTTCTTTGTCACTAATGCTTCTTTTGACCTTTTGGCATTGCAGGTTTCTGAAGTCATGGAGTTGGCCTTTTCATTTGTTCATGGAGGCTTGACATGATTGCTTTGATAGCTTTTGGATTTTATTAATTACATATAATAACATGAAATTACATTTAGAAAAAATTAAAATAAATTACATAGGTGACTTTTCTATCAAAATGGAATTTTGATAAAAAATTCTTCAAACTGAAAATACAACCTTTAAAGTATAATGAAACCATCATGATGATCTTGTTTAATCCCTCTCATATATATGATGAATTCATCTAAATGAAGGAACAACCTTGAGAAGTGAAAAACCCTAATGACCTAATGGGACTGCTTTTTGACTTGATTTTGAATGAGATTTTGACTTAAAAGACTTTCAAGTGAAATGAGAATTTCCATAAGTGTTATTATGCTCAAGGGGACATGGGAATGAGTCAACAATATGAATCTTGGAGGGATAGTGGAGTTTATTGACAAGGAGAACCACCAGAAGAACAATTTTAAGTCATGACCTAATGGTATGATGAAAAATTTATCCAGTATGAGACACCTAATAGTCACATGCAAATGTGTTTTGATCCCTGGTGGAAGTATGCAAATACTGACACTAATAGATGATTGGCCTGCATGTCTAGCCATCAGTTCTACCCATCTCTGCATCCTCGGATCTCTAGGGTTAAATACACCCAATGTCACATGCTGAGGCTACATCAGTGGAATCCACTCTAAGGCAAAAGAAATGAGGATCGAACCATAGTTGAAGTTTTTATTCCTTCCTCCCTTTGCCTTGATCAATTGTTCTTTCATTTGAGAGAGTATAGCTTCCGCCCAGTTGAAAACTGTTGGTTCCATACATTCTAGCACATACTGCATATAAGATATGTTCGCTGTATGTAGTGTAGCTATACCAACAAGCTTTGCGATCTTGAATAAGATGGTTCTCAATGGAAAATCACGAACGTCACGGATGCTTATTTTCCCATCCTTGCTAGGCTCTGACCCTGGGTAGAAATACTGCAAAATATAGTCTCTCACTGTCTCTCCTCTAAGAGCAGACCCTGAGAGAGAAATGGGTAGGTGTATCCTCGACAAGCCTGTCAGAAAATAGATGTCCTCCACTGAAATTGGAACCAATTTTCTCCTAATGTGAAATTCCTAAATTGTCAGATCCCGTGCACAAACAAAGAACTCTAAAAGTTAAATTTTTTGCCTCATACTTGATAAACGAAAGTACTTTAATAACCCACAATCCCTAAGGGCTCTTACAGTACCTAGATCATTAGGGGAAATCATGTTTTTTTCTTCATGCTCTCTTTCTCTCCAAGTAATTGTCATTCTATTCTGATGAATCCTTGAAACATAACCATAAGACTCATTAGGACCCTTTCATGCAAAAAAATAGGCAAAATTTGGGTATAATGCAAGAATAAAAAATGTGAATTGCGCCCAACGCAGTCTTGGTCAATAGACAGTGCGTTGCATATGCACCTGAGCTTCATTTGAGTGCATTCCAATGCAATTTTCGATGCTGAAGGGTGCATTGCCCTCTTTTGAAACACTTTTAATTAGTCATTTGATTAATTGAAAATCATATTTATTGTTGTGACTATGGTTTTATTCAATTTTATCATGAAACATGTATTATTAATATGTTTTATGTTGTTCTGAACATGTTTGCAACTGATGAGAAGATTAGTCGTGCACATTTATTTCAAGAATGATTTGACCACAAAGCATACTTTTATCCTTATTTTTCGAGCTTTGATAAAAATGAAAAAGGACTTGAAGCGCACTTTTATCTCTTTTTCGAGCTTCGATAACAACGAAAAAGGAACCCCTAGAGTCTTCTTTTAGCTCTTTTCAGACTCCGATAATGTGAAAATATTGTCTAGCACTTGTATTTTCGAGCTCGTAAAAGTAAATGAATTGATATCTACTCAGTATAATTTTAACCTTTTTCCAGATTGAGATAGATTATTTACGAAAAAGGAATGCCTTAGTCAAACATGGCTAGGAGGTTCTTTCAAATATCATTTTACACTTTTTTGGATCTGAGTGACAACTTTACGAAAAATTACTTATGGAGTTTTCTTTTGTCCTCTTTTTCAAACTCTCTAAATATGAAAAAGGACAGGGTTGTCATTGTTGTTAGGCTCATTAAAGCATAATAATGACGGGCTTTTCAATCATGAAAAGAAGTTTCATTCATCTCCAGACTCGTTAAATTATTAAATAGTGATACATTATTTGCTGGAAGGGTTGAATTATAGATCAAGCATATGTTATCCTCCTCAAACTTGTTAAAAAATAAAGAGGTACTCGTCAACAAATGACCGGGGAAAATTTGGGAAAGTGAACATAAATTTTACCGTAGCAGGTCGCTCTTGAACATGACACTTCACTCTATTATTGTGACTGTTTGGGTTGGGTAATCTTCTTGATGGTTCATTCATACCTTCACTTCAGTTTTGGGTCAATGCTGCCAACTGATCTCAGTGTCGCCGATATGTTCAAGAGAAGTCATCTAGTGAATACTCATCCTTCTGCAATACTCATAAAACTTCACTCTCATGATAGTCATCCCTGAAAATTGCTATATCAGGTCACATTTTGTCTCAGAAATTAGTAACTCCCATTTCGCGATAAATTGGCTTCCTGTTGACATCAGATCATCATCCATGAAGTTTACTTAGAAACATCATCTTCTAGTACCATGAGGCTTGTTACAACATCGACAAGATCCTCACTTCCGGACCTTTGAACGAAATATTTTTCTTGGAGTTTGACATCAAATCATCTATTCATGCCTTACAAAATGTACTGCAGTACCTTAAGGGCCATTAACATGAATGGTGGTTCTTTCGTGTTTGTTAAAAGCTCACATCATTGGCTAGTAATCAAACGATGTATTACCATGTTCGACTACAAATCATATATTTGCATGGCTAGACTTGTACCCAAACGATCAAGTGAATGAGATAAGAAGACCCCAGATCTAATTTCAGCAATCCAAGTTGCGATTTTAGGATTTTTGTACAAATCATCTATATGGTGACCTTACATACAGATCGTCATCCGAACATGGGCCTATATCTGTAGGCATGTCTATATTGGGCAACATTCCAATGTAGACGACTTTCTGCACTATGCACATGCTATTATATAGTTTATGTGCTGAGCATGGGAATGCCTCCCTCAAAAATTTGTGATCAAGATGAAAATATCATGATGTAATGTATTGTAAGATTGATGCAGGTTTCCACTCCACTTCAGTTCCAACCCATCACGTCGTAAAGCATCTCATTCAAAAAATATTGTTATTATTCTGACTTCATGCTTTAGGGGCTAGCTGTTATAGGTCAATTTGGGCATCAGCCCCCATGACCTGGTCAAAATACACATCATCCCCAAGACCAATGAAATAGGGTCTATCATCCCTTATAATTTCAGTTGTTACATGCCCTAATACAAGAACAAACCATTCATGACTTCTATTGAAATATTTCCAAGGTTTGAAGTATATGTTATATCACTTATGAGCTCACCAACGCTGCCTCTCGAGGGACTAATTGCGTTGCATATGCAGATCCCTCCATTCAATGGTGCACTGCAATGCACTTCCCGACATCCAAGAGTGCGTTGGTCAAATGGGAGAGAAATTCTCATTGTTTCGGAATCTCCACATGGCCAGTGCCTTCTAGAAGAGTCCATATGTGTCAAACTTCGAATCCAAGTGTCCATCTAACACCTCTGAGCTTGGAAACATGTCTTTCCTATTATTAGAAATTCATTGATTGAGAAACTACCTTTAGTTGCCCTATAATTTGAGCACGGATCCTAGTGCTAGGGAAGGAAGAATTTTGGTAAAGAAATGCTCTTGGATTCTCAATTGAGAGAGTGATAGAAATGACATGCTGCTGGTGAGATGTTGATTGTGATGAGGTTGGGATGATGCTAGAGCTGGTGACATCAAATCAATCATTGGTTGTAACCTCCCCTTTCTACTCATTAATAAATATTTTTGTTCATATTCCCATATATGTATTTGTTTATGGTTCTATTTATCATGCAATGGATTCTTAACTGGTATATATGTTTCATGTTCAATTGATTTAAATAATTAAGATAAATAGGCATATGTATATTGAAATCTCTTTTTTGTTTAGTGTTTACACTTGCAGGAACTAGTCTGGTGATATAAGTTGGATTGGAAGCTACAACAAAAGTGATAGAAGGAGAATAGGAAGCGCTTGGATCACAAGTAGGTCCTTCTATCTTTATATATGTCTATTTATTCTTAGAGAAAGTGTTTGCAAAGTCTTTGATCTGTTGTTCTAAATGGATAGCACCACATTTAGGGAATTTGATTTATCCGTAGATCATAATTCTGAATAACACTAGAAATCTCATTGCTTGGTTCAACATACCGATATGCTTCAAGATCGAGCAAAATTTTAAATAGAAGAAGCAAGACTTTGGATTTGCGAATCTAAAGCAAGGGAAATACACCCCCAAATCAGAGAACAAAGGACAAAGCCAAGGTGAGGTGACCTAGAAAAGCCCACCAAAGCTGCAAGAAAAGAACAACACCACAAAGACAAAGAAGGACAAGAGAAATTGGTGTGAGTTCCATAAGAGCCCCACTCACAACACAAGTGAGTGTTAGGGAAATTTTTTATTGGTGGCCGAGCTAAAGGCTTCTGAATCATATGCATGCTTTGACTCTGAGTCAGAACTGGACAAGGGGAATGACAATGGGAAGTAGATTATTGATGTAGAGCTTTTTGCCACCTTTTCCACCACCAAGATCTAGAAGGATGAGCCCAAAGATCTAGAGGAGGGGGAGTGACTCTTCCACTCCCAGATGTGGGTGAAGGGTTCTCCGCTGCAGTTCATTGTCGATAGTAGAAGCCATTAGAACCTCATTTCAGCAAAGGTCATGAAGCTATTGGGCCTATCGACCATAACACACCTGCAGTGGTACACCATCGAGTGGCTTCACCAAGGACAATATCTCTGCATCAACCAATAGTGTTGCCTTCCCTACAACATCAATCCCTTCATAGATGAGGTAATGTGTGATGTTGCTCCTCTTGAAGTTTGTGATGTATTATTAGGTCAACCATACTTGTGGAAGCGACATGATGTATATGAGTCTAGTCCTCACACTATTATTATTACTTTGGGAAATAAGTTGTATAGGATACCAGAGGTAGCACCACCTACCACCATCTCTTTGATCACTGTGAAGCAATGCAGTAAGATCATTTCCCATACCGAGAATTTTTTTTTCCTTATGACTCGCCCTTAGAAGAAGAAGAAGATTGTGACCATGACCTCGAGATAAGGTTTCTTCGCACATCAACAGTAGATGGGCAAGGTCATGGAGGAGAACAGGGAAATATTCACCTCACCCACAGGGGTACTTGTACACTCTTAGGTCAATCACCTCACTGATCTGACCATAGGCGCGCTCTTTCCCAATGGACCGATATATCGACACTCTGTTCTAGTGAATGATGAAATCAAGAGGTAGATTTAGGAATTGTTGTAGAAAGGGCACATTGGGCCAAGTTCATCACCCTATGGGAGCCCGATCATGTTGTTACAGAAGAAGGATGAGACCTGGAGACTTTATATTAACTTTCAGGCACTGAACAAGATCATTGTTCAGAATAGGTATCCAATCCCATGGATTGATGACCTTTTGGACCAGTTCAAGGGGGGAAAATATTTCAGCAAGATCGACTTGAAGTCCAGGTATCACTAGGTACCAATTGAACCCCCCAATGTGTGGAAGACTGCTTTCAAATCCAAGGAGGGCCTTTTCGAATGGCTGGTCATGCCTTTCAGGTTGACGACTGCCCCCGCAACCTTCATGAGGCTGATGAATGACATCTTATGACCCTTCAACAACTCATTTGTGGTGGTGTATTTGGATGAAAACTTGATATTCATCTAGATTTACGAAGAGCACCGCCATATTCGACAAGTCCTCCAAACTTTGTGACAACACAAGTTGTATGCCAATTTGGAGAAATTCACTTTTGGTATGACCTAGGTTCAATATATAGGGCATATCATTGATGATCAGGGTGTGCATGTGGACCCAGCTAAGATACAATTCATCTGGGGTTGGCCAGTCCCAACCACTCTAACAAAGCTCCGCAACTTTCTTGGGCTTACCAATTTCTATTGTAGGTATGTGTTGGGGTTCTCTCATATCACTTGGCCTTTGAGTCAAGTCACCAAGGGCAGAGAAAAAGTTAAATTATTTTGGTCTGAGTCCCAAAAAAAGATGTTTTCTGAGTTGAAGCATCGCCTCTGCTCTACACTAGTGCTCAAATTACTAGACCTGCAGAAACCATTTGAGATCGAGACATATTCTTATGATTATGCTATTGGTACAGTTCTTAATCGATAGTGGCATATCACAATGAGACACTTTCAGACACAGTCTGAAAGTATCCCACCTATGAAAAAGATACGTATTCCATTGTGTAGGGCTAACGAAAATGGAAGCATTACATCTTGGGGAAGGAATGATCATCCACACAGACTACTGACCCCTGTAGTTCATACAGACACAAGGGAAGTTGCAGAACGATCACCATTAGAAATGGTTCACATACCTGCAACAATTCCACTTGAACGTTAAGTACAAGAAATACAATACCAATAACGTTGAAGACAACCTCATCTAACCATGAGTCATGGCATTGACCACTATGCTCGACCCTTGTGGGAACAAGACTTCAAAGTGGCTGCATCTATACAAGAATGATCGATAATTTAGCAACACATACCAGACACTCCTGGAAGGCAAGAAAGTTCAAAATTTTCACCTCTAGGATACAATTTTATGTCACCTAGGACACCTTTGTGTTCCTTCAAGCGAGCGTGATAAGATGATTTTGGAGGCACACTACAGTCGGGTATTTCGACACTTCGGAGTAGAAAAAACAGTGGAAGTGCTACAAAAGTATTTTTGTTGGTCGAACCTTTGACAGGATGTTGGTAAGTACATCTGATTTTGTACTATTTGTGCCATTTCCAAAATTACCATCAAGAAGAAAGGCCTATATAATTCTCTGCTTACTCCTAGTTGAACTTGGGAATCCATCTCCATGGATTACATGTTGGGCCTCCCTTCGACTAAGCATGGAAATGACTGCATTTTCTTGGTCATCAACAGATTCTCTAAGATGGCCATTCTTGTAGCCTACAAGAAGAGTATCACAGTAGAAGCCACTACTAAGCTCTTCTTTGAATGAGTGTGGGTATAGTTTGGGATCCCACTTTCCATTATCTTAGATCGGGATAGCAGGTTCCTAAGTACATTTTGGTCAATTCTCTGATCTATGTTGGATACCAAGCTCACTAAGTCCATGACTTTCCACCCCCAAAACTGATGGCCAAACAAAGGTTGTCATTAGGATGATCATACACATTGGTCTCTTTTACAACTCGAAGAATCCTCACACATGGGATGAAATCCTCCCCTATGTCCAACACAACTACAACGAAGCTCACCATAGCTAAACTAGCCACAACCCCTTTCAGGTGGGGTTGGGATTCCAGCCACTATGTCCCATTGATGTGGCTATACCATTTGCAACTACTCAAGTAGCTTCAACCCATGTCCAGTCTGAAACTGACAGGGTTAACAACTTTATTGAGTGAATCTAGCACATCTGCCAATAGTTCCATGACATATTGGACAAAGCCAATGCTAAGTACAAGCAATGCCATGATCAAAATTGGGTGCATAAAATTTCCATGTGGGCGAAAAAGTTTGGCTAAATTTGAAGAAGGAGCACCTTTCTGGGCCCCACCGTAAGCTTTGGTCACTCCGATATGGGCTATGCACCATCACCAAGGTTGTAGGGGACAATGCTTTCAAGCTTAGCATTCCACCATTCCTTGGCCTCCACCCAATGTTCAATGTGGACTGCCTTCAACCATACTTTCCAGCATTACTGGACACATCTGACATTGAAAAACAACTCACACCAATGAAGTTAAACCTATACTGCATGGAACAGACCACCAGTGATCGGATCATGGACACAAAGATAAAAAACACTCGTCAACAAAATATATAATTGTATCAGGTTGTCAAGGTTGGCCAACACTTGCACCAAGGCAAGTGGCTCACCAGGGACCAAGTTCAATAGAAGTTTCCCCATCTCATGGAGTCACTCAACAAAATGGGGGTCGTTACTTCCTAAGGGGGGAGGACTGATCCAGGTGGATATTGTGGCCACCCGCCTATTCAACTTGGATTCCCACCATTGTTTCTTCTAGTTTTTCAGTTTCCTTAATTTTAGCATAGTTTACTATTTTTGGTAGTGTTATAGGTCAATTTGGGCATCATCCCCCATGACCTGGTCAAACTGGACATCATCCCCAGAACTAATGAAATAGGGTCTATCATCCCCTTACATTTTAGTTTCTATATGCCCTAAGAGAAGAAAATTAATTCATGGCTTCTATTGTGAGATTTCCAAGGTTTGAAGTATATGTTATATCACTTATTGACTCAACAACGCAACCTCTAAAGGGACTAACTATTTTGCAGTGCCAAATCCTCCATTCAAGGGTGCACTTCAATGCACTTCTCGACATTCAAGAGTGCTTTGGTCACCTAGGAGTGGAGTTCTCATTGTTTTGGGAATCTCCATATGGCCAATGATTTCTAGAAGAGTCCATATGTGTCAAACTTCGAATCCAAGAGTCCATATAACACCTCTAAACTTGGGAACATGTATTACCTATTATTAGAAATTAATTCATTGACAAACTACCATCAGTTTCCCTATAAATTGAGCACTCATCCTAGTTCCAGGGAAGGAAGAAATTTGGTAAAGAAATGTTGTTGGATTCTCATTTGAGAGAGTGAAAGTATTGATATGCTGCTGGTGTGATGTTGGATGTGATGAGGCTAGGATGAAGCTGGAGCTGGTGGCAAAAAATCGATCATTGGTTGTAACCTCTCCCTTCTACTCTTTAATAAATATTGTTGTTCATTTTCCCATATATATGTCTCTATTTCTTGTGCAATGGATTCTTGAATGATATATATATTTCACATCTAATCGATTTTATTGACTAAGATAAGTAGATATTTGTATATGCATGGTGTTTGTTGTTATTTGTTTGTGTTTTGCAGGAATCGATCCAACGATCTGAGTTGGATTGAGAGTGACGAAAACAACGATAGAAGGAGAAGGAGAAGAGCCTGGATCACAAGTAGGTTCTTTTCACCATTCTGTATATCTGCTTATTTTAGAGAAAGTGATAGTAAATTATTTCCTATGTTGTTCTAAGTGACTAGCACCACACTTAGGGAATTTGGTTTATCCGTAGGTCACAATTCCTCATAACAAATTGGCGACTCCACTAGGGAGTATCCTCTCATTCCTAGTGTTTTTGCCTCTACTTATCCTCATCAGTAGCATAAATTTTAGTTATTAGACATTTGAATGAAAGAATTGCATTAGAAGTGTGTTTTGTAGCTTTATTTTTCAATCCCTGCTGCACCCAACGCATTGTTGGTCAAGACACAGTGCACTGTCTCCTACTCAGGGGTGCACTGCAATGCAATGTCTCCCTTTAGAGACTGCGTTTCCCCCTTATCCAACAAAATTCCATTCAAAATTTTCATTTCCATCATTCTCAGCCATTTTTTTGCTGTATTCTCAACTGTCTGATACCTCTTATAGACTAGTAAAGTTTCCAGATTATTCCTCCTTTGAAAAGTAAATTTGTTCAATGTCTATGTAGTATTTTTATTTATCATTGGCAAATCAAATTCAAAGTATTTTATTTCTGCATTATATCAATCTGTTTTCATAAAGGAAATTGTTGTTTCATTCTTCGTTTCCTGTAAGAAAAATTGTAGTTCCATTCTTCATTTTTCCTAAAAGAGAAATTGTTGTTAATTCCTCGTATCTCAAAGAAGAAAACACTTGTTTTGTTGATTTGATGCATGTAGTTTTTATTGTTGCATTTACATTAAAGGATCTGAAAAGAAAAACATGCATGTGCATATAGTGAATTGTGTATGTTGCATAAGAACAAGTTAGGAAAGTTTCATTTTAGTTTGTGCTCTTAGTTGCTTGCTCAAAAACTGATTACTCTTTCACTTAGTAGCTAGGATTTTCAATGAAAAAGCTAAATTGAAAAGTTTGATTATCATTTAGTTTTCATTTTTAGGAATTTCCATCACATCACGTGGTGAACCTCAAAGACAAAATTTTTAAACAAGATCAACATAAAATTTACATCAATTTCTCTAAGAAAGCATTGGGACATTAACGATAACATTTAGAAGGTCTAGGCTAGAGACGTGTTCCGGTGTCGTTAAACATAGCAACTCTCGCTAACTTGTGTGCGATACATTCTGAGTGTGATACCTCACTCCACGTATGTAAGTATATCATAGCTCGTCCACATACCTTCGGGTATATAGGGCAGTGTTCTAGTACAAAAAGTATAAGGGGGTGCTCTCACTGTATGGTTTCGCATTAGATAGTGCTAATACGGACTTGGTCCTCCACGTACCTTCAGGTATATTTGGGAGGAAAACTTTAGGTTGCAATCCATCCATAGTGAACCAATTCGGATTTCTTGTAATTTTTGATACACCGAACACATCATTAAGGGAGATTTCCTGTCCGTACTCCTTGGTTCGCTAGGAGGTATTCTACAGTTCACAATTACTTGGTAAACCTTTTGCCTAGAATTACCCTTTTATTTTTTTTATTTGTTTTTGGTCATAAAATAAATCAGTCATCATGGAAGAAGAAAATCTGTTTCCTTGTCATTCGCGTAGAATAGCACTGAAACCACCTTTACTACCAGAAGCCATTTCTGGTCGGCGAAGGCGACATTGCTCTACCGAAACTAGTACTATCAGTACCTCTGGTGCGACATCATCCTCACATATACCAGAGTCGTCTCGAGTTGTTTCAACAATCTTGGTTCATCTACTATTGTCGAGATAGATTCCTCACAGCTACTTGTGGTCACGATCCATCCAATTAGTGAGACCATACCTCCCGAACCCGACGTTGTTCAACTGGAAGTTGATCCGGATCCTGTCATTCTTTTACCATAAAATGTGAATCTTGAAGTCGAACAACTAGAAGTTGTTCCTGTATCGGTCGCCCCACAATCTATTGTAGCCATTGAGTCTCCCATATCGCACAGTCAACCACCTGAAATATACTTCAGGCCCGATGGAAAAATCCTTCCACCTAGTTTGATTTCGATTGAAGAAATTCCACAAGATGAAATGCCTTCGACTCTAACCCATTTTGGATCAGAGCTTTATCTTTACGAGACTTTTCCTTAATCACCTAACTCTGCTTTCTTTGATCTTGTGTCTATTCGAGTTTTTGTAGATCCTATAGGGTATACATTGGGTCATATAACTATTCCTGAGCCAACATCTTCGGCTGTGCCATCTATTCCAGTTGTGACAACACCCACTCTTGCTACCCTGTCGATGTTCACAACATCACCAGATTCACATCTATATAGTGGCCCTTCTGTCCCACCTGGTTACTAGTCTTTATTTGGAACCTTGTCTGGTGCATCCTCAAACCCATGGACTTCACCAATGTTATCATCTGGTATTCTATCTGGTACATCTATAGTGAGTACTGAACGACTTGATACTTTATATACATGAACAGGGAAATATCAAGCTGTTCTATTTGGGTATATTCCATCCAATACAATTTCAATTGGACTCCCGACATTTGGAGAACAATATTTTCCATCTTATTATACTCCTCATGCTGGGGGGAAACCTATGGCCACCCATTTTGACAGTACTTTGTCGTTATTTGGTCATCCTAATGTCAGAATGCATGTTTTTCAGTGGCAACCCACTTTACCCATCCAACCACAAACGGTTGTACAATAATATCAACTGGTTCAACCTATTGCACCCACATCTACTCCACTTGTTAATACATCTTTGCCCCTATTACAGGCTCAAACTATTGTACCTCAACCATCTCAGGTGGGTCCTTCCACCCATACCCTCAAGTATTGGGCTCTCAGACTCAAACTCCTTTAGCTGGTTTACAACAACCACCTGTATCCAGAATTATTTATTCACAAGTTGGATTACCATTTATAATGGGATGTCACAGCCATAATCGGGTTATACCTATTCATAACCGAATCTAGGCTATTCTAGTTTGGGTTATTATCTTGGTGGACAGACCCCTTGGCAACCACAAGCACAAATGCAACAACCTTCATTTCACCAAGGAGCGACCTAGGTTTTGGTCAACAAAATCCTCAAGCATTTTCTTATCAAAACAACCCTATCTGGGTTACCAACAATAGATTCCTTATGTTGGTGCTCAAAGGCCTGTTTCATAAGCAATTACATCATACCTTGGCTATGCTCAACCTGACTTAAATCGACCGTTTCCCTTTGTTGCAACTTTAGAATTACCAGATTTAAATTGACTTACCAATGATCCAATAAATTACGCTCCTTGGTGGCCAGTGATACCTCATAAATTACCCTCACATATTCCTAAGTTCAATGGAAACCTCGGGGAAGACTCGTCGATGCATGTTATGACTTATCATTTGTGGTGTTCATCTAACTCCCTAAATGATGACTCCATTTGACTACGTCTTTTCCAGCGTACGCTCACTGGTTCGGCTGCAAAATGGTACATTGATTTACCAAGAGCTTCATTTGATAATTTCACTGCCCTAGCTACTGTCTTTTTGACCCACTTTGAGTTACCCATACGATATGAAACTAGAATAGAACTCTTGACTAATTTTAAACAGACTAATGCTACTCACATTTCTGATCATATTCATGAGTGGCGTCGTCGTCGTAGAATGATTAAGACATTTGTTCCTGATCAACTCCTTGTTGAGTGGTTTATTAAGTCCCTGTTACCATCTATAGCTGAGGATGTGGCTAAGGGTGGCATCATAACTGAAGAGTGGGTCCTTTCTCATGCTCAGTACTTATATTTTATTTATACTCAGTCTGGCATGCTCTACAAGAAAATTCCCAACGCGTCACGATCTAATTTTACTGTTCCTCCTCCATCTAAGGACTCTCATGCCAACGAAAATATGATCGGTACTGCAAGCACAGATCACTCTACTGCATCCGATCCTACACCTTCTTCAAAAATTCATGTCGTGTCGTCTGATAAAGGAAAAAGTGACAAGCAACCCGGAAGTAAGAAAAAGGGGAAATCAAAGAAAAAACTAACTTATACACCATAGGAACGATCATCTGATCAAAAAAATGGTAATCGGAAACCTCATTACCCTTGCATAATCTGTAATGAGGAGGACTTTTTTCGAGACTGTCCTCACTGTGCCAAAGTCTCAAAATTGATTAAGACCTTGCATGCATTCGCTGTGTTGACAAATCCATTTGCGAATCTAGACACAAATTTAGTTGCTACGGATCTAGATTCTAGTTCCCAAGTGCTTATGCTTTCTGTTACGAAGCCATGAACTGATGTTTTGGTGTCAACGCATAATAAATATTACGGTAGTCAAGCTAGTGATCAAACTACTACCTCTACCACGAATCCGTCTATGGAATCGATACCGCCAATTGCTATTCCTGAATTGACAATAAATCCACCAAAGGGAGTCATTCATAAATCGACATTTAATCCTTGAGTCCGAGCTACTCAAAATTATAATATAGTTGAATATTTGGCTCAATCCCCTTCAGCTAAGTCAACGCTTGAGGTGCTTCAAAATTTCCCCGCCCAGAAAGATGCTTTGTTGTCGGTAATTGGTGGAATCGATCTGACATATTCCAATCTTGTAGTCTTTAATCATATAGGCTATGTGCCGCAATTACCAGCAGAATTAGCATTATCCATCCAAGTAAATGTTCTCAATCATCTTGTTCATCATATTATTATTGATGAGGGAGCATCTACGTGCATTATGTCTCTAAACTGTTGGAAGTCACTTGGATCATTGCGCCTATCTCAATCGCCTATGACGTTGAAAGCTTTCGACGACCATACATATAAGCCTTGCGGTATCATCAATAACCTGCATGTTGAACTAGGGGAAAAATAGTAAATGTTGAAGTTGATGTCGTTGAAAGACCCCTTGACTACAACATTTTACTTGGAATTCCATGGGTATATGCTATGACTGCGTTCGTCTCTACATATTTTAGAATGATCGCCTTTCCACATAAAGGTGTTATCATAGTCATCAATCAACTCTCCTTCTTTGCATCCAGTTCCTAGGTAATTGGAAGCATTCCGTTAGTTCACACACCCCAACTCACACTTCCGAACATTGGTGTAGGACTCTTAAAGGATTCTTCCCTCATGGGAACCTTTGTATTATCGTCACCTGTGACATCGGCAGAAATTGCAAACATAGAGACTTGCTACATGATATCCTCCACTCCATCTGGCTTAAGGAAGATTACAGGTGATTCTGAAGTTGCTACGTTGGATGAGATTTTACCGCCCAGCCCAATTGAGAAGGCATAGCAATCAATCTAAAAGGCTTGGGCGGTTAATCTGAAATCATCGTCGTCGGTCGTGTGGGTTGATCATTCATTAGATTTTTGTACTCCATTTGATCCTTTTTAATCCACTTTCTTGACAGATGAGAATATTGTGGAATCCATGATTCCAGAAGGAGAACTATGGGAAGATCATCATCATCGTTCCCATCTTCAGGATTACGAAGAAGATAATCTTATTGAACTATATCACCCATCCATCAAAACATTATTTTCGAATTATTTTCCCATTAATGCAATCGAATTTGAGCGAAATTTATCAAATATTGAAGAAACCATTTCTATCGATATTTTGACCAAACCTAGCATTGTAGAAAACATTCATGTCAGCGTGTCTTATTCTCCATCAAGTTTCGAAACTTATCGCTCTCTCTTTCATGAATTTCGTGATGTATTTTCTTGGTCTTACGAGGAAATTCCAGACATAGATACCAGTATCGTTGAACACACTATTAACATGTACCCTGATGTCAAATAGGTACGTCAACGCCTTCATCCTGTTCATCCAAAGAAGGCCGCTTCCATTAAAGCAGAAGTTGAATTTTTTTTGCGTGCTGGTTTCATTTACCCTATTCCGCTAACTGATTGGGTTTCCAACATTGTTCCTGTCATGAAGAAACAAGGGACAGTTTGTGTGTGCGTCAATTATTGGGATGTCAATCTTGCTTGTCCAAAAGACAACTATGCTACTCCCTTTATCGACCAGATTATTGACGATTGTGCTGGGTGTGAAATATTTTTGTTCATGGATGGATTTTTTGGCTACAATCAAATCAATACGCACCCATAGGACCAATATAAGACAAAATTCATTTGTCCCTGGGGAACATCCTCTTATAGGAAACTCCCGTTTGGTTTAATGAACGTTGGGTCAACTTTTCAGAGAGCAATGGATTATGATTTCAATGACATCAAGCACATTGTTAAACCTTATCTAGACAATTTACCCACGCATTCACGAAAACAGAATGATCACTCAATGCCTTTGAGAGCTATATTTTTACACTGCCAACACTACAAAATACCCCTCAATCCACATAAATGTGTGCTTTGTGTTGGTTCTGGTCGTTTTCTAGGATTCGTCGTCTCAAAATAAGGAATTCGAATCGACCCACTGAAGGTCAAAGCCATTCTTTGTTTGCCCGAGCCATCAAATTTTCTTCAGTTACAGAAAATTCAGGGAAAGATTAACTTCCTAAGGAGTTTCATACCCAACTATGCTGAAATGGCTAAAGGATTTACTCATCTCTTAAAAAAGGGGATTCCCTTCCATTGGGATAAGGTTGCGCAAGCTTCTTTTGATGATGTCAAGGATACACTTGTCCAGGCATCATTAATGTATCCCCTCAATTATCAGAGTGATTATTTCTTATACATTTCCGTGGTTGATATGACCATTGCTATGGTATTGGTCCAAGTAGAAGATGGGATAGAAAATCCGATATATTATCTAAGTCATAATTTCAATGATACGGAAGTGAAGTATTCATACATCGAAAAGCTCACCTTGGTGGCCGTTCAAGTTTTCCAAAGATTTCGCCACTATATCATGTTCCGGAAGAGCATTGTCATATCAGATTGCAACCCCATGACTTACATTTTATCACATCAATTTCTAGGTGGAAATTATTCAAAATGGATTGTCATTTTGTAGGAGTTTGATTTGGAATTCATCAAATCCAAGTCAAAGTAGTCTTTAGTTTTGGCTGAGCTTCTCTACTACCTTCCCTCTGATAGTACTGCTACTACATTAGAACCATCTATTCTTGATGAGTCTCTGTTGCTAATCAGATCATCTAATCCTTGGTATGGGGATTTTATCATTTATCTCTAGACCCATACTTTTTGGCCTAATACCTCTCGCTCTGAACAATGACGTATTTGAGACGAAGCCAAAGATTATTTGATCATCGGTGATACACTTTATCGTCGTGGTGTCAATATGATTTTAAGGAGGTGCCTCACTCATGAGGAGGCCAAAAAGGTTTTAAATGATTGTCATGCTGGGGCTTGTGGTGAACACTTGTCTAGATAAGCTACCGTGTAGAAATTTTAATACAATTATGTATTTCCTGGATTCTCCTGATCTAAAAATTATATGCCATTGGTAAATATAGAATCGATTCTAAAAAAATTCTTGCGTAAATTTAAAACACGATTGCCAATTGAAAACACATGAAGAAAGATCAATCACACATAAGACAGATGCTTTTACCGGGAAAGCATAAAGCTAAAAACCCCACTATCATGTCTTATGTATATATCATGGATCATGAAACAATCTCATACAAAACTCTAATCCAAGATCTCTCAGTACAATATACAATCGTCTCACACTGTCATACAAAAATTGGCAAATACATGCGCCAATTTACTGCCTCCACTGCGCAATCCCTGCTGATAAAAATCCCTGAAAGAAGGAGATCCTGCTTGCCTTGACTGCGCAATCCTGATGGGCACATCCAATGTGTGTGTGGTTGCATGAGTGCACCCACTGATGTCACAACTGATAGTCAAACTATCCCTTTCACCTATCTCTCAACTGGGTCAGCATTGGATTTGACATGCATGTAGTTAATAGTAGTATTTCTTTAGTTGCATGTATGTTCATTTAATTGCGAATTAATTAAATAATTAATTCACTTATCTCTCACTAGTGTATGTTCAGTTACAACTAGCACAACTGAGTTTAACTCACTTAACTGAGTTAAAATATTTTACAACTCACATAACCACATATCCAACTCTGTTACAACTTCGAATTACTCAGTTACAACAAAGTCCACTTGCATGTCCCACCAACCAACCAATCAACTCGAAATCCAGTTAACTAACTGATTTGACACTTCATTTAACTATTTCCAAGTGCACATTGAGAAAAGATTAATATTTATTGTCCAATTATTATTAAGAGATAATAATAATCGACATGCATTCTATATTTAGACATGCGATCTATAAATAGACTTTGCAGATGCATCTAAAAATAGAACATCATATATATATATATATATATATATATATATATAATTTTCTCACCATTCTAAAAATAGACTTAGACCTAAAAATAACCCGAGGCTCAATCCTAGTGTAGGTGCTTAATTTTCACTAGGATCATCATCTTGTTGAATCTCAACACTCCCTCTCAACAAGAAAGGGATTATCCTTCACCTTGATCCTATCTCTATGGTATGAAAATTTTCTCCTGGTGAGCGCCTTCGTCAAGATATCTGCATCTTGATCTTCTATAGGAATGTACTGAAGCATCATGATCTTCCGCTGCACACAATCTCTGATATGATGTTACCAGATATCTATATGCTTAGATCTATCTTGAAACATAGGATTAATCGAGAGTTTAATGAAACTCTTATTATCACAATGAATCACTGTAGGATCTAAATGATAACCAAACAAACCAACCATGATCTTTTTCATCTAGATAGCCTCACATGTAGCTTGAATTGCTACCATGTATTCCGCTTCCACTGAATTGACTGCCACGGATCTCTGTTTCCTATTGTACCAAGAAAAAACTGTAGATCTGATACTGAAGATCCCCCCTGATGTGCTCTTTCTGTCCATTAGGTTGCTCGCCCAATATGCATCTGTGAATCATTGCAACTCCACCTCATCCATCTATTTGTACCATAAGCCATACTCAGATGTGCCCCTCAGGTATCTCAAGACATGCTTTCCTGCCTTCCAAAAGAGATTGGTAAGCTTAACCATCGCTTGACTAAGCTAGTTCAACAGATAACATATGTCTAGTATTGTATTCACTAAATACATTAGCGAATCCACCTTCTGTCGATAGACAGTAGCATCCACTACCTCTCCAGATGTAGCATCCTCTTTCCTACAGTTTCCTAGAAGAGGAGTATCCATGGGTTTGCATCCCTCCATGTGAAAGTTACCCAGTATCTCCCTTGCATACTTTCCTTGAGACACAAAAATTTCATCATCTCTCTGCCATATTTCCAATCCAAGGAAATAATGAAGGAGGCCCATATCCTTCATCTCGAACTCCTTTGCAAGGTCCTCCTTGCATGAGTGTATCAACTGCTCATCACCAGTCAGTATTAAATCATCAACATAAAGAACAATGATTAAAAGATTACCCTCCACCACAATTTGGTATAGGTTTTCATCTGCCTCACTCTTGGTGAAGCCAATTCCAGTGAAATAACTTTCTATCCGAGTGTACCAAGCATAGGGTGCTTGCTTCAACCCATACAACGCTCTTTTAAGTTTGCACACATGCGACTCACTGCTGAAGACCTAAAATCCTTCAGGCTGCTCAATGTAAACTTCTTCCTCAATGATCCCATTGAGAAAAAAAGTCTTCACATCCATCTGATGAATTTTCCAACCCATCTGCACTGAGAGAGCAAGGATGGTCCTTATGGAAGAATACTGTGCGACAGGTGCAAAGGTTTCTTCATAATCAATCCCCTCGATCTGTGAGAAGCCCCGGGCTACAAATATGGCCTTCTATTTCTCAACACTCCCATCAGTAGCTTGCTTTACCATGTAGATCCATCTTGAACCTACCACTAATTTATCAATTGGCCTTGGAACAATTTCCCAATCATTGTTTATGACAATGGAGTCATGCTCCTCCACCATTGAATCTACTAATGTGGGCTCTTGCACTGCTTCCTGAAAGGAATATGGATCTATCACAATACATTTGATCATGAGAGACATGTACCCAGTAAATCAGTCAGCAGATTGTCTTTATCTGCGCTGTGAAGTAGGGGCTCCTACATTCTACGCAACATCACGCCTCAACTTATCAACTTCTGTGGTACGCCTTCTGCTAGTTCTGATGTTTGGCTCTGCATGAGTAGACTCCTCCACTCCATGAACCTCCTCCTGTGGCTGATCCACATCTAGAGACTCATCTTTTGGAACCAACAATTCATCCTTCGCATGCAAGTCTAGCTCCCTCTCAAGTGACAACCACATGGCTTTCCCCTCATCGAATTTTATATCTCGTCGCATAACAATAATCTTGCTATTAGGAAAATACACATGATAGTTATGGGATGTTTCTATGTACCCCACAAATATCCCAAATTCAGCAGTCGGCTCCAGCTTCTTCCTGGCATTCTTGGTCACATGCACATAAATAGATGAGCCAAAAATCTTAAAGTCAGAAACATCTGGTTTCTTACCAGTGAAAGCTTCTTCATGTGTACTCATGCCAAGTACTCTATGAGGACAATGGTTTGTCACATAAACTGCCGTGTTCCATGCTTCCACCCACAAATTCATTGGTAGGCCTTGAACATGCAACATCGTTGGTGCTGCACCCACGATCATTCTGTTCTTCCTCTCTGTGACCCCATTTTGCTGCGGGTTATGAGGCGCTATGAGTTCTCTTCGAATTCCTTCTTTGCTACAGAAGTCTTTGAATTCATTAGAGATGTATTCTCCACCATTATCGCTCCTCAGAGCCTTCACTTTCTTGCCCTACTCTTTCTCCACCAATGCCTTAAACTCAAAGAACTTTGAGAATGTTTGATCCTTCTTCTGCATGAAGTAAATCCAACATTTACGAGAAAAATCGTCGACAAAAATAACACAATACCTATGTTTTGTTGTTGAAGCAACCGAGAATGGTCCACACTCGTTTGTGTGAATTCTCTCCAGGATCACCGAAGCATGGTTCTCCTTTTCACAAAAGGTGGAATTTACATACTTCCCCATGGTGCAACCCTTGCACTGATCTAACTGAGCAAGTGTTCCCATTGGAAGTATAGTAGATATTTGCTGCATGACTTTCAAGGCTCCATGATGAATATGGCCCAATCTCTTGTGCCATAATTCACCCTCATCCCAACTAACCAATTTTTCTTCCTTGCCCATCATGGCAGCGTAACCATATACCTCCAGTTTGTAGAGATTCTTAACTCGAATCCCTATCCTCTTGGTTTAAACCATTGTTTTATGTCACAAGATTTTCCATCGCTGAAAACAAAGCCATAGCCTCTGTCCTCCAACATCGCGACTGAGACCAAGATTTTATTAAGACCTGGAACATGCATAACATCTTTCAAATGAAATGGTTTACCTGAATCCCTCTCAAATGTAATGGTACCAATTTTGGTTGCACTGTATCTTCCATCGTCGCCCATCTCTATATGCATTTGGAGATCTTTCTCCTCCAAGTCACTGAAAATATCCTTATCTCCCGTCATGTGGAAGGAAGCACCACTATCAAGATACCACACCGATCCCATTGCACTTGATACCAAGCATGAGATCAAAGAGAAATCAAGTTCAAATTATGAGGCAAGAGCCTCACCAGCTGCATCTCTAACAACCTTCTTGTTCTTCTTCTTCTATGGGTAGTTAGTGGCTAGATGCCCATGTTCGTAACAGTGAAAACACTTCACCTTGGAAAAATCCAAATTTTTTCCTTTAGACTCGGATTTTGAGTGGAATTTCTTCTCCTTCCCTTTCCTTGCCTTGGAAGCCAAAGAAAAATCCTCTTCATCATCATGCTGTGATGAAGAGCCATCTCTAGTGTTCTGCCTGAACTCCTCCTGCACTAGATCCGACCACATTCGTTCCCAATCCGGCAGTGTTTCCTGTCTGTTGACAGAGTCTTGATAACTATGCCAAATCTTAGGAAGTCCCAAGAGATCCAAGCTCACTAAACCATCATCGGAAACAGTGATTCCCACACTCCCCAGCTCATCCCGACATTGGAAAAACTTTGTGAGATACTTTGGAATATTTTCGCCCTTCTCCATCTTGATCTTTCTGAGTTTATCCTTCAGTGCCAATTTCCTATGATTGTTGTTGCTTTGGAAAATATCTTTCAAAGCCTTCCACATAGGATATGGAGTGGATTTTCCATGAAGGCTTGAGACAATGTGGTCTCGTACACCTTCCAACAGAATCCTTCTCGTCTTTGCTACTTTCTTTTTCTATGCGTCCAGTAATGCAACATATGTCAAAGTGGGCTTAGGAACATCACTGTCGATGAATTCCTTCAAGCCATTATATTCAAGCACTGCCTCCATCCTGTCATTCCATGAAATGTAGTTCGAGTTTTCCTTGAGTGCATACTCTAGCTGCAAACCATTGAAAGCCATTTCCATGTTTACTCAATTGTCGCACCAATAAATTATTGCAACAAATTCGAATTGTTTCCACCAACAAACTCAGCTACTGCTTCAAAATTGCAATCTTCTTTGCTCTGATACCATGTAGAAATTTTAATACAATTATGTATTTCCTGGATTCCCTTGATCTAACAATTATATGCCACTATTAAATACATAATCGCTTCTACAAAAATTATTGCGGAAATTTAAAACACGATCGCCAATTGCAAACACATGAAGAAAGATCAATCACACATAACACAGATGTTTTTACCGGGAAAGCATAAAGCTAAAAACCCCACTATCATATATTATGTATATATCATGGATCATGAAACAATCTCATACAAAACTCTAATCAAAGAGTTCTCAGTACAATATACAATCGTCTCATACTGTCATACAAAAATTGGCAAATACATGTGCCAATTTACTGCCTCCTAACAATCTGCCTCCACTGCACAATCCATGCTGATAAAAATCCCTAAAAGAATGAGATCCTACTTGCCTTTAATATGCAATCCTCATGGGCACATCCAATGTGTGTGTGGTTTCATGAGCGCACCCACTAATGTCACAAATGATAGTCAAACTGTCCCTTTCACCTATCTCTCAATTGGGTCTCCACTAGATCTGACATGCATGTAGTTAACAGTAGTATTTCTACAGTTGCATGTGAGACCACTGATTGTGAACTAATTAAATAGTTAATTCACTAATCTATCACTAGTGTATGTTTAGTTACAACTAGCATAACTGAGTTTAACTCACTTAACTAAGTTAAACTATTTTACAACTCACATAACTACACATCCAACTCTATTACAACTTCGAATCACTTAGTTACAACTAAGTCCACTTGCGTGTCCCACCAACCAACCACTCAACTCGAAATCCACTTAGCTAATTGATTTGACACTTCAGTTAACTATTTCCAAGTGCTCACTGAGAATAGATTAATATTTATTATCCAATTATTATAAAGAGATAATAATAATCGACATGCATTCTATATTTATACATGTGATCTATAAATAGACTTCGCACATGCATCTAAAAATAGAACATCATCTATATAGAATTTTCTCACCATTCAAAAAATAGACTTACACCTAAAAATAGCTCGAGGCTAAATCCTATTGTAGGTGCTTAATTTTCACTAGGATCATCATCTTCTTGAATCTCAACATACTGCATAGAAGATACTCCGCACCGGTTACTTTTGGCTAACCATATTTCATGACGCCATCCTCGCGGTCAGAAGTTGTCATGCATGCCAGATATTTGATCATAAATTATGCAAACCGCCAGTGCTGATGCATCCTGTTATTGCTATGGGACCATTTTCAAAATGGGGCATTGACTTCATGACCTAAAACCCCCATTCATTCGAGGGGCATGGTTATATTATTGTCGCAGTAGACTAAACTGCATTATTGTTTGTCAATCATTTCATTTCACACTTTGGTGTTCCACAGGCTATAGTCACAAATCATGGGGAGCATTTTCGTAATCACACGATGAATGAGTTGAATTCCAAATTAGGATCGTCACATGATATTTATACTCATTATTATACACAATCAAATGGACAAGTTGAGGCTATTAACAAGATTCTTAAACGAATGGTTCAATGAATGATAGGAGTTCATAAATGAAATTGGAATTTGATCCTATACTCGGCTTTGTGAGCATAACAAACCTCGGTGAGAAACACGACCAGATTTACCCCCTTTCAATTGGTGTATGGTCTGGAAGCTATCTTACCTATCTAATGTGAAATACCGTCATTAAAACTCGCAATCGACTTGTTACCTGACACCTCTTCTGAAGAAGCGCATCTTTTTAACCTCATCCATCTTGATGGAAAGCGTCGTGAGGCCGCATTGGCTAACGAAGCGCATAAGATATGTATAATGGTGCAATAAGACAAGCATGTCTAGCCTCGCATCTTCTTAGAGGGTGACCTAGTCCTTATTTATGATCAAGAAGCTGATGTAATAAGTATAGGGAAATTTGAGCCATTATGGAATGGCCCCTATATTTTCAAAAGAGTTCTTTCTAAGGGTGCCTACGAGTTGGTAGATTACGATGGAATTCCATTGGTGCAGCCCTGAAATGGGCTGTATCTCAAACGTTACTATGCTTAAGCATGAGCGTAGGAAACTGTTGTATTATATTGTATATATGATGTTGATTTTCATTTACTGTCTTAGTTTGTTTTATAGAGTTTTCTTGAAGTTAGTAATTTGCTTTAAATTTCATCGTAGATGATTGAATCTTTCGAACCATTTGTTGGGTATACTGATGGTGCTAGTTGTAGTACGAAAAATCTATCCTCTACAGCGTGGGCCATTTTCGCTCTGAACGACGAGTTTTCAAGGGATTTTTATTGATCGATCTACAAACAATATCGTTGAGTATAGCGCGTTGATAGAACTTCTATCTGATTCCATTTCATTTGGTATTAATCGCATCATCATTAGGTTAGGCTCAAAACTTGTGGGAATACAACTTACTAGTGTTTATACTCTCAAAAATCCAACACTACATCGTATGTTCCTAAGAATTCGACTTTTGGAAAGAAATTTTGATTTCATTCAATATCAACACATTTCCATAAAATTGAACACATTAACTGATTCCTTACCGAATTATGTTATAAACAGACATTTGAAACACATGTAAAGACATATTTTCAATTCAGATCACATAATTGAATAGGATTGCGCAATAAAAAAAGGAAAAACTGAAAATAAATATATAGATAGTTATAGGTTTTTACAAAAAAATTTCCCAAGACACATTGGTCATCTGACCTCAAAATGTATGCAAAATGTCAAAAGTAAACTATTGATGCTTGTGATAACATGCTACTGATCTAGCTATCCTACACAATAACCACATCCAATGGTTAGGAACGTGTTGTAGCAGCTACGACACCCTCCAAAATTTTGCCCCATTTAAAATTTCTGAGCCCCTAATCTTTCGGTGAAGATGGAGTCTGATCCTGATCTAGTTTTTTTTAAACTGCCAATCGCACAGTCGCAAATCTCATTAAATCCAAAAGTTGCGACCCTGCGACCTTGCATCCCTAGGTCGTAAGGTCACATATCTAACCCTGCGACCTTGTGACCTCCAGGTCGCGAATTTGAAAGGTCGCGAGGTCGCATGAACCCTCAACCAGATTTAATTTGTGACTTGCGACCCTCATTAATTGACTGCACGTGCGACCCCTTTATAAATAAAATGGTCGTGTAAGTCACATTCGACTTGCGTGACGAAGCAAGTAACACCTCTGACAAGCCAGCTAGAGTGCATTTTTCCTGGGTAAGTTGCCCAATCCTCCAGTTTTTTCCCTTTTGATTAATTGTTGCCAATCCTCCCCTTGCCCCTGGCCTATTTATCCCTGCCTTGGCCTCGTTCAAGCTCCCCGACAACCCTGTGCAAGATATACCTTTCTCACTCATGACATATAACTTTTTTTGTTTTTCTCTGAACCCACTCTTCTCCGATGACTATCTCAAACACATTTCCTAACTCACCTAGGGAAAACATCAAGGCCCAAATGTATTCTTTATCATTTATATGTGCGTTATTTCGCATTCCCCCCCCCACGAGTCTTAATCCCTACATAGCCCATAAGAAGGCCCTAGCGCGACCTTGCGACTCTGCGACTAGGCGACCTTGTGAATTTGTCACTAAGTCGCGAAGTCGCTCCCTACCTAACATCATCTCACCCCGCAACCCAGCGACCCAATGACCCAGCGATATAGTCGCAAGTCGCCAAGTCTCCAAGTCACATTTCCTTGAGAATTCACACCAACGTGACCTAGCGACCCAGCGACCTAGTCACAAATTACCAAGTCTCCAGGATGTATTTCCCTTGAAAGAGTGAACCGACATGATCTAGTGACCCAACGACCTGGTCGCAGGGTTGCCAAGTCGCAGGTCTATCCATTTCCTTGGATAATAGTTAGAAAAGGTAGTAGTAACCTAAATATTTATAATTATGACATATGTCTTATCGTGGGATTGTTTCATGAATATGCCAGGGAAAATCGAAGTCGAGCTCGAGTGTGTGTCCATCTCTTCGGCCTCAAGCAATATGGGGCCCCCAACAGTTCGAAAGAAAAACAAGAGTCATGAAATCAAAATTTCAGAAGAAGAAATGCCTCCTTCTCCTCCCCCTATCTATGGAGACACCGCTTGTGTGCTTGGAAAAGAGGACAAGATGAGTTGGTACCAGGTATATCAGGAATTCATAAAGCTTGAGTTCCCATAAGATCTTCTAGACTGGCAAGTGTACATCCAGGTCAAGAGGTCCAAACTCCACTACGCAGGAACCCATCCACCTATATTTCCATGTGCAGAGATTATTGAATGGATCCTCCAAAAGGTTGATTCCAGGATGTGGGTTATCTGCGATAACTCAGGGAAAAAATTCGATAACCTAAGGGGGCAAGATGTGGAAGTATACTATGCCCTCCCCCCCTGAGAATAGACTTTCAACACTGATTAGGAATCCACTCATGAAGTACTCGTAGCAAAAACTTTGAAGGGGTGGTGGGAGGACCCCGAAAAGTTCAGGTTTAAGAAAGGTCAGGAATATAAGGCCGAGGGTCTAAGGTAATTTTACAAGTTGGTGGCAGCAATGTTATGCAAGATGTACTGTTGACCAGATGCCACTATTTTCAATGGTGCTTGGATCCCCCTTGTGTACACTGTCACTACATATGGTACCCGTTTCAAATAGGCCAGCCTAATAATAGTGGCCCTCAGGTCAAACATTGATGCAACACAAGCATTCGATGAAGGATGCGTATCTGAGTTTTATATGGCTTCTTACCTTTTGGACGCAGTATGCGCAAGGTGTCATTTTGAAGGATGGGCGCACAACTGGGATGCAGAGCGTGGTGGACCAATCCAAAAGGAGTTATAGGTGTTATGGGCATCCAAGTATAAACAATATCTAGAGTCAATCTCACACAACTTCATCCCCGCGCTCTACGGAAAACTGTTTGGCAAGGATGACCCATGCATGTCCAGGCGAGCCATCGAGACAATAACCCAAGTGGCCAACTGGTTTCCCATTACAGATAGTACTTTCATCAAGGTCTTCAGGTCGTACAAGGCGCCCCATGTGCTACCTCAGTTCATCACTGATAAATTACTCTTGCAAGAAGTGTGCTACCAGATGACGAGCAGGTTTTCCAAGGTTCTCACCAAGGGCAAGAAAAAACGATGGTCGACTCTCCCACTTACTATCGATGACTACACGTTCAGAGATTTCAAAGACGTAGAAGCAGAGGCTAAGGAAACCAAGGGTTTTCATTTTCTAGCTGTATCACACCAGACATACGGTCCTGAAAGAATCATCCTCGCACATTGCAAATGGGCCAAATTCAAATGGAGTTTCCAGCACACAGAATTCCCCGCCAAAGATCGAATCAAGAATTGGTACAACAAGGACATGGAGGTTACGCCAGAAGAATCAACTGATCAAGGGGAACATTATGATCGAACTGCAGAGGAAAGAATCAAAACGCTATGAGGAGCCTCATATTCTAAATCCAAGAAACCAAGGACTGATACAGGTAGTAGTATCTCTAAATAGCAATAGGAATGAAGAAACAAAGAGGCTAAGGCACAACAAGAAGCCGAGGAGAAGAAAAAAGAAGAGGAACTCAAAAAGACCCAAGATGCCCTAGCACAACACAAAGAGGAGGATAAGCAAAAGAAACAACTAAGGAAAGAGCAGAAGAAGAAGCAGACAGAAGAAGCCCGCAGGAAAAAGGAGGAAGAGGAACAAAAGAGGAAAGAAGAGGAAGAGCAGAAAGAGGCTGAGCGAAAGCTAAAGGAAGGGCAAGACAAGGGAGAGGCTAAGCACCAGCTAAAGGAAGAGCAGGACAGGGAAGAGGCTGAGCGCCAGTTAAAAGAAGAGCAGGACAAGGCAAAAGCTGAAGAGAGGAGGAAGAAAGAAGAAAGTCAGAAGTCACAGGAAGATCCCTCTAAGGAAGTAGGGGGAAGCAAAACTCCACTCCCAGAGATAGGTGAATAGATAGAGCTGCCACACATTGATGTACCTTAGACAACCCCTATGACAAGTGTGAATTTCTCTCTCTTAGAACTTGGCACCTCCGAGGAGCAAGAAGATGAAGTCTTGTATTTGAAAAGGCTAACCTATGACCAGTTCATGCACAAGATCAGGCAAGAGAAGATAAGATGTCTAGCACGAAACCTTGCCGCGCCTCTCGCAGCCACAACAGAAAAGGACATAGTCTTGGATACCAGGACCAATCCAATTATGATTGCATCAGTTGGTACCACCTTTGCAGCGGCCATAGAAGAAAACGTTAGCAGGATGAGCAGAGAGATTCTCTCTTTACAAAACAGGCTGCAAATTTCTGAGCAGAAAGTAGCTCAGGCTGAACAGGATAAGAGGGGGCTGAAGGAAGAAATTCAAAGGCTACATTTCGAAACCGCCTAGGCCAATGAATTTCCACTCACCATTCAAAGGGAGTTAGGCACTCTGGAAGCCACCATGAAACAAGTGTATGAAGAGATGTTCACGATAAAACAGACAGTCGCTCCATTACTGAAAGCACAAGAGGAAACCAAAAGGACGACTACACTGCTAAAGGAGGCCTCCACTGCTTTGGATAATATGTTGGAATGGTCACGCATATAACTTCAGGCTCCTGACACCCTGCCTAGGAAGGACTGTATCTACACCCAGAATGACAAGGTTCAGATTCGAATGAAGATACAGTCCAAAGATAAGCTGGTCAAGGATCTAGAGAATGTAATGTCTGCATATGAACATCTTATCAATGGAATTGATTCAATGGCTGAAATTCATCACATTCCTTCTCTAGGTACATTAGACATTGAGAAAACGAGAGAAGAGGTTGCTCAGGACATTCAAAAATTCCTACAACCTGTGAAACAAGCAGCTGCCTCTCAGGATATTCTGGCCTCACAAGAAAATCTCAATTAGTTCGTCATCACTCTGGTCTGAATCTACACTAAATTGGCTTCACTATCCAATCAAATCGCAGTGAAAAGGCACACCTTGATCTCGGATACTCCTGAGTGCTTCCATATATTGAAAGAAGATACTCTGCAGGTAACTCTGGTCGCCGTAGATTATCGAGCATGGAAAAATTATCTCAAATATAAGCAACAAGTAGATGTACCAGACCTTGTAATCACACAGTTTCTTCCTTGACCGAGGAAAAGGCACAAGTTGCAAGTCGCAACAGGTAGGAAGTCACATGTCGCAATAGACAGGGAGTCGCAAGTCGTATCAGGGGTTGGGTCGCAACTCGCAAATGTTTCTCAGGTCGCAAAGAATGTCAACAGTTGGGAATGTCAAGAGTCAAGGACACCCAAGGGTCAATTTTTTTCTAAATTGTAAAGGGGCTTTTTTTGGGACTCCAAAGGAGCAAAGAGAATTGTATAGCATTGAATACATATTTATGAGAATGAATACAAACAAATGTTTTGATTCCACTCTTTGATTTGATGAGGACTCATGTGTTAACATTATGAATATTTTTTGTCTCATGTATCAGATATCTTTTATGATTAACTGATCTGCGCTTTCTTCTTATATCATTTATACATTTCAGCTCACTTAATGTTTTAATGGTATGGGGTTATTTAATTGAGAGTTGTTAGCAACTTTTTTATTAACATTATCTTATCTTTGTAAACACTTAAGGAATTGAAGGGTGTTTTGACCATAAAGAACTATTTATTTTGTGGTTTGAACAACTTTTACAAGCATGACCCTAATGATGTGCTGCTAACAACATTTCCTTTGGCTACATTCTTTAACTCGCTTTGATATTTGTAGTGTTTTATGTTCAATATTGAGACTCATCAACCATTTGTCTTGTATTGTTCGAATAATTGTGTGTTCATAGGTCTGCAGGGATTGTTTCTATCCGAGAAAAGGAGTATTCATCAGTAGTCGGACCCACACCCTGGATGGGATCCATATTACAAAAATTTTAGAGTCTAATTGGGACTTTATACCGGGGAGATCCCTTACTGTTGTCTGGAAATTTCTTCTCATCAATAGATTTGGTGCTAGAAGGAGGGCTTGAATCTCCGAGCTTGTGGTTAACAGCCACAAGTAACATCCCATTGCAAACCCCTCAAGGGGAGATCATGTATGAAAATACCGTTCCTACGCACCTTGAGAATTCCCTCGAGGATGAACACCCTTATTATGAGATCACCTCAGACCAACTGAGGGCCCTGCGCCTGATTTTCCATGATCTCATCAGAGGCTTGCAAAATTTCCCAGCCACCGGTTCCTTGGCCAACCCTTGGACTCCCGCAGCTAATCAAAATCACCAGGGAGTCCTGGTCAATTCCATATCTCAGGTGATAAGTATTATGATCGAAGATTATGCAGATGTGGTTTAGAAAAATTAAGCAGAGCCCCCAGACAGTCCTTGAGGGATTGAAGGAGGCAGCCTCGAAATTACTGAAACCCAACTTGACGCCAGTCCACAACCCGACCAACCTTTTAATGATGACACTCAAGCAAATAACCAGCCTGGAGGAGCAACCGGGAGGGGCTGGGGAAATTGGGGAGGGGGAGATAGAGGCTATGGATAAGGTTGAGATATGGGCCACCCCCACCACAACCAAAATGAAAACAGATTCCCCTTCATTTATAACTAGAGAAATATTAGGAATGTAGGGAACCTTGGGAGAAACCAAGACATGCATTCTCACCACGAGGGCGAAGCCTCCAGGTCTGGCATGGGGAGTGATTCCAAGAATGAAATGGGACATATCTACATACCGCGCCACCAGCAGGCTAGGCGTGTGCAGCCGTTGGCTTGGATGGCACAATCTCCCCTAGGCCTCCATGGTCCCCTCCATGACATGCCCCGACACCCTCAGAAGCACCTCCCTAAGTTTGACCCCAGGAAGGGTACGCTGGTCGAAGATCATATAAGAAACTTCTACTTGGCCTTGAAAATGATGAGAGTGCAGTCTGATGATGTAACATGTCAGCTCTTTCCTCATACCTTTGAAAATAAGGCTGCTACATGGCACCGTTCCCTCCTTGTTGCTTCCATTTCTTCCTGGGAGCAATTCCGCCGTACCTTCCTCCAAAAGTTTTCAGAAGAAAAGACTCCTTCCATGCTCCTTACAGAGGTTAGTACTTTGAAATGCCAGAATAAGGAGAAAGTCAAAGACTTTAATCAATGCTTCACTACTATATTGAAAAAATTCCTTCCAAAGATTGCCTTAGATGATTCCATCACTATTGATTACTACACGAGGGCTCTCCCTCAAGATATCGCCATGTTCGTAAAATGTGAAGCCAGAGCTACCCTAGCAGCAAATTACACCACCGCTCTTGCTGTCGAAAAGGACATGCTGTCCATAGGAGCCATTGATCATGATGGCCAAGATGAATCAAAGCCAGCTATGAAGAGAACCCAATCCTCAACTCATAAGCCCGGAGACAAAGACAAAGACCCCTTCGATTTCAAAAGTATCACAAAGTCTCTCAAGCTATTAACGAATGAAGTCTCCGATCTCAAGAGAAAGAAAAATGACTCCATATCAGGTACCAAAATGCAGAAACCCTTCTTTAGGAAGAATAATCCTGCTGTTAGCATGCTTCCGTCAAGCACAAATGCCGGCCTCAACGTGGAAGAAATCAACAAAGATAATTTATGCTCCTTCATAAATTATCCCTAGTGGATCAACAACATGACTGCCATGGTAAATCAACTCTTAGAAGACTAGGCCACAGGGGATTTAGAAGAGGAGGCTATTTCAGATGACGAGGAAACATCTCCCCCAGATGAGGATATGGGATCCATTGTCCTTGCCTTCGAGGTAGTCCACGGGGAAAGCCCCCCTTCCACAACTGAAGTAAACTTGACCAACGACCCTTAATCCAAACCCTCTCGGAATTATAGCTTAAGGAGCAAAGGCCCGGTCCCGGAGTAGTCCTTCGAGGAAAAGAGAAAAGCTTTCTTAAGGAAAATCCTGCCACCAAACAAAGAGAAACAAACTGCAACTCCCGGAAAATCTAACCCAACCACTGCCCGAGTAAAACAAAAGGCTATATCGTCATTAGGTTCTCCAAAGACCTCCGCTGAACCTATCTCACACCCAGATTTCGGGTATAACATTATCGAATATATGAAGAAAACGCGGGCCAAAATTTCTCTCTACGAACTCGCTCGCATTTCTAATCAACGAGATCTTATTCTCAAAGCGTTTTCCAACCCACCAACGTCCAAACCCATGAGTACCACATCTGCCCAAGATTTTGTAAGTCCCCAGTCTATCATGAATGTTTTTAATGCAAAATCTAGGGGATCCACACCCGCTTTCCTCCTATCTTTTGAGATCTTCAACTTCAATGTGCATAACTGCCTCGTCGATTCTGGTGCATCCACAAATGTTATGCCCTTGTATATATGCAAGAAGTTAAACATCCGCCCTGAGAAAACTGATGCTAGGATCATTCAGCTCGATAGATCCCAGGTTCCCGCCATGGGTGAGTTGAATAACGTCATCATCCACTTATCCTATGATTCTAGGATGCATCAGTGCATAGACATAGTGATTGTGGACATCCCCGAAGCCTATGGTGTTCTCTTGAGCCAAGATTGGTCTAGTAAGCTGCAAGGATAGTTTTCCACTGACTAGTCCCACCTGTGGCTCCCATACAAGGGTAGGAACAATCAAATCTGGGTCGAAAGAGAACTTTACATGAAACACACAGTAACAAAACTAGACGAACCTAATGAACCAATCAGTTTCGCACAAGAAGAACTCGATATATGTTTCTTAGAATCCATTTTTGGGTGCTACCAAACCCCCCAATCTCCGGTCACCCAAGACATCCAGTCAGAAATTTTGTTGGTCACTGACAACCACCCTGCCTCAGCGAAAGAACCGCTAGAAGCCATTGCCTCGAGTACGTCTCCTATGTGCTCAGATAGCCTTGCGAAATCAGAAGAAGATATTTGGACATTGTACTACGACGGTTCCAAAACCCATGATGGGGCTGGCGCAGGCTGTATTTTGTTAGATCCTCAGAAGAAAAATTTTCTAATCTCTTGTCGTCTAGAGTTCTAGTGCAAAAATAATACTGCCAAGTATGAAGCATTGATCATGTTAGGGTCAGTCTAGTCATACTGCCATCAGTGATCAAAATTTCTCTTTTGCATTTGCATATTAGGAGTCTCATACCGAATAAATTTCACCGTTCTGCTAGGTCATGGATTCATTGATGGTAGTAATTTTTATCAGTTTTCCCTCACGAGGTACTTGCTGATTTTCCTCCCTATGGTCTTCAGTCATTAGTCACTTTCATTCTCAAAATCATATCAGTAGGTCATAGGATGGGTCTCATTAGTCTCTAAGGTCTCACCATGGTCAAATTAATGAGTCAAGTGTCAATAAAGATCAGCAAGATCCTAAGGAAATCAATAAACTCAAAATTATAGCACCAGGAAGATCAGAGATATAATTTATTCAGTTTGATGCGAGTTTCACCTCAAAACCATGTTTTGAGGTGAAAACATAATACTTCAATCATAATTCAGAAGCTGTCATCTCCGACAAGATCATCACTCTGCATTTCAGAGAAGTTTTTCACAGCATGTTTAGCATCAAATCATTTTCCAAGTAGATCCAACAGAAAGAGCCCGGAAAGAGCTTTCGAATGGTATACTACACTCTCAAAACTGACTTCTGGATTGAAATTTATGCTTAAGTGAAGTAAAATTCCCTATACCCCCTATTTCCCATTTTTCCTTTAAACTTTGTTTTATTAAAGTTTTATATCCCTTTAAAAAACCCTTTTTCCCCCCCTTTCCCATTATAAAATCGCACTACAGATCACTTTATATACAAATGTGACTATGTTAACCACTTCCCCTTTCCATTAGCCCTAAACTTTAATATAAAGTTTATACATATATATTCCCCGCCATTTCCAACCACTTCCCCACCATACGTTGGAACGTTATAATAAAACTTTATTATAAAGTTTTATATTATATATAACCCGCATTACAATCGTAATCGCAAACCTTTTCCAATCGCAACATTTATTTGAATGCTCCGATCAATCCAATTGCAAACATCTCCGATGCGATTGATCGCATTGCAAGTTTTCTGCCCCTCCTCTGATCGCAAGATCCTCCGATCGCGTCCTCCCTCCGATTGCTCCGATCCTCTGATCGTGTTTCCCCTCCGATTGATCAAAACATTCCCATCGCACTCCCGATCGCGATCGCTCCCCCGATCACATCGCAAATTCTATTCTCCCGATGCGATTACCCCCGCTCCCCTCCGATATTGTGATTGCGATTGACTTGTCGGTCCCACCACTTAAACCTTCCACCCATTCCTTACGAAACCCCTTTTTCCTTTGTAAAAGTTAAAAATTATCCCTTTTTTTTTAACAAAGGGTTCTCCATAATCACATCAGAAGTTTAATTTCATATATATTGTCCTGCTCCCCGATCCCGATTGCGATTATGTGGGCTCCATCTCCCCTTCTCCGGTCCTTCCGATCCCCGATTCTGATCGCATCACATTTTTATATTCCGCATTTTAAACCGATCCCCATCTCTGATGCGATTGCGATTGATCCCGGTCCCACCACTTAATTCTTCCGCCATCAAATATAAACGAGCCTTTTCCTTTGTAAAAATCGTTTTATAAAGGATTTCCCCCATGGTTTAATCCCATCGCATCGGAGGAAATTCATATTGCAATATGCCTGCCCCAAAGTCCCGATTGCGATTGCGATTTCCCTCATTCCACCATCGCATCGCATATTTTAATCGTTTCATTTTATGTCACTCCTCCCCTCAATTCCGATTGCGATTTCAACACTCCATTATATATCCCGCTGCCCGTCCATTCCGATTGCGATTGTAATGTGGGTCCCACCTCCTTCCCTTCCCTTTTCCCATTTAAAAATAAATTTTCCCTTCACTAAAAGGCAAAGTTTCATTTCAAAGGAATGTTTATTAAAAAAGTTGGTTTTATTCAAACAGAAAATGGAAAGCGAACAGTCAAAGGCCGAGAGCCTGAAATAAAATAAAGATATCTAAAACAACAGGAAAATAGGATCGGATTGCCTATTTTTTCTTCAGTTATGATTCAAAGGGATCCACGCTACAGGTTTCGCCTTCCCATTGGTTATCAGTGAATTTCAAGTGGAATAATTGTAACATTGTTCTCCCTTTATGGAGATATTATTGGCTCTTGGTTTTCCATCTTCAGTTATGATTTCTCCTCTTCCCATCGATTTGTATTCCCGCAAAATCTGTCTATTTATTGTAAATGCTAATCATTTGTAAAAGGCTGAAAGCCTGAAGTCTAAAAACTCAGAAAGAGGGGAATAGTGTGGCAGTGAGCTCTGTGCTGCATTGTACAGTTTGGCTGGGAATTAATAAAGTGATGCAACTCTGATTTGTGGGATTCATGTGGTATGAGTTTTAGCATATGTCTCTCATTTGTGTTTCATATGTAAATTGTTATGTTGCAACATTCATTCATAAACATTTCCAGGTGAATTTTTTTCAAGTTAGAAAGGTAGAATCCATTTTATATGCTCTGCCTTGGGAAATCATTCATACTCTATGTGTTTTCTTCTGTTTTAAAAGGATTTATTTATTATTCCCTTTTCAGCTTCTCAACAGTCTTTCCACCCCATATTATTTCAACTTGATTGCTAAATCTCCTGCCTATCTTGCCACATGAAATACCCTGTATCCTGATTTGATTCCTCAGTTCATACTGTCCTCTTGTCCCATACATCCCTGAAATTTCAGTCATTTATCAAAACTCCTTTTCCCATTAATATATCTAGCCTAAAATCATTTCATTATTGTGTTATTGGATATCTATTCTACGGAGAGAGCCCTCTCCTGTCCTTGTAGGGCTAGCTACAAGGCTGAGCGTGGTTTAGTTGTTACCTTGATTTTCTTTTTTCAGCCTGAGGTTCAGATTGGGTGCTAACATCTCTGCGGACTCCACTGGAGAAGACTACAAAAATTTTGCATAGAATATTCATCACCCCAGTAATATTTTTCTTGTAAACTCTCGATGATGATATTTCAGAGTTTTCTAGGTTGATATAAATATTTTACAGTAGTAAGTTGACCACATTGGCTTCAAGAAGATATCAAAGGGCTAATCCTGGTCCAAATCCTCCACCTGTGTTCGAAAATCCAAATCTTATCCTTGGAATAGTAAGAAGACAAGAGGGATCGCTAAGTCCTACACCTATTTTCAGGTCCCATACTTGGCCCAGTGAGTGGTTTTTTGCAGAAGAGCTTTATTTTGATGAGATTTTTGAGCTTTCCTTGTTTAGAAACAAGTCTGAAACTACACTTGAAGACACGGTTCTAGATCCGAAGTTCCTTGTGGATATTGAAGTTCAAAGATAAAATTCCTCCATTGATGACTACATTTTGAACTATCCTCAGTCCATAATTGTAACTAACATTCCCGAGGTTTCAGAATCATCAGGGCCAACATTCCACCCTCCTGATTCATCAGCATTCCCATTAGTCAATTCCCAGTTTTCATCTCCTCCATCAACACCTCCCTCAAATTCCAGTACTGCAAACGTTGTGGTAAATCCTCCCAGAATCATGGCTTCCCGGTATGCACCCCTGGTTTTACCTCAGGTCCTCAATGCTATGCCTGCTAACTATCAAAGTAAAATTACAATCTTTGATGCCACTCAAAGCATCACAGCCCAGCAGCATGTGGACAAGATGAATGATTTTTTTGATCTTCATGAGGTAGAGGAAGAGAATGTAACCACTAGGTTGTTTGTTCAAAGCTTCGGAGGAGAAGTAAGAAAGTAGTTTAGAGCCTTACCAACAGGCTCTATTCTCACTTTACAGGAGTTACACACAGTTCTTAGACTGGTGGGAGGTGAAAAATAACCCACTCCAAATTTTGTCTGAATATGAGAATATTAAAAGGAATGTGGGTGAAACTGTGCAAGACTATTGTTTAAGATTAAATGCTGTATACAATGCTATTCCGGCTAACCTCAAACCTCCTGTAGATTCAGATTTGCTGAAGTTTCCGGATGGTTTTGATGCTGATATGGCATATTAGCTGCATGAAAGAGATCCACCGTCACTTGAAGACAAGCAAAAGATAGAAGTAAGCGTTGAAGCTAATCTGCTGGCTAGAAGAGCTCGAGCTAGAACTAAAAAGAGAGTCGTGATGAAAGAGGAAGCCTCCCCTTTAGACATCATGATGGACACTCTGATTCATATAATGGAAAGGATGGTTGAGTGATTGACGATTTCCGACAGACCTGAAACTCAAATAGGAAATCCAAATTTTAGAGGACAAGAGCAGCCGCAATTCAGAATTAGACAGAGAGAACAGAGGGCGCAGGACCAAGCGACACCACAGTAGCAGATCGAAACTCCACTGCAGCAGAACTATGTGCAAGGGACTGACTCAGATGATGATGGTCCCCTGTTTGAAACCAATCATTTTTTCACAGCTAATGGTGAGCCCATTTTCCTCACAGAAGATGAAGAATACACAGTGGCGACTCCATACATTCAAGGGGATGAAGATTTCATTTTGGCCAATGAAGTGGTGTTAGAAGAAGAATATGATGACTACCAGAGAGGGTATATGAATGCTCTATTAGCCCAGCAAAGGCAGTATTCTCTGAGGAATAGAAACGTCACAATCAGCCCCATTCAAAAGAGAAAATAACTCCAAATATAGGACGAGGCACAAAAGAAAGGAAAAGAGCCGACCAATCCTTCATCCAGCAAAGCACCCGTAGCTACTAACACATCAAATGAAAAAGGCCAACAGAGCATAGAGAAGGAGAAAACAGAGAAGAAATACCCTCCCATTAAAGAGGTAGAAAAATCTTCTTCCTTTAATTTAGAAAATGAAATTTCTAAACTCAAAGTGTCTGTGCCCCTGACTGAGTTGGTGAAGAATAGTGTATATAAAGGTCAGGTGTCTAAAGTCTTGAAAATTGACCCTCTTTCTGATATGTTTAATGTGGAAGATGACTTCCCTGAACTTATTTTTGGTCTAGCCACACAAGAGTCTGAAGAAAATGAAGTTCCCCCGTTTTACCTAAGTCTTAGGTTGCATGAGTTTATCTTGCATAACGCCATGTTGGACTCCGGGGCCTCGTATAATTTGATGCCCAAAGCTGTCATGGAGAAGTTAGGCCTTGATGCTACTAGAAAATAACATGATTTGTATTCTTTTGACTCAAGTAGGGTCCATTGTATTGGTCTTATCAAAGATTTGGTAGTGACTTTAGATCAAATCCCAGCCAAAAATGTCTTGATGGATGTAGTTGTTGTTGATGTCCCACCACGGTTTGGAATGCTTCTATCTAGGTCTTGGGGTACAAAACTTAAGGGAACCATATAGCTTGACTTCTCTTATGCCACAATCCCTGTATTTGGCTAGTTGAGAAAGTTATATAGGGAAAAGAAAATGAAATATATGATTACTAGCAAAGACAAGCCAGTAAACCATCCCATCAATGCAGTCCATAGAGATTTAGAGTCTTTTGTCTTATATTCAGATGATGGTTTAAATGATGAGGATGTTCAGTTGGTACAAGTGGATGAGATACCTGAGATTTCAGAAAATTTCAGAGAGGTCCTCAAACAGAAAAAGGACAAAGCGGCAAGTACTTCTAAGCCTCCGGTCCCCCAGCAGCTAAAAGACAGCGAACAGCCAGAAATCAGCCAAGGTAAAGAGAAGGAAGAAACTAAATTTCAACATCTACAAGAAGAAGAAGAAGGCCTATGGGGTATGGACTTTGATGGAGTTGTTGGTAAGGACGGAGTAGGCATTGAAATATGGATTTGGAGCCCTGTTTTCCAGCCTGAAAGAGTCCCTAGTAATGTTAGAGTATGTGCTTATAAGTTGGCTTTTGACTGCTCCAACAATGAAGCAGAGTATGAAGCTCTGATTGCAGGCCTCAAAATCTTGAAGAAGTTGAAGGCGAAAAGGATTTCTGTGTATGGTGAATCTGAGTTAATAATCAAGCAGGTGAAAGCATAATACCAAGCTAAACATCCGAGATTGAGGGCGTACAGAAATGCAGTTCTGGACATTTTGAAGACATTCCCAGAGTACACTTTGACAACAGTGCCCAGGATGCAGAATCTTATTGCTGATTCTATTGCCACTACTGCAAGTCACCTGAAGATTCCGATGAACTCCAGCAACAAGTTTGAGATCCATGTCAAACATAGGCCAGCCGTTCCGGACAATTTAAGGTATTGGAAATTATTTTGGGATGATAATGAGATCAATGCATTTTTGCAGGGTGATGGAAAATTCAAGGACACTCCCATAGAAGGTGAGTATGTGGTTGATGATCAAGAATTGGAAACAAACCAGATGGACATATTGCAGCGGAAAGATAATGTAATTCCTAGAGGTCTCATACCTCTAGAGGAGCTATTTGATCAGGATGATGTGGCAAGGAAGCCAAGCTTGGTGCCCATGGAGAAAGGAGTTGAAGATGTGAATCTTGGAACACCTGATCAGCCCAAGTTCGTGAAATTGTCAAAGGCATTGTCCCCTGAAGCGAAGGAGAAGTATGTGAAGTTGCTTTCCGAATTTTCTGATGTATTTGCATGGGATTATTCAGATTTGAAGGTGTATGATAAGAACATAATCCAACATACTATTCCTATCAAGTCGGATCAAAATCCATTTAGAAAGAAGCTGAGAAGAATCAATCCGAAGCTGCTGCCATCCATCGAAAAAGGGGTAAACAGATTGTACAAAGCTGGTATCATAGTCCCCATTAGATTTTCTGACTAGATTTCAAATTTGGTCCTGGTACGTAAGAAGACTAGAGAAATAAGATTTTGTATAGATTTTCGGAACTTGAATAAGGCTTCCTTAAAGGATAATTATCCACTTTTGAAAATGGACCATATTCTGCAGAGAGTAGTTGGAGCATCCAGGATGTCACTACTTGATGGCTACTCAGGCTACAACCAAATCTTGGTGCATGAGAAGGACCAAGACAAAACTGCCTTCAAAACACCCTGGGGAACCTTCCAGTATGCCAAAATGCCTTTTGGACTGAAGAATGCAGGAGCTACTTTCCAGCGTGCAATGAACATCATTTTTTCCAATGAGAAATATGTTTTTCTGGTTATTTATTTGGATGATTTGACAGTGTTTTCAGGATCAGATGATGAGCATTTGCACCATTTGAGAGTTGTTTTTCAACGATGCAGAAAGTTTGGAATTTCTCTCAATCCCAAGAAGTGTCTCTTTGCCATGGATGAAGGCAAGCTGTTGGGGCATATCATCTCCAAAGATGGTATTCACATCGATCCAGCTAGAGTGGAGGCAATTCAGCACATAGACCTTCCATGAAACAAAAAGGAGATCCAAGCATTCAATGGAAAGATGAACTTCTTATGTTGATTTATACCCAATCTGACTGAACATTTGAGGGAAATGACTAAGATGTTGAAGAAGGACAGCATTGTCAAATGGAGTGAAGAAGCTATCAAGTAATTTAATCTGGTAAAGTTCACTTTTTCCAATGCCCTTGTTTTGATCAGTCCCGACTACACCCAAGAATTCATCATATTTTCATTTGCTTCAGAGCATAATCTCACTGCTATTTTAATGCAAAAGAGAGACGAGACCGAAAAGCCAATTTCCTTTTATAGTAGAACCATTAGAGATGCTTCTTTGAGGTATAATATTATTGAAAAATAGGCATTGGCTCTTATCAAGGCATTGAAGGATTTTCGGGTCTATATCCTGCATTCACATACTATAGCTTATGTCCCTAACGCAGCAGTGAAGGGTGTGTTGATGCAAAATGATCCAGAAGGTCAGAGAGGTAAGTGGATAGCAGCTATGTTGGAATACGATCTGGAGATCAAGCCCACGAAGTTGATCAAAGGCCAAGGCTTGGTGAAATTGATGGCCCAATCAAATCTATGTGCTTTAGATATAAAACTCATAACAGCAGTGGCTGAAGATGAAGATGAAGGTTTGTTGGTTCCCATTTCAGATATTTTTCTGTAGTCCCCATGGTATGCAGATATTGTCTATGTCCTTCAGCATTTGTCACCTCCTACTGGCATGTATAAGAGTAAGGGTAGATCTCTGAAGCTAAAATCTGCAAAATATTGCATTTTAGACAGTGCTCTGTATCGGAAAGATCCAGGAGGCGTTCTGCTCAATTTTTTGGTTGAAGAAGAGGCACAGAAGGTAATGCACGATTTTCATAAAGACTACAACGATTTTCATGGCGGTCACTTGTTTTGGAAGACTACAGCTAACAAGGTATTGAGAGCAGGATATTATTGGCCCACATTGTTTTCTGATTTATATAAGACAGTGATGAAATGTCATGAATGCCAAATCTTCCAAGGGAAGAAGAAATTGCTTCCACTCCCTTTGAAACCAGTTTCAGTGAACGCACCCTTTCAGCAGTGGGGGCTCGATTTCATAGGAGAAATTCATCTCGCGTCCTCAACACATCACCGATGGGTATTGACTGGGACAGATTAATTTAATAAATGGATCAAGGCCATCCTATCTAGGAAAGCAACAAACACGGTAATCATTCAATTCCTGGAATCAAATATTTTATCTCGTTTTGGCTGCCCATGAAAAATCGTAACAGGCAATGCAGCAGCATTCCAATCCAAGAAGATGATCGATTTTTGTGACAAATACAACATCGTGATAGGCCATTCGACAGTGTATTATCCACAAGGCAACGACCTGGCAGAGTCATCTAACAAATCAATGGTAAATATAATCAAGAAAATGCTGGAGGCAAACAAAAGGAATTGGCACCGCAAGCTTATCAACGCGCTGTGGGCGGACAGAGTTAGCAGGAAAAAATTAATAGGTATATCACCATTTGAGCTGGTTTATGGAACTGATGCTGTCTTCCCCACGTCCCTTATAGTCCCAGTTATGAGATTATTGCAAGAAGTTGGCAGCGAGGATAATGATAATCAGCGAAGGATCAATCAGATGATCCACCTTCAGTAGACGAGAGAGGAAGTGTCACAGAACGCCATTCAGTTGTAGGAGAAAATAGAGAAGATCTTTGACAGAAAGACCAAAGCAGAAAGGTTTTAGTTGGATGATGTAGTGTTGAAGTGGGATGCCAGAAATGAAGTGAAGACAAAGGGAAGCATGGTAAGTTCGACAATCTGTGGAAAGGACCATATAGGATTTCGACATACAGAGGACATAATGCCTTCTTGCTCTCAGAAATTGATGGCCAAGATTGCCCTGGAGGAGCAGTAAATGATAGGCTTTTAAAGAACTACCATTGTTGAAAACAAAGGATCATAATTTATATCATCATCATTGTATATACCATGTTATTCTTATCAGAGTTCAGAGTACACAGATATTGATGTTTGGGGCCCGAGGTGAAGGCTATAAGACTGGAATGTTCTGTGTATGGTTTGGTTTTATTTCAGCGTCTCAGTCTTAGTCTTGAGTCAGTGTCAGTCTGCATTGTGTCAGTTTTTCAGTATTTTTGATTCCATTGCCCAATGGATAAGGCTACTTGTTCTACGGTGTTCTTGGCACCTCCAAGGAGCTACCATCCCCATTGGAGCCAATGTTAGGGTCAGTCTAGTCATACTGCCATCAATGATCAAAATTTCTCTTTTGCATTTGCATATTAGGAGTCCAATACCGAATAAATTTCACCGTTCTGCTAGGTCATGGATTCATTGATGGTAGTAATTTTTATCAGTTTTCTCTCATGAGATACTTGCTGATTTTCCTCCCTATGGTCTTCAGTCATTAGTCATTCTCATTCTCAAAATCATATCAGTAGGTCATAGGATGGGTCTCATTAGTCTCTAAGGTCTCACCATGGTCAAATTAATGAGTCAAGTGTCAATAAAGATCAGCAAGATCCTGAGGAAATCAATAAACTCAAAATTATAGCACCAGGAAGATTAGAGATATCATTTATTCAGTTTGATGTGAGTTTCACCTCAAAACCATGTTTTGAGGTGAAAACATAATACTTTGCCTTTCAATCACAATTCAGAAGCTGTCATCTCCGACAAGATCATCACTCTTACTTTTAGAGAAGTTTTTCACAGCATGTTTAGCATCAAATCATTTTCCAAGTAGACCCAACAGAAAGAGCCCGGAAAGAGCTTTCCAACGGTATACTACACTCTCAAAACTGACTTCTGGATTGAAATTTATGCTTAAGTGAAGTAAAATTCCCTATACCCCCTATTTCCCATTTTTCCCTTAACCTTTGTTTTATTAAAGTTTTATATCCCTTTAAAAAACCCCTTTTCCCCCCCTTTCCCATTATAAAATCGCACTAAAAATCACTTTATATACAAATGCGACTATGTTAACCACTTCCCCTTTCCATTACCCCTAAAATTTAATATAAAGTTTATACATATATATTCCCCGCCGTTTCCAACCACTTCCCCACCATACGTTGGAACGTTATAATAAAAATTTATTATAAAGTTTTATATTATATATAACCCGCATTACAATCGAAATCACAAAACTTTTCCAATCACAACATTTATTTGAATGCTCTTATCAATCCAATTGCAAACATCTTCGATGCGATTGATCGCATCGCAAGTTTTACGCCCCTCCTCTGATCGCAAGATCCTCCGATCGCGTCCTCCCTCTGATTGCTCCAATCCTCCGATCACGTTTCCGTTCCGATTGATCGCAACATTCCCATCGCACTCCCGATCGTGCCCGCTCCCCCGATCGCATCGCAAATTCTATTCTCTCGATGCAATTACCCCTGCTCCCCTCCGATATTGCAATTGCGATTGACCTGTTGGTCCGACCACTTAAACCTTTCACCCATTCATTACGAAACCCATTTTTCCTTTGTAAAAGTTAAAAATTATCCATTTTTTTTATTACAAAGGGTTCTCCCCAATCGCATCGGAAGTTTAATTTCATATATATCGTCCCGCTCCCCAATCCCGATTGCGATTATGTGGGCTCCATCTCCCCTTCTCTGGTCCTTCCGATCCACGATTCTGATCGCATCGCATTTTTATATTCCGTGTTTTAAACCGCTCCCCATCTCCGATGCGATTGCGATTGATCCTGGTCCCACCACTTAAGTCTTCCGCCATAAAATATAAACGAGCCTTTTCCTTTGTAAAAATCGTTTTATAAAGGACTTTCCCCATGGTTTAATCCCATCACATGAGAGGAAATTCATATTGCAATATGCCCGACCAAGAGTCCCGATTGCGATTGCGATTGCCCTCATTCCACCATCGCATCACATATTTTAATAGTTTCATTTTATGTCACTCCTCCCCTTGATTCCGATTGCGATTTCAACACTCCATTATATATCCCGATGCCCGTCCATTCTGATTGCGATTTTAATGTGGGTCCCGCCTCCTTCCCTTCCCTTTTCCCATTTAAAAATAAATTTACCCTTTACTAAAAGGAAAAGTTTCATTTCAAATGAATGTTTATTAAAAAATTTGGTTCTATTCAAACAGCAAATGGAAAGTGAATAGTCAAGGGCCGAGAGCCTAAAATAAAATAAAGATATCTACAACAGCAAGAAAATAGGATCGGATTGCCTATTTTGTCTTCAGTTATGATTCAAAGGGATCCACGCTACAGGTTTCGCCTTCCCATTGGTTATCAGTGAATTTCAAGTGGAATAATTGTAATGCTATTCTCCCTTTACGGAGAGATTATTGGCTCTTGGTTTTCCATCTTCAGTTATGATTTCTCCTCTTCCCATTGATTTGTATTCCTGCAAAATTTGTCTATTTATTGTAAATTCTAATCATTTGTAAAAGGCTAAAATTCCGAAGTCTGAAACTCAGAAAGAGGGGAATAGTGTGGCAGTGAGCTCTGTGCTCCATTGTATAGTTTGGCAGGGAATTAATAAAGTGATGCAGCTCTAATTTGTGGGATTCATGTGGTATGAGTTTTAGCATATGTCTCTCCTTTGTGTTTCATATGTAAATTGTTATGTTGCAACATTCATTCATAAACATTTCCAGGTCAATTTTTTTCAAGTTAGAAAGGTAGAATCCATTTTATATGCTCTGCCTTGGGAAATCATTCATACTCTGTGTGTTTTCTTCTGTTTGAAAAGGATTCATTTATTATGCCCTTTTCAGCTTCTCAACAGTCTTTCCACCCCATCTTATTTCAACTTGATTGCTAAATATCCTGCCTATCTTGCCCCATGAAATACCTTGTATCCTGATTTGATTCCTCGGTTCATACTGTCCTCTTGTCCCATACATCCCTGAAATTTCAGTCATTTATCAAAACTCCTTGTCCCATTAATATATCTAGCTAAAATCAGTTCATTATTGTGTTATTGGATATCTATTCTATGGAGAGAGCCCTCTCCTGTCCTTGTAGGGCTAGCTACAAGGCTGAGCGTGGTTAAGTTGTTACCCTGATTTTCCTTTTTTAGCCCGAGGTTCAGATGTTGGGAAAAATACTGAGGGGGGGGGGGGTGAATCAGTATTTACTGCATATTCAAAACTTTTACTTTTTCTTGCTTCTAAAACCCATACGCTACTTTCCTGAAACAGACTCGCGTATATACGCGGATACCCTTTATGAAACTCGCATATACACAGATATCTAATTATGTTATTAGATCTTCACTTAAATCATTCCATCATTCATTCATCAGATGTTTAATAAACAGTAAACATGAACAGTAAGAGCAGAGTAAACCATCACACAAAGCATCACACATAAACACCAGGATTTTAGGTGGAAACCCAAGTCGGGAGAAAACCACTGTTGTAGTTGCTCAGCCTTCAATATTTTATTATAGAGAAAACATCTTACAACATATGTCCTGGTGCAGACTCCTACCAGCATGCAGGCACCCACCTGCGCTCGTTTACCAGCCTCTCCTGGAAGGGAGCTCCAACCCCCTGACTCGTTTACCAGCCTCTCCTGGAAGGGAGCTACGACCCCCTGCTCTCATTTACCAGCCTCACCTGGAAGGGAGCTACAACCCCCCTGACTGAAGGCTACAACCCTCAGCACCTATATGGACCACGTTTCATCAATTTTCACACTGGATCCAAAGCTTCCTTTAGGACACTACTTGCAGGACACGTTTCATCCTTATTTGCCAGTACGGACCCTTTCCATACTTTTAAGCACAAACATACATCACCAACGAAGATACTTGTCAACACGGTCCGGATAGCGAGAAACACAGTGAACATATGGGGTGATTCGCACCCCATGTGACAAACCTAGTTTGCATGCGCGCTCTTCTTTCAAGTGTACGTATATGTACGCGCACTAAAAATGCGTCAACGCTGCGTGCCCTTACGCATAAACTTCACTGCGCATACACGCTTTTCCTTCAGCAAAGCCGCGTATATACGCGCTTCCTCTGCGGCGAACTAGCGTATATATCTTCAACCATTACAGAGCAGCATACTTCTTTAGATCAGAAATTCAGTTCAGATTTACCCTTTTACTTCAGACAGATGTTCGCCTCATCTCAGATCTAAGCCTTCCATAAAACAGATCTAGCAGATACAAATACATTCCAGATCTAGAATCCCTTCTTCATCATTGGTGCATCATGCAATCAGATATATCATTCAACTATAACCCTTTCCATTTAGATATACTTCTCAGATAAGTATTCATTCAAGCTCAGACATCTTGCTCCCACATTCATGATATGCACAATGAATTTCTCCTCCTTATATAGGTTTACCCTTTTTCAATACCATGAGCCAAAACCACATTACATCCGATGGTATTCCTGGACGGGGTCAATTAGGCGAATCATTACCCAATACAATGGGTCAATACCATGGTGGTTACCCCTAGTTTTGCACTTTTTGAGCGCTTTTGCCCATACGCGACTTGGAACGTTCTTTTCCGCGTGCATACGCGACTCCCCCTAGGCCAATCCGCGTATGCCTAGAGACATACTCTTTTTCATCATAGAATTAGCACATGCTGAATTCCTTTCTCCATTGTCTTCTGTACACACTGTAGATACATCATATTTAGTTCATCAAGACATATTCTATCAAGCACAACTTCATCAAGTAAGTTTCCATCATCTTCATCAAGTGGGTTGTCATTCAAGGACAACACTCAGCATCAGATTGCTTAACAAACATCATTTCATATCAGATTTACATCATCTACCAAGTCCATTAGGTCGATAAAAACTTCATCAGGAGGTTTTTCCATCAAGGAAAACACATGTCAACAGTCGCATGTCTTCATCTTCATTCAGTGGGTTTCCATCAAGGACAACACTCTGCATCATATTACCAACAATCTCCCCCTTTGGACTTGATGGCAACCACGATGGTGTTTGGTTACCACAACAGATAGGTACATGACACCATGTCACTCTCTCCATTTTTGACACCATTCAAACACCATATCACTCTCCCCCTTTGACATCAAGGGCAAAGGGCGGATCAAAAACCAACATACTTTCCCCCTTTTCTCCTCATGTGGAAGAAGCATTCGGCAGATCTGATATATACTGAAGTGACCAAGCTCCCCCTGAGTTCATGCTGAATCTTTAAACATATTTTTCAATGAAGTACATGACTCTATGAAGTTCCTATCACCAATGACTCATACTTACATCAAAGATCCATCCAAGTGGATTTACATAAGAGACTCAACTACCTAACCAAGTGGGATTACGAATTTGAATCAGCTACCCAATCAAGTGGGTTTACAATATTTGACTCAGCTACCCAACCAAGTGGGTTTACAAAAATGACAAGTCCTTACATGACTGAATATTACAATTTTTACATCATGGGTCTCAACAAGACCTTTTCATCAAATTACAGATATGACCAACACCAGAAAGACTTCAAGAAAAAGAACATATTTCAGAACCATCATAATGCCAACAATGCATTATACTCAGCAAAGCTACTGCTCCTCCTGAACCTGTGCATCCAAGCATCTTTTTCATATGACTAAGGCTCCCCCTTAGTTTGTGCATCCTGAACACTTTTACCAACAAATCATCAAGGCATCTTTATCAAAACATTAGAAAAAGAATTATGAGAACTAGAACACCACCAGAGATACCAATCAGCACTGCAGCTGCGCTGAAAAGAGCTGACTCCAAACAGAAAAATGTCAGCAATCAGACATACGCGGTTTTCTGTGCAGGAACTCGCGTATATACGCGACTGTGTTTCAGGAAATCCGCGTATCCAATGCCAATGACCAACACCAGAAAGACTTCAAGAAAAAGAACATATTTCAGAACCATCATAATGCCAACAATGCATTATACACAACAAAGCTAATGCTCCCCCTGAAACTGTGCATCCAAGCATCCTTTTCATATGACTAAGGCTCCCCCTTAGTTTGTGCATCCTGAACACTTTCACCAAAAAATCATCAAGGCATCTTTATCAAAACATTAGAAAGAGAATTATGAGAACTGGAACACCACCAGAGATACCAAACAGTATCAGAGATACCAAACAGCACTGCAGCTGTGCTGAAGAGAGCTGACCCCAAACAAAAATTTGTCAGCAATCAGACATATGCAGTTTTATGTGCATGAACTCGCGTATATACGCGACTATGTTTCAGGAAACCCGTGTATCCAATACCATCTTCTAAATTTTAACCAGATCTGATCCTATGTGAGAAAAAGGCAGTGTTCAGATTCTTTCTGAGATATTTGAATGCTTCCCTGGAGTGCAGATAGATAGAGGCAGTGTAGTTTGTGTCTTCAATGATCTATTCTTATTTCTGAATCAAACGACATCCAACTCATCCATGTGTGAGCACAAAAGATACTTTTCAGCAACCAGGGCTCAAAATCTAAACCATGTACCAAGTCATCATCATTTGAGCATGAGTATCACAAAAACCAAAGAATAAGCAGTCATATTGCCAACAATGCAATTATTAATATTCAACCTGCTGCTCCCCCTGAACCAGTGCTCCTTCTTAACTTGTGCAACCTGAATACCTTTATCAGAAAGTCATCATCAACAATCTCTGCAAGATTTGTCCTTATCTCTGAATTATAAGACTTTCATCTCAGCAACAAATACTCTTCATCAACAAGCAAACAGGACTCATCCATAATCTTCAACATAAGTAACCAAGTATCATATCATCATTATTTAAAACTGAGAAATTAAGCTGATACAGAGTCAATAATATAGTTATTAATAGTCAGACTGATGCTCCCCCTAAACCTCTGCTCCAGATCTTCATCTATCATATAAATTCTCTTATCATTAATGCGTACGCGACTGTGTCTGCTGGAACTCACGTGTATACGCGACTTTTGTTCATAGAACCCGCGTATGGAAAGTGAAGCATAGAAAAATTTCACATTCCTTCATCTCCTCCTGAACTTGTACCTCCTGTACCTGTCTTTTCCACATCAGATGCGCTGTCAGAAATAAACATAACCAGAATAATCAGATCAACCATGATAGACATCATACATTGCTCCCCCTGTGACGATACATTACTAAATCTCATAATGTATCCCACATCATTCCTGCAGTCAATAAGAAAAGTAAGCTTTAGAAGCGGATGACTGCAGTAGGGTCAGAATTCCCTACGTTTCTGATCGGTCCTCCATATTTTTCCAGATTTGTTTGAACTTTCTATTTGTGTGCTGGAAGTTATCCAATTTCTCATATCTGTTCAACCTGCATTCCTTTTCTACATGTCCATACTTGTTACAAGAATAACATCTCATGTGTCCAGAGAAATAAGCATAAGAATAATAATGAGTAATTCTAATCTTCCTCCTTTTACAATCCGCTGCTTTATGTCCATACTTGTTACATGAAAAAAAATATCCCCTAAAGAAACCAGAGTACCTTTCTATGTAGGAAATGTTTGTTTGAGGCTGAAATGATCTGCTCCTGCAATTTGCTGCAACATGCCCATAATTATGAAATTTAAAGCATTCAACATTATTGACTGATTTCCTTTGAGATTTCATCATTGTTGGTTGACCTTTTGTCTCTTTCAACACTTCAGGTTTTGCATTGACATCCTCTGAATTTTTAGCACTTCTTTGTGAGCTAGATTCTCCTTTAACAGTTTCATGGAAACCAAGACCAAGTTTGATAGCAGGAGACCTTTGATTACTCAGAATATTGTCCAAAATGTTAGTACTATCTTGAAACCTCAAAAGTTTAACCTTTTCTTCTACTTTACCTTTGAGAATGTTTACCTCAACCTCCAAGGCTTGACATTGCTTTGTCATGCTTTCTTCCTTCCTTCTTCCATCTTCTACTTGATCCTTCAGATTTAGAATCTCTTCTTTCAACCAATTTTCGTTTTCTTCACATGTTTGTTGCAGCTCTTCATTCTTTTTATTTGATTTTTCTAGATCTTCTTTGAGAGAGATGATTTCTGCTTCAAGTCCTTCCTTTTCAAATGATTGTAGAGGTTCCTCATTCTTCTTACTTGATGCTTCAAGATCTGCTTGCAGAGAGATGATTGCAGCTTCAAGTCCTTCATTATTCTTGCTTGATTTTTCAAGATCTACATTTAGATCATTGATTTCTGCTTCTAGTTCTTTAATTCGATTGGATGCATAAGTATGAAACCTTTGATACTTGTCCAACTGTCCATTCAGCATTTCTATTTGTTTTTCCATTTGAGAGATCATCTCTTTGTTGATAGATTCTTGCTTCTTAGATGAACTTTGTAGTTCTTCAACTCTAACCTTGAGAGCTTCTTCTAGATCCACAACTTTACTTTCACTATCTTCACTATTGTTTGCACAAAGAAGATTATTCAAAGGACCCCAATCACTATCTGATTCATCTTCTTCAATTTCTGCTATACATGTTTTCTGAGATATCTTCTTGTTTCGAGTAGCCTTCTTCTTTTTCTCCTTTGCCATGAGCACTTTCAGATCATAGTCAGAATCTTCTTCATCTTCACTGGACACTTCATCATCATCTTCATTTGCATAATAACTCTTCCCTTTTTCAAATTGTTTCCCTTTACCATGTTTTTCTCTATAAGGACATCTAGCAGCATAGTGACCAACTTTTCCACACTCAAAACATTTGAAGGGAAGCTTACCTTTGAATCTTCCAGTACCTAGTTGGAGTTTTCTCACAAAATTCGCTTCTTCTTCTTCGGATATATAGCTGGTTTCTTTCACAACTTCCTTTTCCTTTCCTTTTGTAGACGCCTTAAAAGCAACTTCTCTGATTTGAGAAGGGCCTCCTTGTCTCATTTCAAAAGTAGTCAGGATACCATGTAATTGAACAACAGTAAGAGTTTGCAGATCTTTCCTTTCTTCAATAGCTGAAACTTTAGAGTCAAATTTTCAAGTCAAAGATCTTAAGAATTTTTCCACCAGAGTAGTATCGGTTATGGTTTCATACAAATTCCTCATTCGATTTACAATATCATCTAGACGAAGAAATAAACTGGCAATACTCTCATCACTATGCATCTTCAAATTTTCATATTCAATTCTAAGAGTTTGGAGTTTTGCACTTTTTACCTTTGTATCTCCTTCATAGCTCAGAATGATTTTGTCCCATATTTCTTTTGCTGAATGTAGCTGCATCACTTTAGCAAATTCCGATTCAGACATGCTTCCTAATAAGACATTCACTGCTTTGGCATTGATTTCATACTTCTTTCTTTCTCACGTACTCGTGAGAGAGGGAATACTTTGCTCTGCATTTGGATGGAACCTCTTCCACGATTGCCCATACATCCCACTGAAGACTCTGCGGATATGCTTTTGCTCATACCTGCATCGATTGCTTCCATTGAATAGAGGTATTTATAGACATTACCCTTCTGAATTCCCATCACACAGATTCCTTCAAGCGATCGCTTCCTGCAAAGGACCCCCGTCCGATACCAATTGTTGATTGGGAAAATACTAGAGGGGGGGAAATACTAGAGGGGGGTGAATCGTATTTAGAGCTATTTAGGGCATACTCAAACTTTTTACTTTTTCTTACTTCTAAAACCCATACGCTACTTTCCTGATACAGACTCGCGTATATACGCGGATACCCTTTATGAAACTCGCGTATACACAGAGATCTAATTATGCCATTAATTCTTCTCTTATATCATTCCATCATTCATTCATTAGATGTTCTATAAACAGTAAACATGTGCAGTAAGAACAGAATAAACCATCACACATAAGCATCACACATGAACACCAGGATTTTAGGTGGAAACCCAAGTCGGGAGAAAACCACCGCTGCAGTTGCTCAGCCTTCAATATTTTATTATAAAGAAAACATCTTACAACATATGTGCTGGTGTAGACTCCTACCAGCACGCAGGCACCCACCTGTGATCGTTTACCAGCCTCTCCCGGAAGGGAGCTCCAACCCCCTGACTCGTTTACCAGCCTCTCCTGGAAGGGAGCTACGACCCCCTGATCTCGTTTACCAGCCTCACCTGGAAGGGAGCTTCAACCCCCTGACTGAAGGCTACAACCCTCAGCACCTCTATGGACCACGTTTCATCAATTTTCACACTGGATACAAAGCTTCCTTTAGGACACAACTTGCAGGCCAAGTTTCATCATATTTTCAGACTGGACCCTTTCCATACTTTTAAGCACATTCAACCATGAAACAGATACATATAACTCACTGATAGATATCAGTAAACCAGCAGAGCAGATCAGACATTTCTTACCAAAGACTTCAGCAAACCCTAGTTTGCATACGCGCTTTCCTTTCACTGATGCCGCGTATGTTAGTGTCAGCCTTTGCATCCTTCCTCCAGTGATCAAACATGCTCTTACAAAGTTATCTTAAAGTGTCAAGGTCAAATTTTGTCATTTCAATGAGTCTTCAAGCAAAATTTGGTCACTAGGCATTAGGTCTAGGGTTTGTTTTCACTATTTTCAAAGTTGTCCAAATGTCGGTCCATGTCACCATTCAGCTGAGTGTAACATCATTCAGAGGGTTTTCATCATCATTTCAAGCTCCATTGAGTCATTTTACACCTTTTTCATGCTTCAGTTGTGCCTAGGTAAGGTCCATTTCCCTCTCCTAGGGTTTTGGAGGTAATTTCTCTTGGATGGTCAAATCATCGAAAAAACTTGTATCCTGATGTTCAAAAACCTTCCCCTATCCTTAATATACTTTATTAAAGACTTCCCATCACTGAGATCCCCCAAATTCCTCATTTTTGCACAAACCCTAGTTTCTTGCCACAACTTGGCAATTTTCTAGGCTAGGCCTGTGTTTTTCCCTTTTGGACCCCTTCCCCTCACTCAATCTCTGACATTCCACTTTCCCCTACTTCCTAACATCCCTCCCTACTTCCAAAAATTTCCCCAAGAATTTATAAGCCCCTTATCCCCTTCATTTCGCTTCATTTCGACAAAATCCCTTGTTCCACACATCGGGATAAGTTTCACTCAAAAGATGTTTCAGAGAAATAAAAGATGAATTTGGGAAAACTGAGAGAGTTTTTTGTCCATAACATGCCAAGGAAGAAAAACCTCATTCACTTTTTACACAGGTATCATGGTTTTAGAGAAATGTCAAAAATATCGTTGCCTCAGGAGAATTGAATGCACCTCTGAAGTGACCTTGGGAAAATCAAGATTTCTCCTAGCATAGTTGGCTAAATGACTTGCTTGATGAGTCAAAGGATAACTAGACACAAATATATTTCCAATGAGCTATCATGAGCTAAATTTGGAGTTGAGAAATACCTTCAAAAGTTGACTGCAACAGCGCTCTTCCTTGAGGCAGCCTCATTCTGCTCATTTTGACAATTTTTGGGAGATTTGATTTCTGACAAGGAAAATGAAGTCCAAATTGAAAAAGTCCACTTGGGTTGGATAGACAACATCCAGGGCTTTCCAACGAGCTATCATGAGCTCAATGTGGACTCCATTAAGTGCCCCAAAATCAGGTCCAAAGTCGCACTACGCATATGGCTCAGGCGCGCTACGCATATAGATTTTTGGTCAATTTTTCACCTTCTAGCTCAGAATTTCGGCCAGTTGAACCAGTTTTTCTTGTGGATGAAATTTTTGAGTTATATTGATGTAAATTTATGGTTTTCATGTAACTTGGACTCACTCTTACCTATTCTAGATGATTCACTCCTAAAAAAGTAAAAATCAAATGTAAGAATCAGTTTCCTCCCTTTTAGAGGCAAGTTGTTTGGATGCCTATATTCTAGCTCCTTGTTTAGAATTAGTTGTAAATGCTCCTAGAAGGAGGAATTCGACCCCTAGAAGTGTGGGAAGGGGTTAGGATGGTCTATATGATGTAATTTCTCAATCATTTTCAGGGGTTCGATAGGTTGGACTCTTGGGAAGATTTTGGCACACTATTGTACATATTTCTCATATTTTGGCTAAGGAAAGATCAGAGGTTTTGCAGCACCTGTTGGGATTCTTGTGGCTTTCAGTTCTTGATGGTGTTTTCTCTCAGTTTATTGTAAGTTCTTTCATGTTTAATGTATGCCATTCCCTTCTTATGCTTCTGAAACTAAATGAATGAGTAAATGAAGTTGAATCCATTGATTTCAGTGCTCTGCCTTTGAATTTGTTTAGTTTTACATGTTTTCGCCTGTTTGGAGAGGATCCATGTTCTCCCCTTCCCTCTTCAGCTCCTTTTCATTCTGATCCATTCATATACTCGATAAAAAGCATCAAGACTATTTCCTACCTCGCCCCAACTTGAATTCTGCAAAGATCTGGCCTTATCCCCGGACCCAAAATTGTTTTTCCCATTTTTTCAACAAAAAACCCAAAAAATCAAAATCAAACTTTCCTATCTCTTTACTAGCCTAAAATCAGTATTCGTTATAAGTCATCTCAGCCCCTTTGAAGATCTTTTGCCGAGATAGACCCGGAGAGAGCCCTCTCCTGTCCTCGTAGGGATAGCTACGAGGCTGAGCGTGGTTTGATGTAGCCTTGAGTTTTACCTTATTTCAACCTAAGGTAGATTTGAGCGCTAACATAGTGGCGACCATAGTGGGGAAGAACTGGTTTGTTTATTAGTGTTATTTGATTTATAGCTATAGACAGAGCCTGAAGTCATGCCAGGTAGCCTTCGAACTGCACATTGCTCTGCGAGTGCATAGTAGATAAACGCTGCTTCAGTCGATCTCTGGTCTAGCTTGTAACCGTAACCCTTAACTTATAAATTGCCCCAGTACATGTATCGAGTTCAGATCTGATGGTTGATGGTGGACAACGATCAGACATAAGAAGGCTGAAATCATTCACCTGGTGACTCCAATTCAAAGTCTGGAGGACTGACTCGTTCTCTGAGAAAATGGAAAGATCTTACACAAAGTTCAGGTATCTAAAGTGGAATGGTATTCAGGATCTAATCTTCTTTCTTGTAAATTACTTCTTCGCTGGTCTTGAAGCTGTCTTGAAAGTTTTTCAGAGTTTGTTGTATGAGAAAGGTGATCAAAATCTTCACTCGACCTATTCAAAGAGTGTAAATACTGAGTTTCCCTTTGATCCTGGCCTCCTTACTTTTCCCACATCTTATGATGACTCTCTTTAGAGTGATGAGCCTAAAGAAAACAAAACTGATCCCACAGCTCTTGTACATGCCCCTACACCTTGTAAAATTCCAGATCGGTACAAACCTCTTGTTTTACCTTCTGTTCTTCATGCTTTTCCTGCAAATTATGACCTATATCTACCAATATTTGACGGTGAATGTAACAATGTCAACGCTGAGCAACATGTGCAGAATGTTGAGACTTTTCTAGATCTTTTTGAAGTTGATGATGAAGATGTTAGTATTAGGCTTTTTGCTCTTTCTTTGCAAGGCCAAGTGAAGAGTTGGTTTAAAGCCCTGCCTGATGCGAGCATTTCAGATTTCCAGCACTTTGTCAAAGTTTTCCTTGACAAGTGGATGATCGGACATAATTTTTTGTTGATTATAGAAGAGTATAACCAGCTCAAAAGATTGCCAGGGGAGACAGTACAACAATTTTCTGCTAGATTTAACCAAGTTTATTATTCGATGCCAGTTGATATAAGACCTTCTCCTAGATCTGCTCTCTTGCACTACCCGGGTGCCTTTGATCCGGAAATGGAGTTTCAGCTAAGAGAAAATAATATTGCAACACTTCACGAGATGCAGAACAAGGCAGTGAATGTAGAGGCTCATTTGCTGATCTTGAGGGCAAGGTTGAAGGAAGAAGAAAAGAAGAATGTTTCAGAGCAGCTGACACCTTCAGAGGAAAAGCTTGATCTTTTCGTAAATGCAGTAGAAGAGATGGTGCGGAAAATGACTGCAAAAAATGAAAATGACATTCAAGAACAAGCGGCTGACCCAAAACATTTTGTTTCTGATCCTAGTTGTCATAGTGATTGTTTTATAGATCATTGTGAAGAAGAGAGAGCTGTTGATATGATGTGTATGTTTGATGATGTGTTTTATACTGATGAATTGCCTCAGTTTGATCAGTATGATGATGATTATGTTCTCCAAATAGAAGCTAATCTTGCAGACAAATCAGTAGCTAGTTTGTGCGAGGAGGAAGTTCACTTTCAGCAGCTCGAGTACAGTGATCAACCGATGAATATCAGCTATGGCAATGATGAGGAAAGTGCAAAAAAATTTGATGTAAGTGAAGGATCTTTGCCTTTTTGTTTTGATTCGTTTCGGTTCATTAGAGATAACTTCCATGCAATCAGAAATCAAACGTCAACAAGTCTTGATCTGGATCGTCTTGAGGGCAACGAAAACTTCTCATATTCAGACTTGCAGCCCCCAAAAGTCATTGATTTTCAAGTTGCAGCTGAAGACTTGGAAGTGGGCACACATGATTTAATGATTCAAGGTGACTTCGTACCTTGCTGTTTTGAATCATTTCAGCTTTTGAAAGATAAATTGCATAGTAAATCTTCAGATAAGCAGCTTGTAGCATCAGATTTGTAGCCATCCAATGCAATTGAAGGTCAGATTACAGATGAAGATGTGGAAGATGAAATACATGATTTGATGATGCAGGAAAATTCTATACCCTTTTGTTTCGAAGCATTTCAGTTTATAAGGCAGAATCTTCGTAATATATCTCAAGGAAAAGATGAACAACCAGTAGGATGTCATACAGTTTCAAGGGATACAGTGCAGCAGTCTTCTCAAGTTTTTGATGATCCTATTGCTCGTGTGTTGGATGATGTTTGCTATAAAAATTTTGCTCCATTAGCTAACCATGTGCCCAAAAAGAATGTTGATAGTAATCTTGTTCAAAAGTTGCCTTCAATGTCTTGTGTAACAGATTTTTCATTACAAAGCTCTCATCAAGGTTTGCAGTCATATGAGGAGATTGATGAAGGAGACTTTTGTTCTGTTTGTAATCAGCAACAGTGTTTGGTTATTCATGAATTTCAGGATCCTTTTTGCAGCTTGCTGCAATCACCAAAGAAAGACAGCATAGAGGTGAGAAATTTTTTAATATTAAGGTATGGAGATTATATGGATCAGAGCAGTGATGTGTTAATGGAAATCAGTAGCTATGTGTATGAAGATCCTTTTGCAGTATTCTTGAAGTCCTCTAGTCAATTCATGCTTTGCAAGTTTATCAGTAGTCAGCTTGAGTTCAAATTTCCATGGGAGTTGCCTTTCGATTCTTTCCTTTTCTTGTGCATCAGTAAGCATGTGGGAAGAAATCAAATAACAGCCAGGATGCTTACATGGTTGCATTGGTTGTTCCATTACACTTGATCAGGTGGTGAAAAGAACAATTAGAGTAGGTTTGATGAATAAGCTCTACTTTGAGCATCTTTTCTAGCTTGTCAGTTGTGTTTAAGTATCGAGTCAATTTTTAGTTGAGTGAGAGTCAGTTTGTGTCATCAAGTCATCAATTTTCAGTCATGCATTTCAGTTTGAGTTTTTGATTCCATTACCCAATGGATAAGGCACTGGTCTGCTCTCCCAAAGATATGCCATTATTGGCACCTCCAAGGAGCTACCATCCCCATTGGAGCCAATGTTAGTGTCAGCCTTTTCAGCCTTCCTCCAGTGATCAAACATGCTCTTACAAATTTATCTTAAAGTGTCAAGGTCAAATTTTGTCAGCAAAATTTGGTCACTAGGCATTAGGTCTAGGGTTTGTTTTCACTCTTTTCAAAGTTGTCCAAATGTCGGTCCATGTCACCATTCAGCTGAGTGTACCATCATTCAGAGGGTTTTCATCATCATGTCAAGTTCCATTGAGTCATTTTACACCTTGTTCATGCTTCAGTTGTGCCTAGGTAAGGTCCATTTCCCTCTCCTAGGGTTTTGGAGGTAATTTCTCTTGGATGGTCAAATCATCGAAAAACTTGTATCCTGATGTTCATACACCTTCCCCTATCCTTAATATACCTCATTAAACACTTCCCATCACTGAGATCCCCCAAATTTCTCATTTTTGCACAAACCCTAGTTTCTTGCCACAACTTGGCAATTTTCTAGGCTAGGCCTGTGTTTTGCCCTTTTGGACCCCTTCCCCTCACTCAATCTCTGAGATTCCACTTTCCCCTACTTCCTAACATCCCCCTCTACTTCCCAAAATTTCCCCAAGAATTTAGAGGCCCCTTATCCCCTTCGTTTCGCTTCATTTCGACAAAATCCCTTGTTCCACACATCGGGATAAGTTTCACTCAAATGATGTTTCAGAGCAATAAAAGATGAATTTTAGAAAACCGAGAGAGTTTTTTTGTCCAAAACATGCCAAATAAGAAAAACCTCCCTCACTTTTACACAGGTATCATGGTTTTAGAGAAATGTCAAAAATACCGTTGCCTCAGGAGAATTGAATGCACCTCTGAAGGGACCTTGGGAAAATCAAGATTTCTCCTAGCATGGTTGGCTAAATGATTTGCTTGATGCGTCAAAGGATAACTAGACACAAATATCTTTCCAATGAGCTATCATGAGCTCAATTTGGAGTTGAGGAAGACCTTCAAAAGTTGACTGCAACAGCGCTCTGCCTTGAGGCAGCCTCATTCTGCTCATTTTGACAAGTTTTGGGAGATTTGATTTATGACAAGGAAAATGAAGTCCAAATTGAAAAATTCCACTTGGGTTGGATAGCCAATATCTAGGGCTTTCAAAAGACCTATCATGAGCTCAATTTTGACTCCAGGAAGTTCCCTAAAATCAGGTCCAAAGTCGCGATACGCATATGGCTCAGGCGCGCTATGCATATAGATTTTTGGTCAATTTTTCACCTTCAGCTCAGAATTTCGGCCAGTTGAACCAGTTTTGCTTGTGGATGAAATTTTTGAGTTATATTGATGTAAATTTATGATTGGAATGTAACTTGGACTCACTTTTACCTATTCTATATGATTCACTCCTAAAAAAGTAAAAATCAAATGTAAGAATCAGTTTCCTCCCTTTTAGAGGCAAGTTGTTTGGATGCCTATATTCTAGATCCTTGTTTAGAATTAGTTGGAACTGCTCCTAGAAGGAGGAATTCGACCCCTAGAAGTGTGGGAAGGGGTTAGGATGGTCTATATGATGTAATTTCTCAATCATTTTCAGGGGTTGGATAGGTTGGACTCTTGGGAATATTTTGGCACACTATTGTACATATTTCTCATATTTTGGCTAAGGAAAGATCAGAGGTTTTGCAGCACCTGTTGGGATTCTTGTGGCTTTTAGTTCTTGATGGTGTTTTCTCTCATTTTATTGTAAGTTATTTCATGTTTAATGTATGCCATTCCCTTCTTATGCTTCTAAAACTAATGAATGAGTAAATGAGGTTGAATCTATTGATTTCAGTGCTCTGCCTTTGAATTTGTTTAGTTTTACATGTTTTCGCCTGTTTGGAGAGGATCCATGTTCTCCCCTGCCCTCTTTAGCTCCTTTTCATTCTGATCCATTCATATACTCGATCAAAAGCATCAAGACTATTGCCTACCTCGGCCCAACTCGAATTCTGCAAAGATCTGGCCTTATCCCCGGACCCAAAATTGTTTTTCCTATTTTTTCAACAAAAAAACCCAAAAAATCAAAATCAAACTTTCCTATCTCTTTACTAGCCTAAAATCAGTATTCGTTATAAGTCATCTCAGCCCCTTTGAAGATATTTTGCCGAGATAGACCCGGAGAGAGCCCTCTCCTGTCCTCGTAGGGCTAGCTACGAGGCTGAGCGTGGTTTGATGTAGCCTTGAGTTTTACCTTATTTCAGCCTAAGGTAGATTTGAGCGCTAACATCGTATATACGCGCTTCCAATCATATCAACTCGCGTATACTTTTGTACAAATTACAGAGCTGATTTCATCACAGATACGCGTTTTCTTCTTCAAGAAAGTCAGCGTATATACGCGTTTCTTTATTTCCATTTGCGAACTAGCGTGTTTCTTCAGAAATTTGTATTACCGTAATTCTTCGTAACGTATACATTACTCGTATTCTTACCCTTTTACTTCAGACAGATGTTCGCCTTATTTCAGATCTAAGCCTTCCATAAGCAGATCTAGCAGATACAAGTACATTTCAGATCTAGATCCCCTTCTTCATCATTGGTGCATCATACATTCAGATCTATCATTCAACTGTAACCCTTTCCATTCAGATATACTTCAGAGAGAAGTATTCATTTAAGCTCAGACATCTTGCACCCACACTCATGATTTGCACAATGAATTTCTTCTCTTTATATAGGTTTACCCTTTTTCAATACCATGAGCCCAAAACTACATTACTTCCGATGGTATTCCTGGATGGGGTCATTTAGATGAATCATTACCCAATACAATGGGTCAATACCATAGTGGTTACCCCTGGTTTTGCACTTTATGAGCGCTTTTGCCCATACGCGACTTGGCACGTACTTTACCGCGTGTATACGCAACTTCTCCTAGGAAAATCCGCGTATGCCTTGAGACATACTCTTTTCACCATAGATCTAGCACATACTGAATTTCTTTCTTCATTCCCTTCTGTACTCACTGTAGATACATAAGATTTACTTCATCAAGAACATATTCTATCAAGCACAACTTCATCAAGTAAGTTGCCATCTTCTTCATCAAGTGGGTTGCCATTAAATGACAACACTCAGCATCATATTGCTAACTAACATCATTTCACATCAGATTTACATCATTTACCAAGTCCATAAGGTCAAGAATAACTTCATCAGGTGGATTGCCATCAAGGACAACACATGTCAAGTCTCATGTCTTCATCTTCATTCAGTGGGTTGCCATCAAGGACAACACTCTGCATCATATTGCCAACACATCGCATGTTTGAAGACCTTTACATGGATGCACCAGTGCTTCAACGCCCTCTACAGCGCTGGCAAGTCACCACCTTTATTGGCCACTAATTGCTAGCACACTGTCCTTTGCATGCTTCATCGATTTTATATTGGCATAGGATTGAAACTCTTTCCGGGATCTCAAAATATTTGCAGCTCAAGTCTAACATCGAGTTCTTTAGCGCAGATCTAAACATTAAGAGAATCCCTTCTCAACTCCATTGCTTATTTTCCCCACTGATCCGATGCTTCAACTTTCGAACATGGATTCAACGTTGTATATTCCAGCATGGATCATTTTTGCATGCTCATCCACAACTCGTTTCTCAGCTATGAGGATCTAGCCATTTGGTTTTAGATCTAGATCTGTATCAGCACAACAGATCATATCTCCATTCATAGGCCAATAAAACCTTTGGCTTCAAAAAATTCCCTCAGAAGCCAACACTTAGCTCTGATACCAGTTGTTGGAAATTTACTACATAAAATAAATGTTTACTGAGAGGAATAATAATCATAAAAATAACCAGCAACAAAGTACATAAAAATAAACACATATGTTTATCTGGGAAAACCCCAAACCTGGGGAAAATCCCAACCAATGAAATTTCATTAACCATTGTCCTAAATCCTAGCCAATCCGGCAAAGTGAGCCTTCACTGCTCACCTCTAGGCTTGCATTACAATGAAGTATTCCCAGCCTATTATAGGCTCCATTACATGCAATACCATGGGCTAAAACCATGGGTGCACAATACCATGTGCCCCAAAACCACTACTATTTACCCTAGTCAACATTGAATCTACCCAGAGTCATGTTTACCTAACAATAAATTTATAAAAATAAATAATAAAAACAATTTATATGTGTCTATAGATAAAATTTAATGTTAGATTTCCAAATTTGTAGATAATATATTTATATTTAATAAACACTTATAATATATTATAATTGATATAACAATATATTTCTAGCACATAAACTGTATTATAAAATAATAAATAAGAGTGTGAAGGAGTGAAAAAAAGCATTCATTAAAAATAATAGAAATTATATAACTGATATGTTATATGTCTAATATTCACCTGATCATACACTATTTGACTTCATGCACAATACAGAATCTATTCCACCATTGATCATCATATGCGGAAATTAAATCAATTGCATGCACACATTAAAACCATAAAAATTCACACACATTAGCACAGTGATTTATGGGAAAGCTTAAAGCTGAAAAGCCCCCACTATCTATATAATATATGTCATAGAGATCATGTAACAATCAGCATACAAAGCTTCTCACAAGCTCTTAGTACAATCTCCAATCGCTACACACTAATCAGGTTCGATCTAGAAAATCCATGCACCGATCTCTACCACCTGCTAGCCTACCTCTACTGCGCAATCCCTGCTGAATATGGGATCTGAATGAACTCGAATCCACCTGGCTTGCACTATGAAATCCTCATTGGCATCTTCATCAATGTGTGGTGCAAACTCATGCACCAGTATAGTCACAACTGATAGTCACACTTTCTCTTTCACCTACCTCTCCACTAGTCTCCACTGAAACTGTCCATGCACTGTAGTTAACTGATGTATTCTTCAGTTGATTAATGAGTTAATATTTAGTGAATTAATTAACAATTAATTCACACCACTTTCACTAGTGTATCAATCAGTTATACTAGACACAACTAGCTCAACTGTGTCTAACTGAGTTAAACTAAACACAACTCCACCAACTACTTCTACAACTCCACCAAACTCTGTCACATGAGTTCTAACTAAAGTTTCCATGAAATAGCTCCACTTAACCCTCAGGAATAGCGTAATTCCTTCTATCAGCTCTTGTGCCACATCTGTGCACTTAACTAAAGTGCTCCAAGAGAATAAGATAATGTTTAGAGTCCAATTATTATTAAGAGCTAATAATATTCGACATATCTATTTTTAGAATGGCAATCTAAAAAGAGATTCCGCCCAATATGTCTAAAATAGAATTTCATCTATTTTTCCAACTTGACCAACCATCCACAAATAGCATCCTGCAACTCATAGAATATGATCGACATGTCTAAAAATAGACATATTCTAAAACTAGACTTGCGCCAAAAATAGCCTGTGGGCCCACTTAGTGAAGGCGACTTCTTTCCACTAAGCTCATCATCTTTTTGCAATATCAACACTCCCTCTCAACAAGATAGGGATTATCTGCCACCCCGATCTTGCCTCTATGGTATTCGAATTTTCTTCTAGTGAGCGCCTTCGTCAAGATATCAGCATCCTGATCCTTCATAGGAATGTAAGAAAGTAACATGATCTTCCACTGCACACAATCTCTGATATGATGATACCAGATGTCAATGTGTTTAGATATATCATGAAATATTGGATTAACTAAGAGTTTAATGCAACTCTGATTATCACAATATATCACAGTAGGATCAAAGTGTGAACTGAACAGCCCGACCAAGATCTTCCTCATCCATATAGCCTCACATGCAGCAAAAATTGCTGCCATATACTCGGCCTCCGCTAAACTGAGTGCCACGGATCTCTGCTTCCTACTATACCAAGAAAATGTTGTCGACCCAATACTGAAAATCCCTCCAGATGTGCTCTTTCTGTCCGTTGGGCTACTTGCCCAATCTGCATCCATGAAGCCACACAACTTCACCTCATCCGACTATCTGTACCATAATCCATATCCCAATGTGCCTCTGAGATATCTCAATACATGCTTCCCCACCTTCCAAAAGAGCTTGGTAGGCTTAACCATAGCTTTTTAAAGCTGGTTAATGGCGTAGCATATGTCAGGTCGTGTATTGACTAGATACATAAGCGACCCCACCAACTGTCGGTAAACAGTGGCATCCACTACCTCTGCCAATGTAGCATCCTCTTTCATCCAACCATTAGGAAGAGGAGTGTTGATAGGCTTGCAGCCATGCATGTTGAACTTCTCCATTATCTCCCGGGCATACTGTCCTCGAGACACAAACAGTCCATCACTGCGCTACCAAATTTCCAATCCCAGGAAATAATGAAGGAGGCCCAAGTCCTTCATCTCAAACTCTTTTTCAAGATCAGCCTTGCATGAGAGTATTAACTATTCATCACTCGTCAGAATCAAATCATCTACATAAAGTACAATGATCAACAACTTACCCTCCACCACAATCTGGTATAGGTTTGGATCCGCCTCACTCTTAGTGAATCCAAGACCGGTGAAATAACTGTCTATCCATGTGTACCAAGCACGAGGTGCTTGTTTCAACCCATACAACACTCTTTTGAGCCTGCACACATGCGACTCATTGCTGAAGATCTCGAAACCTTCGGGCTGCTCTATGTACACCTCCTCCTCAATGACTCCGTTGAGGAATGCAGTCTTCACATCCATCTGATGAATGTGCCATCCCATCTATGCTGAGAGAGCTAGGATGCTCAATATGGAAGAATACCTTTCGAAAGGTGCAAAGGTTTCCTCATAGTCAATCCCCTCAATCTGTGAGAAGCCCTGGGCAACAAATCTTGCCTTGTACTTCTCGACGCTCTCATCTGCTGCTTGCTTCACTTTGTAGATCCATCTCAAACCTACCACTGATTTCCCTTCCGGCCTTGGGACAATCTCCCATGCACTGTTTCTGAAAATCGAATCATACTCTTCCACCATGGCATCTACCCATGGAGGGTCCTCCACAACTTCCTCGAAAGAGGATGGCTCTATCACGATACACATGCTCATAAGAGCCATGTATCTAGTATATCAGTCAGGGGACTGTCTCTGTCTGCGCTGTGATGTAGGTGCTCCTACAATCTTCTCTGCATCAAGATTCAGTTGCTCAACTTCTGTAGTGCGCTTCCACCCTGTGATGGTTGGCACTGCATGAGTGGTTTCTTCCACTCCATGAACCTCCTATTGTGGTTGATCCACATCTTGAGGCTCATCCTTAGGAACTAATAGCTCCTCATCTGCATGCAAGTGTGGATCCCTCTCAAGTGAACACTTCATGGCTTTCTCCTCATGAAATTTGATATCCTGTCGCACAACAGTCTTCCGACTGTCTGGTAAATACACACGATAGTTGTGGGGTGTATCTGTGTACCCCACAAATATCCCAACGTTTGCGGTCGGCTCCAGCTTCTTCCTGGCATCCTTCATCACATGAATGTAAAAGGGTGAGCCAAAAATCTTCAAATGAGAAATATCAGGCTTCTTACCAGAGAACGCCTCCTTGGGTGTACTCATGCCAAGTACTCTGTGAGGAAAACGATTTCTCACATAAACCACAATGTTTCATGCCTCAGCCCACAAGTGTATGGGAAGGCCATGATCATGCAACATCTTCCGTGCAAAAGCCATGATCGTTCTGTTCTTCTGCTCCGCGACCCCATTCTGCTGTGGGTTATGAGGCGCTATGAGCTCTCTTCGAATTCCTTCTGTGCTGCAAAAGTCCTTGAATTCACCAGAGATGAATTCACCACCATTTTCGCTCCTAAGAGCCTTCACCTGCTTCCTCGATTATTTCTCCACCAGTGCCTTGAACTCACATAACTTTGAGTATGTCTTGCTCTTCTTCTACATCAAGAAGATCCAACACTTATGAGAAAATCATCAAAAAATATCGCATAATACCTGTGATTTGTTGTTGAAGTTACTGAGAAAGGTCCACGCATGTCTGTGTGAATTCTCTCAAGGATCGTCGTGGCTAAGCTATCCTTCTCATGAAAGGTGGATTTCACAAATTTTCCCAAAGTACAACCCTTGCACTGATCTAACTACACAAGTGTACCTTTGGGAAGCCCGGTAGAAATCTGCTGCAAAATTTTCAAAGCACCATGGTGAAGATGGCCCAATCTCCTGTGCCATAGCTCACCCTCATCCCGGCTCACCACTCCTTCTGCCTTGCCTGCCATTGCTTCGCAGCCATCTACCTACAACTGATAAAGGTTCTTAACTAAAACCCCTATGCTCTGGGTTTCACGAGTTGCCTTACTGCGCAGGAAAGCCTTTCCCTCGCTAAAGACAAAATCATATCCCTTGTCTTCCAACATTTCCACAGAGATCAGATTCTTCTTCAATCCTGGAACATGCATGACATCCTTCAAGATGAAAGGTTTGCCAGACTCACTCTCAAAGGAAATGGTCCCAATACCAGTCGCACTTTATCTATGATCATCGTCCATCTCGATGTGCACTCCAAGATCCTTCTCATCCAGATCAGTAAACAAATTTGTGTCTCCAGTCATATGGAAAGACACACCACTGTCAAGAAACCACACTGAACCCATCATACTTGAGACCAAGCATGTGATCAGTGAAAAATCCAGCTCAAACTGCAAGGCTAAGGCCTCTCCAGCTACAGATCCAGCAGCTTGCTTATTTTTCTTCTCCTATGGACAATTAGTGGCATAATGTCTGTGTTGGTGACAGTGAAAGCACTTCACCTTGGACATGTCCTGCTTATTGCCTTTCGCACTGGATTGAGAAGTATTTTTCTTTCTCTTCCCTTTCCTTGCTTTGGAAGCCAAAGCGTAATTTTATTCATCTTCATTCTTTGATGAAGATCCATCCCTGGTACTCTGCCTTATCTCCTCCTGCACAAGATCCGACCAAAGTCGCTCCCATCCTGGCAGTTTCTCTAGACCATTGACAGAGTCCTCATAAGAATTCCAACAAAGCTCACCAAGTCCTCTTCATCTACAATAACCCCCACACTTCCTAGCTCATCCCTGCACTGGACGAACTTCGTGAGGTACTTGGGTATACTCTTTCCCTTCTCCATTTTTATTTTCCCGAGGTTATCCTTGAGCACCAAATTCCTCTAGTCGCTCTTGTTTTGGAACAAATCTGTCAAAGCTTTCCACATTAATAATGGAGAAGCTTTACCGTGAAGGCTAGACACTATGTGATCCTTCACACCTTCCAACATAATCCTTCGACATTTTGTTGTCTTCTTTTTCCATGCGTCAAGTGTGGTAGCATCGCTAGAAGCAGGTTTTCGAATTTCTACATCTATGAACTCCTTCAAATCATTATCCTCCAGCACTTCCTCCATCCTATCCTTCCATGAAATATAATTTGAGCTACCCTCAATGGAAAACTCCAATCGCAATCCGTTGAAATACATCTCAACTTCGACACCAAGAAAACACTGTTGCAAATTCGAATTCCACCAGCACAAAACTCAATCGCTTCAATGCTTTGCAATTTCTCCAACGATTAACTATGCTCCAATACCATGTAGAAATTATATAAATGATATGTTATATGTATAATTTTCACCTGATGATACACTATTTCACTTCATGCACAATACAAAATCTATTCCACCATTGATCATCATATGCGGAAGTTAAATCAATTGCATGCACACATTAAAACCATAAAAATTCACACACATTAACATAGTGATTTATGGGAAAGCTTAAAGCTGAAAACCCCCAAATATATGTATAATATATGTCATAGATATCATGTAAAAATCATCATACAAAGCTTCTCACAAGCTCTCAGTACAATCTCCAATCGCTACACACTAATCAGGTCCGATCTAGCAAATCTATGCACCGATCTCTGCCACCTGCTAGCCTGCCTCTACTGCACAATCCATGATGAATATGGGCTCTGAATGAAATATAAACCACCTGGATTTCATTTTGAAATCCTCATTGGCATCTCCATCAATGTGTGGTGCAAACTCATGCACCAGTATAGTCACAACTGATAGTCACACTTGCTCTTTCACCTACCTCTCCACTGGTCTCCACTGAAACTGTCCATGCACTGTAGTTAACTGATGTATTGTTCATTTGATTAATGAGTTAATATTTAGTGAATTAATTCACACCACTCTCACTAGTGTATTGATCAGTTAGACTAGATACAACTAGCTCAACTGTGTCTAACTGAGTTAAACTGAACACAACTCCACCAACTACTACAACTCCACCAAACTCTGTCACATGAGTTCTAACTAAAGTCTCCATGCAATAGCTCCACTTAACCCTCAAGAATAGCGTAATTCCTTATGTCAACTCCTATGCCACATCTGTGCACTTAATTGAGGTGCTCTAACAGAATAAGATAATGCTTAGAGTCCAAATATTATTAAGAGTTAATAATATTTGGCATATCTATTTTTAAACTGGCAATGTAAAAATAGATTCCGCCCAATATGTCTAAAAATAGAAGTCCATATATTTTTCTAACTTTACCAACCATCCACAAATAACATCCTGCAACTCATAGAATATGATTGACATGTCTAAAAATAGACATAGTCTAAAAATAGACTTGCGCTAAAAATAACCTGCGGGCCCACTTAGTGAAGGTGACTTCTTTCACTTCTTAGCTCATCATCTTCATTGCAATCTCAACAAAAACTCATTAAAAATTAGTATAGGTTATAGATGTGTAAAAATAATGGGAATTTTTTGTGTTGTTTATGCTATTAAAAGTAACTTTTGCATGTGTATATGCGGAAATATATTTAAAGCATATCTATAAATTGTTACCTTAATAATTTTTTTATTACCCTGTAAGATATGTAAAATGATGGAAAAATATATTTGGGCACATTTTAGCAATGGTTAAATTATAAACTAAAGAACATGAAAACGAGTATAAGTCAAATCAATGGAGGAATACAATTTAATCATACTTTTAGCTTTTACCTCATGAAGATAAACTATTTTATTTTTCTATTAATGAAAGTTTATGTTCATACACTTGTTCATATATCTATGTAAAAAAAGTAATAAACATATAAATTATTATAATTTTATATAACAAAACATAAAAATAAATAATTTCACATGACTTCATGTCTGACTTTATCTCGACGAAAAATTTCTTAATACAATTTAACTTTTTGCAACTTACTGACATTAAAATGATATTATTAATTAATATAGATCACGATGAGAATTGTGAGATTTTAATTGTGGTTATATGCTTTAGAAAAATTCCATCCATGACATGGATTATTCGAGATGGAAGTGATGAGATTAATGCATTAACATTGGTATATATGCGACCTTATCTTTTTAAGTGTTGTTGGTATGTGGAGACGGATGAATGAAGATTCGAGAATAATGTGTGAGTAGGTGAATTTTACTCCTCAGAACTCCATCAATGGTTGCTTCTTATTGAAAATATGCACATGGTGGCATTCGTTTCTCGAGGCTTTCCTTTCCTTTGTTTTGCCTGACTTCACTTTGTAGTGCCAAGTCTTAGATAAATTCATTAAGTGTTCTACCTTTCTTTGCTGATTTGGGTAGCAGATGTAACAGATGTTCCTTTGTCTAGTGTCTAAGTCTTTGTTCCATTTCACGTTTGGTGGTGAGGACTTTGGCTATGCCTACGATAGTCATTGAGCTTCATTTCCATGCAGGTGGGTTGCAGTTTGGTTGTCCTTTGCCTCATACCTAAATTTACTATTCGTAGGGATTTTTTTAGTTTTTTCAGCTCCGTACATTCTAGTAGTGTCTGAGCCTTTGGGGAGATATTCTATGAGGTTCATTATTCTAGTAAGCTTTGGGAGACTTTTATTCGGTTTTTGTGGTTAGTGTGGTTTTTAGGACACAATCTATTAGTATCTTGCATTGGTGGTGTCACATTTTGTAATCTATGTGTTAAAATTTCAAAGTCAATTGCAATTGGTTCGAGGTGTGTGGATTTATCTGTTTGCCAGGATGTTTCAAGTGTGGTTATTTTATTTGTTTTCTTGAGTCGTATGGTATAATTTGTGAATAGCTACCGAGGGCTTTTGTTAGGTAATGAAATTGAGGTAGGTGAACTTGGTAACCTTTGGCCTTTGGGCTATTATCACTGGATTGAACCTTAGGTGAAAATGCAATTCAGGTAACACAAACCACGCTTAGCCAAGTAGCTAGCTGTAGACTAGGGGAGGGCTTCATCTAGAGTATAAATCACGAGAAAAAAATTGCGGTAAAAAAGAGATATTAGGCTAGGCATAGTAGCTCGGGGTTTGATTTTTTATTGTGTGAGGTTTCGCTAGATCGGGGAGGAGTCGCTTGGTCAGGCAAGGGAAAGTGGGTCAAGGTGCAGGGTTGTTCTATGTATGGGGCAAGTGAGCAAAAATGTTTATCAATTTAGGTTTAGATGAGTGGATGATCATGATAGGTGACGATCTAGAAAACGCATGATTAATTCATGGTTTCTTTCTAAGTAAGAAGAAATTACAAATTGTGAATGCTTACTAAACGAAACATAGAAATTATAGTTGTTAAATACAACTTGAAAAAATTGTTAATAGCAATGAAATGATGAATGAAGTAAAAAACATTCTAATATATGATCACAAAAGAATAAACTTAAACTAAACACAATACCACATGAGTCCTAAAAATAGCTACAAATTTTATTAATGTACGGAAATGGCAGTACAAAAATATGTCTCTTGAGATGCCAAGCTCCAAGTGAATCCAACCACAATGACCCAGAAACACATCATATAGACCTCAAAACCACTATTTCCTAACCTCGGGGAGTCAAATCCATGAGATATGGATAGTTTCACTATAAAAACAGTGAAAGACTAAGGAAGACCCGACAATTTACTCTAAAGAGAAGGCAGTTTCATTTGTGAACTCTAGAGGACTTATCTAATGTATCTATCCTAGATAACAGTAAAAACATGACATTTATATTTATCAACATTTTACATCGGTAATTTTTCTCATTTACCAAGATAAAAGTCAAAAAATTCAAAATTGGGTTGAAGATGATGTGAAAGGTATTTTACGGAAAACACACGGCGCCATGACGAGAAAAATAGCCTCTTTTGCGAGCAATTTTGGAGGCCTTCCCCGGTGTCAAATCGGAAAAAAATATAAGCTCATTGGAAATCTGTCTGAGTCTAGTTTCAAAATGGCCCTCATCTACTCTGTGTCAAAAAAGTGAATCTCCCTAATCTTTAGCAGTAAACACGTAGCACCAAGGTCCAAAAAGGAGGAAGAAACATGAGAAAATTTGTTTTTTTTCACTTTGAGGACCATTTCTCCTGGAAGTTTTCTAAAACTTGCTAAATTTGATGTATTCGTCATTCTAAACACAATGGTGGTGTCCATTTTTCATTTGATTCCCCAAAAGCGTAATGGTGGCCTTTGTGCATTTGACCAAATTGTTGTGTGCCAAATTTCTCAAAAGACCAAAAATGCACTAAAGTACAAATGTGCTTTACCAAATGCCAAGGTTAATTTCTAGGTAAAGGCAAGTAGCAGAGAACACGTCATCAAGTATTTATAACCTCTCCTTCTCCTTTTCTAGGTCAAATCTTGGTGCCGTAGGCTGATTTGAGCAGCTATGCAATTTTGTTCCTCATGGTGTAGTGCTGCCATTTTCCTTTGAATCTGTCTGTCTTTTGCCTTCTCTAGAAAAATATCCATATAGAAATTAGCTCTATCAATCCATGAATCTCTATCTGCGGTTAATCTCCAGGAAAAGCTCACTTGGGTGAAGCTACTCTTCCCGAATGAGCTTCTCTTTGTCTTTCCCGGAGCTAAATTTCTCTTTAGCCCTAATATATTTGATCTATATGGGAGGTTGATCCTCCTCATCATCAATCTCACCAAATATTTCCAAAGACCTCCTCCAACAACCTCCAGCCTTTTCTTCCTCTCTTTGTGCTTTGATGGTCTTGACCTCATCGGTAGTTGCTTGGTTTCAGTGCTAACTTTCTTGCTCAAGAAAATCCCAATCACATATTGTGCTCTGTAAAGATTAGCTATAAGTTCCTTAATATTTTCCTCTTTTCCTCTTATTACTATCTTTGGTGATTCTATCCTCATCCTCCTCATCAAGGTCAATCGGTTGAAACTCTATTGCTCTTGTTTCATGTTTATCCTCTGCTCCTCTGTCAATTTGGCTCTTGGCCTCTTCCTTGTATCCCTGGTTTGCTGATGAAGAAAGCATGGCACACCTTTCATTCTACGTGAAAATCCATGCCTATGGAATCTACGATAGAGTCTTGGTAAATAGCTCAACATCGGTCACATTAGCCCAAGTTGCCTCAATGTCCCAAACTCACTACTTGATGCCTGGAGTATCATGATGTGATGGTGAAGGGTTATGGAAAGGTGAAGAAGTGGGATCAACATGAGGTGAATGGATATGACTAGGTGATGATGCATGAGTAGCAGTTTAAGTTGGAGAGATGGATATGGGAGGATGAGATGATGAAGGGATATAAATCATACATTTTAATTTAAACAGAATTTCTCAGTCTTTAAGATATGTGTCCCATAAAGATGTTATTTTCTCAATCTAATGCATGAATATCATCTTTGATGATAGAATGGTGAAAAAGACTCTACATTTTATGGTTATAATCCCTCTTTTGTACAATGTATTTGTTTCCAATGCTACGGGAAGATATTTTAAGGTATGTGAAGGATTATGACTCTATTGAAGTGCATGAGGAGTCGGATATGATATGAATAGAGTCGAAAACCTCCCCACATAGGTGGAGAGTACTTCATGATTATTTTCATCATAGGGACATAACGTTCGAGGAGATGAGAGAAAGGAAAATGGACTTCTTGTCATCCTTGTGTCTAGAAATTTGAGATATGGTTCATAATGGCCTGGATAGTTTCCTTCATTTAATACATTTCTTTTCCACATTAGGGATCCTGTGCTTGGTGAAATGGCATTAGGAGACATGGTAAAAGTAGCCTTAACAAGAGTGACTTCACTATCATGAGAATCTTTCTCATAAGTGTACTTGTATGTTTCTGAGGTGATACTAAATTGCTACTTTCTCACAAAACTCAAAACAACCAACATGTTTAAAACATGACACGGTGAGAGCCATGAGCTCCTTTCTAGTTATTGGTTCGTATCTGTTCGTTTTCCCTCACATGGTCACTTCCCTTTGGTATTTTCCTCACTAAAACCTCTTGTCCTCCTATTAGGACATTTTTAAATTTGAAGACTTTCCAAACCCTAGGAGTCAATGGAGATGAAGCGAAGGGAGTGAGATATGGAGGGGGGGCTTAGGAAAATGGAGGGAATTGAATGTAAATGAAAACCTAGGTCTATAAAACCCTAGGATTTAATAGTATGTATGATTGATATGTGTTTTATGGATATGAATGAGATACATTGCATGAAAAATGGAAATGAAATGGAAAATAGGGTTTCATATGAAACAAACACTTCAAATATTTAATGGAACACCTAATATATGAGAAGAGAGGTGATTTGAGGTCCACTTGCCTTCGTTAAAGCCTCTGAAGCAAATTGTGAGAAGTTTTGAGGTTGATGGAGGTGGTGAAACTCTTCAAAACCCTCCTTGGACAAACACGAGTGCTACGGGCCAAATGCGTAGCGTGAAGACAAATGCACGGTACGATGTGACACACAGTGCGGTTTTTGGAGCAAGCAGCCTTGTGCCGGCTGTGTAAATGCACAACTTCAACTCAAACGTGCGAGCGCGAAGCTGACGGAAAATGCATAGCTCATGAAATTTTGACCCAAAATGCTCGGAAAGGTGGAAATTTCTCCTTTGTTTTGAGAGACATAGGTAGTGAATGGAAACAATACAAGTTATTTGAGGTTCTTTGAAAGAATTTATAACCAGTGGATTTAGAATTTAATTTGAATCACCCACTATTCTAATGTTCACTTTTCCTTTGTGATACTCTTGCAAGCTCTAAGACTTTTTTGGCAGTGTGAGTTTAGGTGAGCATGGAGTATGGCTTTCTTTGCTCCACTTAGGCCAAACATGATTGCATTTGACAACTTGGGATTGAATTGTGTGAGAACATAAAATTACATTTGGAAAAAATGAAATAAATTACATATGAATTTATATCAAACTAGTACGATGTAAAATCATTAAATTTTAAAAATTACAATAAGGAAATGTAATAATTACATCATGATCTTATTTTACTCCTCTCATACATACTTTATGACCTCATACGAAATAAAGTGACCTTGAAAATGTAAAAACCTAATGACCTAATGGAACTACTTTTGACATGACTTTCATAAATGAGATTTTGACCTAAAAGACTTCCAAGTGAAAGAAATTTCCATAGGTAATTTGTTGTATAAAGAGACATGAGAATGAAATTGACCAATATGATATAAAGAAATGAAGTTTATTGATAAGGACAACCATAGGTGGAACAATTTTATGTCATGACCTAATGGAATGATGGAAAATTTCTTCGGAATGTGACACCTAAGATTCACATGCAAATGCGTTTTGATCCCTGGTGGAAGTATGCAAATGCGGTAATAAGAATTGGCCTTATTGGGGATGGCAGCTACGGAGGTGTCGAGAACACGGCGTAGACCAATTCTGCACGACCATTGAAATACGGTCGAACGATTTAAAGACTACGGACTATAAAAGCTGACTCAAAAACCATTCAAAGTGACTTAGAGCTGACTCAATGACTCTAACACTAACTAAAGCTGACTCAAAGAACTTTGTAAACGTACGAAAAATAAAAAAGCTTTATTAGCTTCACCTCGGGCCCAAGCCTAGATGATTTCTACTCACACCTTGAAAAGAGGAAATATAAACTAGTATTTTACAATGAAAGTGAACCCTTCTCTCGAGAGGTTGCATTAAGTATAGTGTTTCAAGAGCCTATATTTGAGCCTCCTAAACATTCTTGTCCTTTCCTTCTCTTTAAGCAAATAGGCATTTTTGTCCTCAATAAACTGAATATTGTAGAGTCCTTTCCAAATATTTTCCGACTTCAGTGATTTCCTTTCTCTTCATTTCTTGCATCCCAACGCAGCTTTTCATCCTCTGTTGAAACTTATACGCCTGGTTTTACGATCATAATTTTTTTTTATTTTCTCCTAAATTTTAAGTAGTACGAGAAAATTATATGACCACCTTGCTGAAGGTGAATCACGTTTAATTGACTCGGCATTGTATATAATCTTCTTCATTGCTGCTTCTGTAATAATCTCATAGCAAAGTTGCAAAGTGATGTAGGAAACACTATATCTGTACCATAAACAAGTTCAAAGGTTGACATACCTATAGACTTCTTGGTGCTCACTTGATGCGCTGACGCATTGGTAAAGACTTCCTATGCCAATTTTTTCCTATTCTCCTCTAACATTTTATTAATGATATTAACCAAGGATTTATTAGGGCTACATTAATCCATTGTACAGCTGGATAATATGTGGTGGAATAGCCAACTTTGATATTATAATTGTGACAAAATAATCCACATTTTTTTTGACTTGAATGTTCTTGCATTATCTATAATAATCTTGTGAGGATAAACAAAACAAGACAAAATATTGGATTAAAAAACGGGTAATTAGTGTCTCCATAGCTGCCTTGTAGGAACTAGCCATGATCCACTTGGTGAAGTATTCGGTGGCTATTAGAATCCATATATGTTGTTTTGATGATGTGGGATGAATTTCCCCCAATAAATCAAAGTCCCCATGCTTTGTTGAAAAGGAGCATTTACTACAATAGGCTTAATGGGAAGAGGGAAGGAGTTTCCTTTTTCCTTGAAAAACTTGACATTCATGATAGTTTGTGACTATTTTATACAAATACGGAAACTGAGTCGACGATAATGCCTTGCTCTTGACACTTTGTTAATTTGTTTTCCAAAAAGTGGCCTCCATAATCTCCCCTATGGAAGACATCATTACTGTAGCTTCTTATTCAACCAAACAATTCAAAAAAGAACACCTCCTGGGATCTTTCTAATAAAGGCACTACCTAGAATGCGGTATTTAGCATATTTTAATTTTAAATACCTGCCCTTACTTTGAAATTCCGGAGGAGGACATAAGTGTTGAAGAACATACACTATGTCTGAATACCATGAGTGAAGTGAAAAATTTGCTGATACCTATGTTAGAGCACTATCTCCTTAATAATATGACATTGTTGAAATGAGGTTTATGTCTAAAGCATGCAATTTGGATTCGGCCAGAACATAATGCTCCCGAATCCCTTGATCGACTTGGTGCCGGTCTTGCGAGATCCTTTCACAGCATTGCTACTATCCACATACCTCTCCAACCTTCGGGATCAGTACGTGTGATAACTTCTTTACCCATTGCATTTGGAACATAAGCTATAGTATGCGAATGTAGAATATAGATCTAGAAATCCTTGAGAGCTTTGATTAAGGCTAAAGCTTGTTTCTCGATAGTATTATAGCTAAGAAAAAAATATCTAATGGATCATTGGGCCAAAGAATAGGCTATTCAACACGATCTTCTTTTTCATCAAAACCGCGACCAAGGTGTGCTCGGATGCGAGGAAAGTAAGAAAATATTATAAAATCACTAGTATAATGCGGGCTAACCAAAATAGGGGCTATGGTTAAAGCAAGCTTTACCAAGTTGAAAGACTTCATAACATCGATGTAGTCCATTTTACTGCTATTGTCCTTTTCCAACATATTAGTCATTTCACGTAAATGCTCATCAAATTAGGAACAAATATGTGTAGAAGTTCATCTTACCATTGAAAGCTTTTATCTACTTTTTATTACGTGGAAAATCTATTTGTTGAATTTATTTTACTACGGAAGGATCGATGTGAATTCATATTTGGAAATTATATGACACAAAGTTTGCCTTCCTCCATGGAAAAAAGGAGCTCTTCTTTGGATTTAGAATTTGAACTCCTACTGCATTTTGGAAAAAAATTCTTAAATGATAAAATGCGATGCGGCAAAAACCGAAAACTTACTATCAAATCATCTAAATACAACACTAAGGAAACATCTTTCTCATTAAAGGCTATATCCATCGCCGTTGAAAATTAGCCCCTGCATTATTGATTCCAAGTGGCATTTTAACTTTCTGAAAGGTCCTAACGGTGTTGTGAAAACAATTTTCCTTGGTCTTCTTCATGTACCAAAATTTGATTATATCGCTTTGAAAAACTATGAAGCAACGACATCATGATGCTCCAACTACACTTTGCAAAACATGGTCCATCTTAGGAGAGGGGATAATTATCCTTAAAGGAACTTTATTGAAATTCTGAAAATCAATGCACAACCTTATCTCTACGGTTTTTTCCTTACCGAAACCAAATTTGAAATCCCGGTGAGAAAACCTAATTGGAACAATGATAGCTGATTTTATACAATCGATTTACCTAGTTCTCGATGGATGGCAAAAATCTTGGGTTTCTCCTTCTCAAATTTTGTGCGAAGGGCTTTTGATAAAACTGATGGGAATAGTTTTCTAAATGATATTCTTGTCATATACCTTCAAATACGCATAATCCCATGCAAAACTATAAAAGGAATTCAAATAAAAATTTGATGTTCTTATATTTTCCTTGGGAGATAATGTCTTGGACATCTTAACCATATTAGGCTTATCTTTACCATTCCAATGTTCACGTCTTCCACACCCTTTTACGTAGTAATCAATGTTGGTTTCGTGCCACATCATCCTGATAAAGCGAGTTCTTCTAAAGGTATAAGACCTCTTGGAATAATATTATCTTTCAAGTGCAAAATATTCATTTGATTGGCCTCTATGTTTTGATCATCAAAATCATAAACATCATCGATAAAGCTGTCTTTGAACTTCCCTTCATTACGCAAAAAGCTATTAATTTCTTTGTCATCCCAAAAAACTTTTGATGCCTTAAGTTATCGGGGAACACTAGGTCTATGTTTGACATGAATTTCAAATTGATTCTTGGAGTTCATAGGAATTTTAAGATTACTTGCCATATGATAGTCTTAGTAGTATTTTGACTTCTTGGTACTAATTTTAAGGTATATTAAGGGAAACATTTTTAATATATCAAGACTACATTCCTACCAAACTCTCATTCGTGGATGCTTTGCTTGATATTCTCCTTTCACCTTTACTTGACAAACTAGAATCATACATAAACAAAAATTCTTTTTGCACCAAGTTTCTTCAAAAATTTGAGACCTGTGATCAACGATTCATACTCTACTTCATTGTTAGAACGTTCAACCAGATTATAAGAGCATTCTCTAACATTACGTGGGAATTACCTGACTTACCAACAGGACTTCAGATCCAAATACCAATACTGCACCTTCTTTACCCAAAGCCGTCAAAATGCATGCTCCAAAGTCCATCTTCATCTTCTAGATCTTGAAACTTAACTATTAGATTGCAGTTCACTGGGCAGGTCACCTCATTTTCTGATTTGTCTACAGATTTTGCATTTATTACAAGAGAGCTCTCTTGGAGAATATGACTTCTTTCTTTATCAATAACTAATCTAAAACTCTCTAAAACTTTTAGTACATCATCTACCACTACCGGCCTAATTATTTACATCATTCAAATCTACACATCTTTATACAAAATAAAAAGATTCTATATCTTGTATGTACAACATGTATTGGATGATTTATGGGCATCTCCTTACTAGTTATCATATCACCTCATTTTATTTTCCACGATACAATTTCCTCAAGTGTAGAAACAAGAATAATGGCATAATATAAGTCAAGTTGTAAAGTACCTTTGGGTTGGCTCCCCATGATCTAGACGATAGCATGTAGGCAAGGCGATATATCGTACCACCACATCCATCGAAAACATTCTTGGTGGGATTTGGTCTAAAGAAACCACTAAATCTTTAATGGGGGCCAATGTAGCAAATGAATACAAATCATGATATGGTCGGGTGATATCCATGCCCATATTTTCCATAATAGCCTTAGGATCCAAATTGTGAGAAGCCCCGAGTCAAGCATAGCATTATGAAGTATGTACTCATATGAGTACAAGTCTTAAATACAAAGGGGGGAACTTAACTCTATTCTAATTGACCATCTATAGCTAGACCGAAAATGAGCTCGGGCGGTCATCTTCAACATTAACCATATTGGAAAAAGGATCAACTAGTAACATTTTAGAAACCGGATGTTTGTAATGACTATTCTTTACTAATTCTCTCAAAGGAATGGACACTTTCAATTTAGCTATTTCATTTCTAAATTAAAGTTGTGACTTTATTTACCTCTTTGATAGCCAGTCCTCTCTTCCCATCATGGTGATCCTTTCCTACATTCTCCTTTTTTAAGGTGTCCTTCTCTTTTGTAGAAGAACTCTTTTATGGTGGTTGATGTTGCTATGATTCCAATGCGCACTCTTTACCCTTTCTACGATTGACCAGAAGATCATTCTTTGGCTTGGACACATTTTCCTTTTCTGAATAAGGATTGATAGGTACATCTCTTCTCCTTAAAGAATTTTTTCTTCTATGCTTTCAAAGCATTCATATATCCACACGTTGGTAATCACGGATGCCATTTCCAAATCATCATCATTTGCCGAAGATATAGTCCTCATCTTTTGAAAATCCAAATTTTCGGTATACTCTTCATCTTTAGTCGGGAACAGAGCGAGAGCGTACGCACTGTAAAGAAATGATTTGTTTTGACCACCAAATCTTCATCTTTTTTCCTCTTCCACTCCTTGGATATAATTCTTTAAACGGGGTCGAAATACGATGTTGTTGTTGTGCTTCTTGGTCGGGTGCCTTAACTCTCTTTTCTTGATTCTAAGCGGGGGTACATTTGCTACCCTGCGAAATTTGGGTTTCGGATTTGTGGTTCGGAGTCTATCTAAAATAGACAATCGGCCAACCATTCTTTCCATAGTTTAGAGTAATGAATCCATTTTTTCATCGAAGTAGATGTCTCCTCCTTGATGGTCACTCTCTTTTCGGATCTCATCCTTGCTCTTTTGGTGGGAAAATTCGCTTCCACACTTACAAAATTCTTACGCATATCTGCTAAAGTTGTGAGATCACATTCACGTAGCTGATATGCCATATCAATATCAAATCCATTCGGAAATTTGACTAAATCCAAACCCTTCGGTGGTTTGAGACGTGCGGGGAAGAGAATTGTCCCTTCCTTCGTCACACATTAATCTTGCATAGTCTTACCAACATTCCTTTTGATGTTCTCATATTCGAGAGAAAAAAAATTGAAGGAGAATTTTTCTTTCTTCCCATATTTCTAAGTAGTATGCAAAAATTCTAAAGTGTCAATAGTGAGTACATTTGGTAGAGCTCTTGAATCATTTCTCCCACTTCCCCTCCTAGACTCTATGCAAAAGAGTCTCATCTTGACATCCTTAATATCAATTTCATGAAGATCAAAGAAGTCATTTATACTTATTTATGTGCTTTTGTGCTATCATGGATTGAGTATTGATAAACAAATGGATTTTAGTTTGGTAATATTAGGGCATAGAACCGGTGTTCGGAGGGGAGAACAAGGGGGCCATATCTTGAAGCCATGATGGTAGGTGGGGGGGGGGGGATTTATAGGGGGATTTGCGTGTTGGATGTAATCAAGGGAGGATTGGTCAGCGATTGAATAGAGTGAGCAGGTGGATGAAGTGATGGTAGAAGAGTTTAAATGCGAGGTCTATTTATTACCAAAGCATTTACTTGTGAAGAATGGTTCTGAGATCTTTAAGAAATTGTAAAAGTTGAGACCACGATTGTGAACACGATTGTGAATGTGAAAAGAGATCTTCAATAGGGCGATTGTGAAAGGAAATGGAGTGTTGGAAATATGATGTAATATGTTGTCCTTGATGGAAGCCTACTTGATGAATTTATCCTTGATGGAAACCTATGTGTTAAAGATTTAAAGATGATGTTTCTACGTCGGTTCGGATGTGATAGAGAAAGGGAATTCTAGTATGTGCCCGAGAGGAAATGAAACGAAATATTTCTCGTGTATACACGGAGTTTGATGAAGGCAACCCGCATATGGAGGAGAAATGTATATGCTACTTTTATGAAAGCAACCGAGTATAAATCTAGAATGAGTATATACGTTGTTTTTATGAAGAGAAGTCACATATACACATGGGTACGAGAAGCCAAGTCACATATTACTTTTCCTCTCTAAAATTTATGATACCCAAAGGCATTACCATGGTATTATCCTGATGTTGAGCGTTGTGTCGTCTATTTTATCCTATCCGAGAATACCATCGGTAGTTGTGTGGTTTTGACTCATGGTATTGGTAAAGGCTGGAAATCTATATAAGGAGAAGAAGATCATAGAGCAAAGTGGTGCTTATGTCTAGTTATTGAATGAATACTTAACTCTAAAGTATATCTACATGGAATGGGTTACGGTTTATTGATAGATATGGATAATAATGCACACCTATGAATACAATGATGGATCAAGATATCTAGAGTAAAAATGAATATGTATTTTCTAGATCTGTTTATGGAATGTTTAGATGCGTGATGCGGAAAATATTCTTGAAGTGAAGGGTAAGATCGAGCTGATTATTTATTCTAAAGAGTTGTGTAGTATTGAAATAGTTGCAAATCTATACGCGGGTTGTCTCTATAAAAGTGTGTGTATATACGAAGGTTCGTTTCAACAAAAATGCATATGGAATCTGGGGTTGCTCACAAAAGTATGCGGAAAATTTTGGATGCATTTTTCTATATTAATATTTGTCTTGTAAATGATGTCTTCATAGGATACGCAGGTTGTTTGAATGTTGATTATGCTTCTAGTTGATTATGATTAAAAGTCGGTGGTTGGTTGGTTGATTGATGATTCGATGAATGAATTGATGGGGTTATAATTTTAAGTTTGATGTATGTTCTTTGAGCTTAAATGTGTGGTGTGGGTGCGGTCTGAAAATGCGACGAAAAGATATACAAGTGCATTTGTGTGGAAGCTATTGGATCCGGTATGAAAATTGATGAAACGTTATTCTGCAATGCTTACGAGGTTGGAAAGCCTTTAGTAGGGAAGTAGAAGCTTCCTGCCAGTAGAAGTTGGTGTTTTGATTAGGGGTTGAAGCTCCTTCTAGTAGTGGCTAGTAAACAAGATCGGGGGGTAGTAGCTCCTTCGATGTGCGTTTGGAGAGGAGAATGAGAGGGTTGCGACGTGCAGCAGGTGGGTTACTGCATGTTGGTATAGTGCACTAGTATAATATTATAAGTAGTTTTATTTATAATAAATATTGAAGAAAGGAGACGACGATTGCGGTGGTTTTCTCCCGAATTGGGTTTCCACCTTAAATCCTCGTGTACATGTGTGTTTCCTATGTGTGATGATTTATTGTGTTCTTACTGGACATGCTTACTGCGTACTAAAAATCTGATGATTTAGTGATGCACTAATCTAAGTTAAGAATTATATGCATAATAATATCTCTGGTCATACACAAGTTTTCTTAAGGATATCCATGTGTATACGCGATTTGGGTTAGTTAAAGTCGCGTATGGAATTTAGTAAATAGAAATTAAAATTTTTCAGTAAGCTCTAAATAATAATTCACCCCCCCTCTCAAATTATTTTTCCCAACAATTGGTATCAAAACAAGTCCTTTAGAAGAAGCTTAATCGCTTGAGAAGGAGATACGCGTCGCAATGGAAGTCATGAAGGAGTATTTTCTATAAGGCCACCATTATTCAATGGAATTAATCTATTATGGAAGATACGAACAAGAGCATATTTAAAAGTCCTGGAAGCGAACGTATGAGGAATGTGGAAGGGGTTATCGATATCTAGCAAGTGTTCCTACGGATGCAATAGAAAAGGAAGAAATATGAAATCAATGCCAAAGTTGTTAATGCTTTATTAGGAAGCACATCCCGGGGAAACAAAATTTGTTAAGTGATCTTGTTTGTATTCATGAAGGATATATGTGACAAGATCATTGAGGAGCTATGAAGGTGATGCAAAGTAAAAAGTGCCAAACTTCAAACTCTTAGAATGCAATATGAAAATATCAGAATGCATGATGATGAAAGTATTGCAAGTTTATTCCTAAGATTAGATGAGATTTTGAATTCTATGAGGAATATGGGTGAAGATATAAAAGGTTCAACTTTATTAGAAAAAATATTAAGATCTCTAACTGAAGTTCGAGTCAAAAGTGTTGTATTGAAGAAAATAAGGATCTGCAAAATCTTACTATTATTAAACTACATGGTATCCTAACTACCTTTGAAATGAAAAGAGAGGTCCTTCACAAGTCAATGGTACTTTTAAGGCTTCTACAAAAGGAAAAGAAAAGAAAGGGAAGTTCTCAAGGAAACAAGTTATATATCGGAAAGAATAAGAAGCAAATTTTGTGAGAAGACTTCAACAAGGTGTTGGAAGATTTAGAGGTAAGCTTCCCTTCAAGTGCTTTGCTTGTGGTAGAGTTGGTCATTATGTTGCTAAATTTCCTTATAAATAAAATCATGATAAAGGGAAGCGAGTTTGAAAAAAGGAAGGAGTTATTATACAAAATACAGAAGATAATAATGGATTGTCAAATGAGGAAGAAGAAGATTCGATCGAGATGCATAAAGTGCTCATGGCATGCAACATGGATGATGTTAATTTCCCAAAAGAAAGGGATCGGGTTATTAGAAAATTGCATAGATCAAGAAAAGAAAGAATGTTTTCATGGATGTTGTTTCTATTGTAACTCATTTGGGCATAAGGCCACTAATTGCGAGGTTAAGTATGATAAACGGTTTGAAAATTGGGAGAAGTTCCGGCCCTGATAAGAAATTTCGAGCAAAGTTTGAAATGAAGAACCATGAGTAAAAAACATAGGGAATATTGACCCTACGGGTCATCCGCTTCCTGAGTTTGCTTCTCATAATGAATGCGAAGTGATGTGAGATACATTATAGGAATCATTAATGTATCATCACGGAAGACAATATATGGTGATTCCCATGGTTGGTTTGGTAGTGCAGTTTGTGTTTATATTTTTGACGGTGCATACGGTGTGACAGAGAAGATAGGTACATGTGGTATAAGTTCGGGGGGAGATGGAGTTGTGAAATTTTCAGTATTTCATTTTCTATACACGGGTTTCATGAACTAAAACCGTGTATACACGCGAGTTCCGATGGTGACGGTTACTTATGTTTCTCTACTAAGAAAACGACGCGGCGAACTCAAGAAAAGTTTGATATGCTACTTGATGTTGATTATTATGTCTCGTGTGATATTAAGTTTTGATTATCTACTTGATGAATTGGTTGGTAAAAAGGTGTTAAAAGAGATGCTCGAGGCTTAGGGGGAGCATTAGCCTTCTTGTGAATAATGCTGCTTGTTGGAATTATGATGGTTCTAAAATACGATCTCTCTCTTGAGAGGTATTTTGGTCTTGGTTATAAAAATTCATATCTATAATTTGATGAAAAAGTCATGTTGGGAGCCTACGATGTAAATTTTTTATATTTATTCATGTAAGGACATTCCAAATTTTAAACCCACTTGTTTAGGTAGTTCGGTCAAAGTTTGTTAACCCACTTGGTTGGGAAGTTGAGTCGAATATGTAATTCCACTTGGTTGGATCATTGATGTAAGTATGAGTCCTTGATGATAGGAATGGTCATACTTGGTTGAGTCATAAAGTCACGTACTTCATTGAAAAATACGTACGAAGATTTAGCATGAACTCGGGGAGTAGCATAGTAAATTCGGTGTACATTAGATACATATAGCTCTTCTTTCTACAAGGAAAAGCCTTGTTTTGATATCGATCGCCCTTTGAACTTCGGTGTCAAAGGGCAATAGTATCTTGGTATTTGAATAATGGTTATGATTAATGTATCTATACGCTTCGTGGTGATCAAACACCATCGAAGGAACATCGAGTCCAAAGGGGAGATTGTTGGCAATATGATGTAATATGTTGTCCTTGATGAGAGCCTACTTGATGAAGTTATCATTGATGGAAACCTACTTGTTAAAGATGTAAAGATTATGTTTCTATAGATCAATTTAGATGTGACGGAGAAAGGAATTCTAGTATGTGCTAGATAAATGAAACAAGAAATATTTCTCAATATATGCAAGGTTTGAAGAAGGCAACCCGCGTATGGAGAAATGTATACGCTACTTTTATGAAATAACTTGACGTATAAATCTAGAATTAGTATATACGTATTTTGAAGTTAAAGAGAAGTTGCGTATACACACGGGTACGAATAAGCCAAAGTCACGTATTCATTTTATTGCTCTAAAATTATGATACCAAGGCATTTTCATGGTATTAGTCCATGATGTTGAGCATTGTGTGTTTATTTAATCTGTCGATAATACCATCGGAAATTGTGTGGTTTTGACTCATGGTATTGGTAAAGGCTAAATCTATATAAGGAGAAGAAGATCATAGTGAAAAGTGGTGCATATGTCTAGGTATTAAATGAATACTTCACTAAAGTATATACGCATCGAATGGGTTACGAGTTTATTGATAGGTACGAGATTAATAATGCACACAATGAATACAATGATGGATCGAATCTCTAGATTGAAATGACTATGTATTTTCTAGATCTGTTTATGGAATGTTAGATGTTTGTGATCGGGCGAATATTTGTTGAAGTGAAGGGTAAGATCTGAGATGATTATTTATTCTAAAGGAATGTGAGCATTCCTCAAATAGTTTAGATCTATATGCGGAGTTTATCTGCGGCAAAAGAACGTATATATGCGGGTTTGTTTCAGCAAAAGCGTATGGAATCTAGGGTTTTGCTGAGTAGCCAAAAAAAAATAAATTTACGATATGTTTTGTTGTATTATTTATTTGTACGTAAATGATGTCTCCATACGGATACGGGTTGTTTGAATATTGATTATGTTGCTAGTTGATTATGATTAAATATCGGTGGTTGGTTGGTTGATTGATGATTCAATGAATGAATTGATGGGATTATAATTTTCAGTTTGATGTATTTTATTTAAGCTTTCGTATTGTGGAGTGGGTCTTGTCGAAAATATGATGAAAAGAGACTCTGAGGTATGTTGTGTGGAAGGCGGTATTGGATCGATGTGAAAATTGATGAAACGTGGTCGTAGTGGTTTTCGGGGTTGGAAGCCTTCAATAGAGAAGTAGAAGCTTTACTAACTAGTAGAAGGCCGGGTGATGCAGTCAGGGGTTGAAGCTCCCTTTCGGTAGTGATTGGTAAAAGGAGATCACGAGGTTATGGCTCCTTCCGGTAGTAGGCCCGGGAGAATGACGAGAAGGTTGCGGCCCAGCACGCGGGTGGGTTCTGCATTAGTGGTATGAGTCTATACCCGATGCAGATTGTAGAATTTTTCTTTATAATAAATATTGAAGACGAGAGATGACAAAAAAAGTGGTTTTTTTCCCGAATTGGGTTTCACCTTAAATCCTGGTGTACATGTGTGTTTCTTATGTGTGATGATTTATTACATTTCTTCTTGCACATGCTTACTACTTACTAAACATGCGATGAATGAATTATGAATTGATATAAGTTAAGAATTATATGCATAATAAGATCTCTGGTCATACCCAAGTTTTCTTAAATATATCCATGTGTATACATGATTTGGGTTCATTAAAGTCGCGTATGGAATTTTGTAAAGAAAAATTAAAGTTTTCAATGAAAGCTATGTGCGATTCACCCCCCTCCCCTCTCAATATTTTTCCCAACATGGAGAATCAACAACTATTTCATTGATCCAACTCAAATATTTTCTTCGAAATAAGATTTGTTCAAAATTCATATCAAATTCAATATCTTGCAAGTTTTTCAACTTTCCGAGGGAATGAATTAGCTTTGGGAATGGAACTTCTCTGCGATTGATTTACGGCTAAAATAGATGTCACAACGGCGGTTAAGCTTTTCTTCCAATGTTATGAGGATCAATAATAATGGTGGGATGTGTTTCTGTCGGATGGATCTAAGTATCTTCGGGGGAAAGCTAGTATGTCTAATTTTGAAAACCAAATGTACTTTACAATTTTTTCAATTCAACCTTTGAATAAACTCTAAACATATCATCCACAAATTTAATAATTTCAATGAAAAATTATTCTTTGGTTGATCTAATCTCACTTTTATTCCGTGGAGTTTCCAAAATTTCATCACTCGGAATTGAACCTCGGGATGAGAAAGGACATTACGAGGGTAACCCAAAACAACGCTTAGCCAAGTAGCCGGCCTTACTAGGCCGGGAGATCGCTCTCTCCATATAAATCATAGCCAAAATGATTGATAAAATAAGATATTAGGCTAGGTATAGTAGCTCGGGGTTTGATTTTTGATTGTGTGCGTTTTTGGTGGATGAAGAGGAGTCAAATACTCGAAACCAAAGAAATTAGGTCAAAATTTGCGGGGGGTGTTCTATGGGGCAAGGTAGGCACAATGTCTAGCACTATAGGGTTTCGATGAGTGTGATGAAAAATAAAGGTGAGGATGTAGAAAGAGCATGATAGAATTCATGGTTCTTTCTAAGCTAAGAAAAAATTACAAATTATGAATGCTTACCCAAAGAGAAACCTGAGAAATTATGGATTACTGTTCATCTAACATGAAAACATTCATTTAATAGAAATGAAATGATGGATGAAGTAAACATTCTAACATATGATCAAAAAAGAATAAATTGAAACTAAACACAATACCACATGGATCCCATAAAAATAGGCGCAAATTTGATTAATGTCCAGGCCAAGCTGATACAAAAATATGTCTCTTGAGATGCCAAAGCTCCAAGTGAATCCAACCATTACAATAAAGCTGAAATACATCATATATATCTCAAAAAAACTTCCTAGACTCATTGAGTCTGAATCCATGAGATAAGGGATCAGTTTCACCTACTCCCAGACAAGAGGGCGAAGACTGGAAGCCCAGCAATTTGCCTCTAAAGAGAGGAAACGATTCATTTGACCTATAGAGAGACTTATCTAATGTATCTACCATAGATAACAATAAAAAACATAAGCATTCACATTTATTTTTGACCTTTTACATCAGTAATTTCCCATTTCCCAAGATAAAAAAAGTCAAAAAGTCAAAATTTGGCTAAAGATGATGAAAATTGAATTTTTTTCCTCGCAAACGCACGGTGCCATGACAAGAAAAATAGCCTCTTTTGCAAGCAATTGTTGGAAATTTTCCAGAATAATCAGGAAATCATCTCCAAGATAGATTATTGGAAATATCTTTGAGTCTAGTTTCCAATATTCACCTCCAGTTTCCAAAGTAGGTGCCCATATACTGTCGAAAAGAGAATCTCTCAATACTGTAAACGTGCACGGCCAAAAGAGGTAAAAAAGGAGAAGCGAAACATGAAAATTTGGTGGTTTTTTGCACTTTTGAGGGACCATTTCTCCTCCAAATTTTCTGAAACTTGCTAGGGTTGATTTCTTCGTCATTACGAACACAATGGTGGTGGCCATTTTTCATTTATATGCCCCAATAGCACAACGCCGGTGGTGTTGCAGTTTAGCTGAGAATTTCTCTATGCCAAAATTGCTCAAAAGACGAAAAATGTACTAAAGTGCCAAATGTGCAAAAACTTGCCAAAATTGTAAGTTTACTTGATAATCAAGGGCTTGAGAATGAATAGCTTACCTCATGAAGTATGTCTAACCTCTCCTTCTTCTTTTTCTCGGTCGAATCTTGAATTTTGCATGGGGTCGTTTGAGCTTGGCCCTTGCAATTTTTTTCATCATGGCATAGTGCTTTGCCATTTCCTGCGAATATCACGGTCCTTTTTGGCTTCTCTACCCAAGGAATTGTATAGATGAAAATTTTCTCTATCAAACCATGACTCTCTATCCTTTTGCTAATCTCTAGGGTAAGCGACTCACTTGGAGTGAGCTACTCTGCTTCCGGCCTCTCTATCTTTCCCGAGCTAAAAAGCTCTCTTTAAAACTATTGTCTTTGGTCTCTAACTTGGAAGATGATCCTCCTCATAATCAATCTCAAAAAATGTGTCCAAGGTCTCCTCTAGCAAGGCCTTGGCCTTCTGCCTGTCTCTTTGTGCTTTGATGGTCTGACCTCATGTTGGTTGCTTGGTTTACTGCTAATTTTCTTGCTCAAGAAAATAAATCACATATTGTGCTCTATCAAGATTAGCAAAGTTCACTAATATTTTCCTGACTTTCCTCGATTACTTTTGCACTAATGATTCTATCCTCATCGTCCTCATCCAAGGTAAGTCGGCTGAAACTCTGCTCTATTTCATGTTTATCCTCCTACTCCTCGATAATTAGCTCTTTAGTCTTTTTCCTTGCCCTTGTCTACCTATTTTGATAATGCGAGAAGGCATGGTCCCTTTTACTCTAAGTGAAGCAAACACATGCCTATGGCCTCTGCGATACTTCTTGGGAAATGGCTCAACATCGGTCACATTAGCCCAAGTTGCCCTCGTATCATCTCACTTATTGATGCCTCGGTATTGTGATGTGATGATGAAGGGTTATGGAAAGGTGAAGAAGTAGGATGAACATGAGGTGAATGAATACGAATAGGTAATGATGAATGAGTAGCATGCGAGATAAGTGGATAGGGAGGATGAGATGATGAAGGGATACTTTTCTCATGCGGCGAGGTGGGGTAGTGAATATTTCATTTGCTATGAATGTGTCCCATGAGATGTTATTTTTCTCAAGTTGATGCATATTTGTCATCTTGTTGGGGAATAGTGAAAAAGGCTCTACATTTGATGGTTATAATCCCTCTTTTTTTGTAAATTTATGCAATTTTGTCAATGCGGGAGAGATAGAAAGGTATACGAAGCATTCGGCCTACAGTGAAGTGCATGAGAGTCGGATATGATATGAATAGAGTCGAAAACCTCCCCTCGGTGAAGTGCTTCATGATTATTTTCATCATAGGGACATGCCGGTCAAGGATATGAGAAAAAGGGAAAATGGACTTCTTGTCATCCTTGTATCTAGAGTTTTGAGATATTGTTCATAGCTCGGATCGAGGTTCCTTGTTTAAACCATTTCTCTCCCACATTAGGGATCCTTGTAGTAGGTAGTGTCATTAGGAGACATGGTAAAAGTGACCATAGCAAGAGTGACCTACCTATCATGAATATTTGTGATGAAGAACCTTGTCAACACGGGGTGATACTAAAATTGTTGCACTTTCTCACAAAACTCAAAACAACTTGACATGTGTTTAAAACATGAAACGATTGAGAGGAGAAGCCATGAGCTCCTTTATGGTTATTGGTTCATATCTATTGATTTTCCCTCCTTTTGGTCACTTCTCTTTGGTATTTTTTCTCAACGACACCTTTGTCCTCCTCTTCGAAGGACATTTTTAAATTTAAAGGCTTTGGAAACCTAGGGTAAATGGAATGAAATGAAGGGCGTGAGAGATGAGATGAATAGCTTAGGAAAATGGAGGGAATGGAATGTAAATGAAAACCTAGGTCTATAAAACCCTAGGATTTAACATTATGTATGATACATATGTGTTTTAGGGATATGAATGGGATATGCGCATGAAAAATGGAAATGAAATGGAAACTAGGGTTTATAGGCGACAAACACTTCAAATATTTAATGGAACACCAAATATAAAATAAGAGAGAGTAATTTTTAAGGTCCACTTATTGATTTAAATCCTCTTGAAGAAAATCGTGAGAAGTTTTGAGATTGATGGAGGTGGTGAAACTCTTCAAAACCCTCCCTAGACAAATGCGCAATGCTGCGGACAAGCCTTGTGACACCACTCTTGCAAATGTGCGGTGCCAATGTATTTTGGTACGAGTGTTTTTTGGTAAAACACAACTCGAGTGGAAGTAAACGCATAGCACCAAGTCAAACGCATAGTGCCGAGGAGAAAACACACAACGCCTTGAAACTTTGACCCAAAATTATTAGAAAAGCGTTCTCCTTTGTTGGGAACCCTTGATGGCTGAATGGCAACAATGACTTGCTTTGACATGCTTTGAAAGACTTTATAGCCAAGTGGATTTGAAATTTAATTTGAATCACCCACTTTTCTAATGTTCACTTTTCGTTTTGGCATTGATACTCTTTTAGCTTTCGACTTTTTTGGCATTGCAGTTGATTAAACTTGGAGTTTGGCTTTCTTTGCTCCACTTAGGCCAGACATGATTACATTTACTTGATTGGGATTGAATTTATTACATATGAGAACATAAAATTACATGCAGGAAACGAAAATAAATTACATATTGAATTTTATATCAAGCTGACATTTTGATATAAAAATCATTAAATTTTAAAAATTACAACTCTAAAAATGTAATAATTACATCATGATGATCTTATTTAGTCCCTCTCATATACTTGTTGACCTCATCTTAAATAAATAAGTGACCTTGAGAAATGTAAAATTCTAATTACCTAAAGGAACTACTTTTTGACCACGACTTTCATAAATGATATTTTGACACAGAAATACTTCCAAGTGAAAAGAGAATTTCCATAGGTGTTGTTATGCTCAAGGAGACATGATAATGAGTCGACCAATATGATATTCTAAAGGAAAATGAATTTGATTGACAAGGAAAACCACCGATTGTAACAATTTTAATGTGTCTGACCTAATGGAATGATGAAAAAAATTATTCGAATGGGACTCTAAGATGCACATGAAAATGTGTTTTAATTCACAGTCAGAGTATGCAAATAATGACATTAACGGGGCTAGTAGTGTGGTATTTTATTGATGCCTTGATTTTCTATAGATATATAATTAAGAGCCCTCCTCATCATCCTTCCTTTTCTTTTATTAGTAGAGGTATCTCTAGTTGTTGTCCTCACTACTTATTCATAGCAGCGCTCATACCTCAAGCAAAGGATGAGTAGTTGACGAGGTGGCAAAGGGAACATTGGGCCAAAAGGGTTCTCCCTTTTCCCTATGATTTCATGGCTATTTTTTTTTATTTCATTCCTTTGGAGATATGGAAAGAGATCATGGTTCTGGAAACCTAGGAGGGAGGATCATCCCTATTGGTACATCTCTGAATTGGTGGGGCGGATTGTAAATGGCTTCCATATCTTGGTAGATTACGGGAAAGGAGGTTACACTTCATGAGTTCTTTGCTTTAGTCAATAAACAATGAATTTTCTATATCTCATATTTAAGGGCAAACATGTGGGAAATTATAATGTGTTTTTGTCATTAGAGGGTATCAAAGTGTCCTTCTCAATCAACATTTTTGTCTAGAGAATTCTGGCTCTTGTTTGGCATGGGTGGAGCATTTCTTTGCAAGCGATTCAACCTATGGAGATATCATTCATCCTCTAACTTTCCGCATAGTGTTCAAACTCCTTCTCACAGTCTCTTTAGATCATGAGTAGCATTGCGATATCAAGTAATTTTTTCATTCATTTTTTTGACACTACTTTGATTTACGGGGTATTCGGGATGATCTCATGTGGTATTGGCTCACTATCTACTCTCTAATGCACTATGAAAATGGCAGTTATATATATATATATATATATATATATATATATATATATATATATATATATATATATATATATATATATATATATATATATATATATATATATATATATATATATATATATATATATATATATATATATATATATATTGGTGTTTTAATGGTGCTCATCGTGATGATGGTGTTTTTATGGTGTGTGGAGTTTCAATGGATCTTTGAATTATTGGTGCCTTTTTCTAATCCCTAGATGAAGTGTTCTTAAGCCTATTTTTGTGGAAGCAATCGAGCTTGTTATGAAGGACTATTGTGGCTTTATTTTTTTCACTTAGGTTGTGTTAAGAGAATTCATCATGCTTATTTCTAAAAAATAGGTTTTGTTGGTTTTGTTAGTTTGATGATGTTCATTGTTAGGCTCCATTTCTAAAGGAGATATAAAGTGAAGTTTGTGTGAATGTATTGAAATTTATGTCTCTTTTTATGCGCGATGATATATGTATGTATGTATTTGCGCGTGTAAAATTATTTTAATGTTGTTTACAATCATGGTGTTTGGATCTTGTGTTTGAATCCTATTCCGAATGACAATTGTAATAGTAATTTATGTAGTTTTAGTTCCGATGTTTGTTTGATAAGAAGATATATAGCTATAATTTAGCCTATTTTTATCATGTACTCAATGTTTTTAAATGAAATAAAAAAATTATATTTACAATAAAGATACTATTAATATGAAAACTTTCGTAAAATATTATATCATAATTAAATACATAATACATAATTAAAATTGATAAAGAGACAATAATATTGGAAATAATTGATGCAAAAAAAGGACTTAAAGAGAAGCATAACTAACAATATGTAGTATGACATTAAATATAAGAACGATTAATAATTAGATCCAACAAATTACTTATTAAAAATGCAAAAGCTTACTTGCTTGTTTAATATTCTAAAAATATTTTGCTATTAGTTGTTTAATATTTAAAAATATTTCCATATTAAAAATTAATAGATATTAATAATTGTTCTTTATGCTCAATAAAAATCTTTGACCAGAGACTTAGTCAATTTTTGCCTACACTTGAGGTTAAATTTCCTTGAGAAAATTTCAAGGAAAATTTTCCCTTTCTTTAGGAAAATTCTCCAAAATTATTGTGCAATTACGAGGATTGATAATTGATTGCATGCAACATTTGTACTTGAAGATGGGTCTGCAATTAGTGTTGCTACTTTGCCTTTGAATCTCCACCATAGTTGAAAAATTTGAATTACTTGCATGCATGAGCTATTTTTGGTTGATTGATTACTTAACTAAATGATATGAGTTAGACTATTGTCCCACTACACGATTGATCTCACTAGTTCTATTAACTATTACAACTAGTTTAATTAAGCAAAACCAACTAGTTCTATTCTTGTTACAACTAGTTTAATTAAGAAAAACTAGAAATATTTGAACTAAACTACTACAAATTAGCAATAAACACATGAGAAAACTAAACTTCATTCCCATTAACTCAAATTCCTGGGGATTAAATGGTGGAAATATCCATGTCACCTCACTTAATTCCTCAGTTGTACGGTGATGTACAAATTTCAAATTTTCTCTATTTGACCAAGGCTAAGTCAAGTTGACTCTTTCTTTCTACATTTTTTCGGCAAGGAGTTGTACAAATCTTGCTGTGGACACATCATAATGTTCACACATCTATAGAGGATATATACATGGAAAATTATGTTTATGATATTGGGTAACCATCACAATGAGTGAACAATAACATAGATGATGAATTGTTTAGCGGTAATTTATAACGACTTCAAAATTGGAGTAAATAACATTTAACTTGGTTATATTTCTTTAATATTTTATTTATTTATGGTAAAACTAAAAACTAACAATTTTATTTTGTTTTGTAATATCCTAAAGGGGAGAATGCGATAATATTGAAACATAATATAAGAACTACAACTAAGTAAACAATAAATCTAAGACAACATCATAATATCTACGGAAAGGTAAGAACCTTTTATTATATAGGATAAGATTCAATTACACAATGTACAAAATATAAGTGGATCTAGCGAAGATGGCTTTAGAATAGCCTGTGAACATGCTACAACTAGCACTACGTAACTAGAGAGGCTGTGGAAGAAAATGCTTGCGTTGTCCCTTCGACGGCGGATAATGAATATATGTATTTGTAGGCTGAAAAGTAAAATGCGGATCTACGGAAATCTAGAGTTACGATGATGCCAAGATTCTAGATCTAGGCTCTATGATGGATACCCAAGATAACCCGGAAAGGATTTTCCGGATCTACAACTTTGGAAAATTACCCTCACAGAGTTTGATTCTTTAGCTGTTGGGTTATGCGGATACGAAGATAGATCTGAAAAATAGATGGTTGAAATATGTTACAAGATCAGATCTAAGCTTGAAGGGCTAATACCTTCACTAGATCTCAAGCTAGAAGCTCAATATCTAGCTCCTCAATCCTCCAAAGAAGATTGCGGCTATTGCTACACAAGCGCTAATGAAAAATGCATTGTAAAGGAAGGAGGCTCTCTAGCCTACTACTAGGATATGAAATATAGCTAAGAAATTATGGAAATAATGTATAAAATGTGAAGGAATGGTCCTCCTTAGATTACTATTTGAAATGCTAGCAACTTCCGTTTTCACTTGGATACATGAAAAGGACCGCCTGATTCTGAAGGGATTCTTTGTGGCAGGAGAATGAATAATAGATGGCACAGTGCGATACAGTCTGAAACATAATAAGGCTGATCTTGAAGCTTGAGGTGATAGGATGAATCCTTCCTTTGGTTCTCAAGTTGAAATATTGAAGGACAACCTCCTCCTCTCAAGCTGATCTTGAAATGTGTAATCTACGAATATGGATGTTACCAGAAAGTAGGAGACGATATGGCACCAATTCACGGTGATGAATTAAGTACAATACTATTTCAAGAGCTACTCAATGAAAGAAGTGGGATTCCCAACCAGAAACACCCGATGCTAAACAACACTTGCAATCTTGGCTAAACGACCAAGGCATGGAATGACACATGAAAATTCCGGACCTAAATAGATCATACATCAATAATAATCTTTAACATGCATTATATGTTGCCTTCATATTGTTATATAGTTTGTGAACCTTCTCATGCCTTGGCCCACCCTCATACTATTTGCACTATACATGTGGACATAGGTCTCCATGTTGATTGTGTTATCTCTCCATGATCTCCATCATGTGTGCATTAATACCACTTCCTCCATCATATCATCATAAATGCTCTATGATCTTACATTTTGATTCACTTTGAAGATCTTGGATTGGTACACTTCAACCTCCATGAAGCTGTCTCATTAATGAGACATGATCTCCGTATCCTTTCACATTAAGTAGCTACTCCACTACTCCATTATGTAGATCTAGATCTGAAATATCCACATATGCACATCAAAGGTGGATTTTATTTATCTTTGGGGTTTATGGGTCCATCCACCTCTTTTTTACTTAATTAATTATGGAAATTAAGAACTCTAATATTCAAATATCATGTGAAAATTTAGGAATATTACGGTCCTCTGACAAAATGTTGCTTGTCCTCGAGCAAGCTGCCAAGCATGACCTTCCCATTTGTCACAATGTATCATGAGAAAGTCCGACTCCATGTTTACCTCTCTAGAATATCCTAGAATGGCCTCAAAATGAAATGTTAGATACCCTTCCTCATCAATGAATATCCAAGTGTCAACCATATGATGACAGAATGCTCTCTAGACATGAGATACATAATATTTAGTGGTTCATTCCCAAAGTGGAAAGGTCCCAACTCATGAACTATCTCCAAATACATGATACATATAATAGATTACATCGCTGTACCTCATTATTAATACTGTTGGCCATGTAGGAATCAAAAATCACATCATCATAGTGAAAAACAAGAAGTAGAGACATGTAGGAAAACATGAAAAATGTCAAACCATATTCTCCTAATAATAGCAGTAGAAAAGCCTTGCTACCATGCTAGATCATCATGAAAACAAAGCAGAGAGCCATACACTCTCAAAAGGAGCTGACGCAACAACGCTTCTTGTTGCAAAAGCACACATCAACATCAGACCAAGTATGAGAGCCATACTCTCTCCAATAGAAGCCACCTTAAGAAGGCATCTTGATGCCCCATCCTCATCATCATACCAAGCATAATTACCATAATCCCCCCAACATAAGCCAACTTCTTGTAAGGCCTCCTATTGCCATCATCCAGCAATGTCATTCAATGTGTGGGAATAATTCAGTCCATACTCTCCCAATAGTAACTAGGGCAACAAGGATTCAGTGCCTCACTTACATCATCATGATGCAAGTCATGGAGCAACAATATAGTAATGGACATGTGAGATGTCTCATAATACAAACAAGCTCCCTAATGCCACATCATGTGAGAGTTATGGTTCTCCCAAACCCGAGTACATACATGAACATGAGATACATCCCAAACGAAATACATGTAAATGCATGAGACATATCCCAAACAGAGTAAATACATGGACATAGGATATATCATGTGATGTCCAAACTCTCTCATCGACAACCAAAGTAACCATTCCTTTTTCATCGTTCTTCGATGATGTGTAAGGCATGAATCATAAAATTATGACTCCTTGGTGGTAACCATACTCACCCAAGAGCGACCAACGCAGCCATGCTTCTTGCTGCCCTATATCATGAAATCTTGCAAGTGGTTTGGCAACCTCTTTCTCCATACTATCAACCATTCATCCTAGTGTGGATGATGGATCTCATCCTGCAAATACTTGGTATCCTCCCATTGTAGGACCACCTTGTCCTCCTCAAACTATTGAAGAACCTTGCACTCCATGATATCTTTAAGTGAACCTCCGATGAGATCTCTCCATGGAGACCTTATTATCATCAATGGCCCTCCAAAACCATTAAAGTTATGGATCTGCTACGGAGTGAGAGTTTCTCCTTGAGTTGTGAGATGCTCATTGAGAAATATAGAAAGGAGAAAATATTTCTCATCTCGAAGATGTCTACCATATATCATATTTCCTCCATTGCTTCATGAATGGGCTTCTACCATATGATTGCTCCCGTAAGGAATGGGTCCTCTTCTTCTCTGCTTGCTACTCATTAGCTGACATTGTAGATACGGCATGTTGATACATGTCCTGTCTCAAAGCAAGGCACAATGCTGAACTCATAGCCAACCATTGTACATAGGATCATAGTCATCCCATCTTCAGAAATTATACACTTCAAAACAAATGGTTAAATGTAGTTCATCAATGGAAAACTAAGATGGTTCTTCATCTCTTCCTTGATTAGATCAACGGTCCTCTGTGCATTGATATGATGCTGATCCACATTGTAATATTCCTAATTAGCCCAAGCTAATAGGAATATTCAATTTTGTCTTTATTTTCTTGTTTAAGAATAAAATTGTAAAGGAGGACAAAATAAACTCCGTAAGCAGAAAAATAAATCAATGCCCATGTGAACAAGGCTAAATCTGGGTTTCCTTAATAAAATTCCATCAAGTGTGAAAAGGGATTGTGGAAATTGACTGGGTCAACAAGACCAAATCTACAGCGCTGTCCAGATGCAATGAACCTAGAGGGACAGCGCAGTTCTAGTTGGAGGGTTCCAACGTGAAAGGAGCTAAACCTTTTGAGATGGTTTAGGGTTTGCAAGGCTCTCATCCTATAAATGAAAGAGGAGAGCAGCATGAGAAGGTTGTTGATCATATTGTATTGGAAGGATTTGTCTGTTTAGACACTCCTCATTCTCTAGCTGTTTAGCTGATAATTGTGCTTCTTAGCACAAGGATCTTCTGTTTAGGAATCCTCCTCTTTCCTTGAGAGGCCTCTTGGAAGAGTCTTGCTATTCTTGGTCCACTATCAGGCATTTGGCCAAGCTTCTTCTTCCAACTACGATTTAGATCCTATTGAGGGTTTGGTTTTCCTTGTGAGCAGTAGCAAGTGGGAGACTAGATTTGCTCACATCTAGATTGTACTAGTGCCTCTTCTCAATGAGTGTGTCTTTTAACCTCCTAGAAGAGTGCATTATCATATTGAGCTTCAGATCTTCATCTTTGAATCAGGCTAACCTGAGCTTCAGGCCTACAATGCATTTTTTTCCCCAAATCTGCATTATTTTGCAAGAGAATAGTTGCAGGGTGTTTTGGCAGCTATTTGGAGGAGAGATCATCTGGTGTAGAGGAGTCTTTCTCTCATTGTGGTGATCCATGGATCAGCCAACTAATCCATGTATGTTTCAGATCTATTTTAGTCACTTCTGCATCTGCTTCAGAAATTCTAGATCATTCTGCATATCTGCTACAGTAGATCTCAGATCTACTCCTGTACATTCATGTTTTGCTGAAAACCCCAAGGGGTATGTAAAATAGAGACAGTCTAGTGTACAGATCTGATATAGATCTAATATTTTGTACACATATCTATTTTGGATCTGATTTTTAACCTACAGCTTTTGTTTACTCATAAAAATAATGTTGTCATGGCTTTTCAGTGAAATACATTTGTTGCAGCACCTCTTTTAGAGGGTTTTTCTCCATAAAGTCTCTTTCTTTCTCTTGTACATTGATTTGGATTTATTGTAAATCTGATTTATCATTTTATAAGTTATTTTCAAGCTATTATATTGGCCTACTACTACTGCTATCTAGAACTGCATTATTTTCTGGGCAGTGTTCTTTTATATTGTTGCAGTCCCTTCATTGGGCAATTTCTCAAGACAACTAGGTGTGGGAGATCTGTTTAACCTACCTAGAAGGATTTATTTTTGATACCCTCTTGGATTTAGGACTTAGATACTCATATATAAGGGATCCAAGGGCTTATTTCAAGATCTGTAGCATCCATTCCTGAAAAATGTGTTTTTCAGGCATGCCTTGCTAGCAGATCCCATTTTGGGATATTACAGTGGTATCGAAGTAGCTTTCATGGAACATCCTGTGATATGCATTTTTTAGGAGCCAATATGTCTTTCCATGGGAGGAAAGGGCTAATGAAGAAATGTGGTTACACCAAAGTCATAGAAGTAAAGGTTCCAAACCCTTTATCGGAAAGCTTGCACAGAAAAGAGCTCTCAAAAACTCTTTCTCAAGCTATGTATGAACTAAAGGGAGAAATCCAGGGAAGGAAGAGGGGAAGACATGAAAATCCCTCAGAAGAATCCTTACATCAAGAAATAACTAGTACTTCCTATCATGTGTGTGAGCATTCAGCCACACAACCAGAACTGCAACGTTGGAATATGCCTACTTTCCTGTAAAAGAAAGGAGGGAGGGGAGGAACACCAAAGGAGGGATCTCTTGGTGATTATATCCAAGAATATGAATCTCAATCAAAGAGATTCAAGGATCATATCAGTTTCTCAGAGTTCTGTCAACTAAAAGAAGAAAGATCCAGTAGCTACAGTAGGAAAGAATGGTGCACACAACACACCTTGGGTAGATTCTTTCTACCTACATTTGATGAATCACCCAGAGACTCAGCCAAGTCTTGGGTAAAGAAGATTGACACCTACTTGTAGCTGCATCAAGTATCAGAAGAATAAGCCTTGAGAGTAGCAGCACTGCATCTTCAAGGGAAGGCTTATGCTTGGTGGTTGTTTGAGTCCTCTTCCTTGAAAGGGAGAAACATCTCTTCTTATGCAAGATTCACTGGGAGACTAGTGACAAGATTTGGTGACGAGAAGGGAGAGAGGAAGCAGAGGAGATCCTCCAGCACTGTGCAAGTAGGAGGAGATCTATTTTCATGTGGAGATGGAGATGAAGCAATGGCTTCCATTAGAGGGATTCTTGCACCTTTGCAACGGATTCCAAAGGCTTTTCCATATGGAGGACATGAGTAGCCTATGTCTTTGCTGAGAGACAATGAGACATAAAAAAGGAGGGGTCACACAGTTGATCCACTATCATAAGATGGGGAAAGGGATCCAATCAGAGGCACTCTTACACCATTAAGAGGGGTCTCCAAGTTTCATGGTACTTCCACACAACAATCTGAGATGGATTTGTGCAGTGGAAGCAGTCATGAAATGTTCCCATTTATTTTTCACATGGGAATGAACCATGAGGCATCATTATCCTGTGGTATGCCATCCAGAAGACCACCTGAGTTAGATTTGATGAAATATGTTTCATACATGGATGCTCATTTCATAAATCTAAGGGATGAAGGAGCATTAGAAGACCATGCTACAACGCTGAAAGTATGGGGGAGGTACAAAGAAAGGGAGAGAATTTTTCCTTTGACCTCATTATATATCCTCACCTCTCAAATTGTGTTGAGAATATATGATGCAAGAAGAGAGAATGACACCATCATGAAGCAAGAGAGGCAAGACTTGAATCAGGAGACAAACTTTCTTGAAGAACACTCTTCCCTGCTGGAAGAGAGATGGTGGTCTCACATGCATGCTTTGGCCAAAAAAGAGATGCCTTGGATAGATGATAGCCTTCCATGGGAGACTAACTTCCAGGAGCCTCCTTCTTCTCTGAAGCATGAGCATGAGCAAGGAGGGAAACAAGGAAGGTTTGGCAACCTTCCACTTTGTACCTTTGGCATGGGAGATGTTAAGGGGGAGGACAAAAACATGGCATATTCTTCAGATGACACACTATCAGCGCTGTCATTATTAGGCACCTTAGATCCTTATTGTAAATCCCAACTGTTGGTGGAATATTCCAAGGATCTTCATACTTGCATGACTCGTGATGACTGGTTGCATGAAGGAAGATATTCAGTCCTTGATGGAGTCATCTATAATCATGCTAAGATCTTCTTGTCTAGAGCTTCCAAGCTTAAGGAGAAGTTACTAGAGAGGGCATATGAAGAGTTCAAATTGAGCCTCACCTATTCCATGAATCTGAACATATCATTTTGAGGAGTTACAATTGGGAGGGTTTTGAAAGAGAACTATATCAGCATTGTCAAAGATGCATGGACCTTGTGGAGTTGGAACAACAACATGACTCTAAGGGAGAGTTGAATGAGCCCTCTTTTCCTTCCCTTGAAGAAGAGAGTAGATATATGCACCACTCCATTGATATGAGGAGGACTGTTGGTGAAGAGCATGTTCATAGTACATGTGTTTTATATTATGATTTCATGCATTCTTACACCACGTTATTGCAGGCCATGACTCCAAGGAGGAGTGATACACTTTTTAAATCTCATGGAAACTTTTGGGCCACACCAAATTCTGAATTTCGCCACTCCCTTGGTTTGAAAAGGGAGATTTTTTTTCATGATGGGTGCTTCCCGCAAGCTCTGATATTCGCAACTCTAGCTGCAGCTTATATAGGTGAATCCATGGAGGGTCATCATTAAATCACTGTCCAATCAGACAAAATAGTTTCTAAGTATCGTACCAACACATGACTTGATATGTATGGTAAAAGAAAATCATATTTCTTAGTAAAAAGAGCTTGGTAACAAGATTTAAGATCGGTTAAATACTTCTGTCCATTAGATCTCCAGATAGAGTGGATCCGATTGGTCCATTTGTATAGAAATATGAGAGAAAATAGGATCGAACAGGTTCACTAATCAGAGTTGTTTGAAAGGCACCAAATATATCTCACATTTTCTGCAAAAGTGATATGACTTGGGCAACAAGTAAGTGGTGGGAAAACCACTCACCACATCTTGGTCTGATGCAGACAGGGGATTCTCTTCGCTAGTTCCACATGTGGGACTATGATCCACCTCCTTGTGCAAACATTTATGTTTGATTGTACATTATTTTGATCCCCTATATTGATGATGTGCTTGTACTTTTCATGGTGATGAATGGAGAAAGGAGATAAGGCATGCATGTGCCCTATGGGATGACTACACTCCCTGTACTTTCTGTCTTATATTTTAGGGAGGGCATTGGGAGAACCATGGTTGTTTCATGTGATTATTTGTTTCCTTATGGGAGGAGCTATTTGCATCTCATGAGGAAATTATGGGGACAAGTCATGGATGGAAGGGTTGGTGATCACTTAGCTTATGAGAGAATCTTATCTTTTGTTTGTGATACCAATAGAGGAGGAGATGAGTTGCAGCACTCACCTTATCAATTTCTTGAAGATAAGCAACATTTTTCGAGGTAAGGACAAGAAACATTTTGGAGGGGAGGACTATAATATTCCTAATTAGCCCAAGCTAATAAGAATATTCAATTTTTTCTTTTATTTTCTTTTTCAAGAATACAATTGTAAAGGAGGACAAATTAAACTCCTTAAGTAGCAAAATAAATCAATGCCCATGTGAAAAAGGCTAAATATGGGCTTCCTTAATCAAATTCCCTCAAGTGTAAAAAGGGATTGTGACAATTGACTGGGTCAACAGGACCAAATCTACAGCGCTGTCCAAGTGCAATGAACCTAGAGGAACAACGCAGTTCTAGTTGGAGGGTCCCAATGTGAAAGGAGCTAAACCTTTTGAGATGGTTTAGGGTTTGCAAGGCTTTCATCCTATAAATGAAAGAGGAGAGTAGCATGAGAGGTTTGTTGAACATATTGTATTGAAAGGATTTGTCTGCTTAGAAACTCCTCATTCTCTAGTTGTTTAGCTGAGAATAGTGTTGTTTAGCACAAGGAACTCCTATTTAGGAATCCTTCTCTTTCCTTGAGAGGCCTCTAGGAAGAGTCTTGCTATTCTTGGTCCACTATCAGGCATTTTGCCAAGCTTCTTCTTCCAACTACAATTCAGATCCTGTTGAGGGTTTGGTTGTCTTTGTGAGCAGCAGCAAGTGGAAGATAGATCTGCTCAAATCTATGCATATCTAGCCTCTCCTTTCACTGGGAAAACTTTCTATCCCATTGGCAAGAGTGTTCTAGATCATTGGAGCTCCAGATCTATACCTTGGCATTAGGAAAAAGTCACCATCAAGCCTACAGTATATTCTCTACCCCAGATCTACATTATTTTGCAAGAGGAAAGTTGCAAGGTGTTTGGCAACTATTTGGAGGAGAGATCTCTAGTGTAAAGGAGTCTTCCTTACACTGTGGTGATCCATGGATTAGCCAACTAATCCATGTATGTTTTAGATCTATTTTATTCACTGCTACATCTACTTCAGAAATTCTGAATCATTCTACAGATCTGCTGCAGTAGATCTCAGATCTACTCTCTGTGCTTCATGTTTTGCTGAAAACCCCAAGGGGTATGTAAAATAGAGACAGTCTAGCATACCAATCTGATATATATCTAATATTTTGTACACATATCTGTCCTAGATCTTATTTTTAACCTATATCTATTGTTTTCTCATGAAAATTATGTTGTCATGTCTTTACAATGAAATACATTTGTTGCAAGACCTCTTTTAGAGGGTTTTTCTCCATAAAGTCTCTTTCTTTCTCCTGTACATTGATTGGGATTTACTGTAAATCTGATTTATCATTGTATAGGTTATTTTAAAGCTATCATATTGGCCTTCTGCTACTACTATATAGAACTGTGTTACTTTCTAGGCAGTATTCTTTTATATTGCTGCAGTCCCTTCTTTGGGCAGTTTTTAAGCCTTCCTAGGTGTGGGAGATCTGTTTAACCCACCTAGAAAGATTTATTTCTGATATCCTCCTGAATTTAGGACCTAGATGCTTAGATATAAGGGATCCAAGGGCTGATTTCAAGAGCTATAGCAGACATTCCTGAAAAATGTGTTTTTTAGGCATGCCTTGCTAGCATATCCCGTTTAGGATATTACATATTTTGTTTGATAAAATAAGTCAAACATCATGGAAGAAGAACATACCTTTCCCTGTCATTCGTGTATAATAGCACTTAAAATACCTTTACCACCAGAAGCCATTTTTGGTCGGTGAAGGTGACATCACTCTACCGAAACTAGTACTATCAGTACCTCTAGCATGACATCATCCTCACAAATACTAGAGTCGGCTCAAGTTGTTTCTACAAATCCTAGTTCATCTACTGTTGTCACAACGGAGTCCTCACAACTACTTGTGGTCATGATCCATCCAATCAGTGAGACCATACCTCCCAAACCCAATGTTGTTCAACTGGAAGCTGATTCGAATCCTATCACTTTTTTGCCAACACATTTTAATCTCAAAGTCGAATGATCAGAAGTTGTTCCTATATCGGTTGTTGGGCCGAGAATAAGGTATGTTTCCATTCTATCTTTACCATGAATTTTTATGCAATTTTATGAATTTTTCCTTATCTTAACAATAAAGGAAAGGAAATAAATGTAAAGTCGGGACAAAATGAACTAATGGTAAAAGGGATGTTTAATAATAGGAAATTGACTTTTTTTATCTTTATTTACAGGGAAACAAAGAAGCTGAACTGATGATAACCAGAAGACAGCTGACAAAGAGAAATAAACAGGATCATGATGGCTCCCATGGGCCAGTGGAAGACGAAAAGGCACATCCATGCTTGAAGAACTCAAACGACAGCCATGAGAAACATGATCCCGTATGGAAAAGATTCGTTACCACTATTGAAATCACCTTTAAAAGGCCGAAGATGAATAAGATAGATAGATCTAAATATAGGTTTTCTTTTGTAATAGATGTATCGGGACAAAATTGTCCAGTTGTATCAATGTATTAATCTTTAGCTTAATAAATATTTTCGTGTTTTTGAATAGTCAATCTCTGAGTTTTCCTTAGCGGTAGACTTCTAGTGGCTTTGGGCCCAGCCCTGGGAGTTTCTTCGCTAACCTCTTTGCTATATGTTCAATTACAGAACTTACGTTTTAGTCATCTATTGCATTTCGTGAGATATCATTTAATTGGTTGAATTGTGAACATAAGATGCTACAACTTTCTCTTTCATTAGAATAGTTCATCGCTCATGCTCTCTTGGTTACAGTCAATGTTTTCATAGTCATCTAGATGATTTCATAATTTCCCAATGCTTTTATACTCATTTAATTAGTTTTAGCATGAATCCTGTTCAGTTCTGTACATAGTTCAATTGGATATTTTCATTATTATTGCGACGTGTCTAGTTGATGTTTGATTTAGAGAGATGTCATCTATTAATTTAAGAAGAGAATACCATTGCAAAATTTAGATAAACAATCATTGTTCAATTTACTCATGTTGTTGTTAAATTTATTAGGATTGTTGTTCAATTCATCAAAGTATGTTGTTCAATCATAGTTTGCTCTTTTCTACACTTAGATGGAGTAGTCAAAAGAATTCTATAACCATTTTCACTTTGATTTGATTGAACTTTGAGAATTAGATAGTCCTCCTTATGATAATTTAGAGTAGTTGTCCTTTTATATCACTTGCATATACTATGCTCACACTCTTGAAATAACAAGACTTGCCCTAGGTTGATAATTGAATGAGAAGCATTGAAGTTTCCTGTAACAGTCACCTTTATGACCCAACATTTTTGGCATCGTTTTCTGGGAGAGTGTTTAAGAGTGATGTCCTTTATTTATTTTTTCTTTTGCTGTGAATAATTGGGTATTGAAAACAAGAGGTAAGAACCTGCGTACCGGCAAGAAAAATTCTTGCTCTCCAGCCCGCTTCTCAGGAATTGTGTAGAGGCTAGTAGGATAGGTGATCTTGTTTTATGACTAGGAAGAAAAATAAAAAGAAATAAAAATCACCCACTTAAATCCACAAAACCCAAAGGACCAGTGATCCTTGGCAAAACAACACATATAGACGAAATCATTAAGAAGGCTAAATCCCAGGCATCTGTAGGACCCAGAACAATTCCTACTCAAAGTCCTACTACACTCCCTCAAGCAGCAGCCTCACCATCTACAGCCTATGCCAAGATTCACAGTGAAACAGAAGGGTCTGAACAAAGCCTTCAAACTGCTGATCATGTAAGTACTAACCCTTCAAGAGAGGGAGGTTCTTGTAATTTATAGGAAGGGGAAGGAGAAACTAGCAGTGCAGTACAGGTAAAAATTCCAGAGCTTGGATCCCCTGAGAAAGTAGTCAAAACATAGACACTCGGTATCCCAGATCGAGGAAGTTATGTAAGGCTTACTCCACATCCACTCCCTAATTACACTAATATTATTCTATAATGTTCCAAAATTTTCATGCAGAAAATTGGAAAATTATTTTTTGCTAATTTCACATAGGTGGAGAATAAATGGGTAAGGAGACCCATGAATAATTAAAAGCACAATAAAATCCCTCATATTATGAGAAGGGATCATTCTTGTGTTTGATTTCACACCTCCATGTGTGAAAGGGGGCTATTTTGCAAAGTGGCTAGGTCAAGTTGACCAAAGTCAAATTGCGCAGGCTATGAGGTGGAAATCACATTGTGGTATAGCGCAATAGAGAAGGAGGGAAGATTCCTTGAGAAGGAAAACCCAAATGAAGTGGGGCCCATGGAGAGGGAGCTCACAATTGTATAAGAGGAGGGCAAGACAACCATTTTTGCTCGTGAATGGATTATTGATTTCATTGTCTTGAGAGACAAGGAGCATACTCCTATTGTTCAGCAGAGTTGCTGGGGGAATTCCAATTTAGGGTTCCTTCCTCCTCATGAGAGGCCTCTTGAGGAATTGATCTTCAGCTTTCTCCACATCTTGGCTCGAGGCCAAAGCATTCTCTTGCATCACAATGTTATTCTTGCAGCAAGAAGACATTGTGTAGCTGGGGTTGCAGTGGAGGCTTCCACCACATCACTCCGGTGCTTGATTTGAAAAGAGAGGAGTCTCCATTTAGTGGAGATATCCTTGAGGAGTGTTATTGAGCTCATTTGCAAATTTTGGCAGTAGGCCAAGCTTTCTCCCTTCTTCATCAGCGCAGTCCCTTCCATAGAGTGCGTTATTCCAGAGTTAGTCTGCAGTGGGGGTTTGCACCATCACTTTGTAGAGAGAGATTTCCAGTGCTGGGATCAGCCTTGCACTTCAGAAATCCTTTGGAGGAGATTGATTCAGATTATAGAGCAGATTCTACCATCTCCTTCTATTTTTATTATGAGTTGCTACAGCTACCCAGCAGCTCCGACATTTTAATATTTTTCCGTTCTATGTATCTAGTGTAGCCAATCCTCTTGAGGGTTGTTGTATCATCAGTGTATTATTTTTTTTAGGGGTTGAGAGCACACTCCCCCCTTATTTATTGAGCTATATTTCAATATCATCATATTTCATATTTGTATGTAGCAGTGTCACCATAAGACTGCGCAATCATAGCTAGGGCAGTTTATGCAACAATATATTTCATGCTTTCATGTACTTGTTCCTAGAGGTTGATCATTCCCTCTCTTGAGTGCTCTTTCCCTCAAGATATTGTACACTTATTTGCTTCCATGAGCTAATATAATGGCTATGAGTTCTTCTATCATTTTCTGAGATTGTAGTAAGTTTCTCTTCATGTATTTGTTTACATATTTCTATAGCTGAATCCCTTGAGCAAGATCTTCCCGAGGAAGAAATATTTGCATAGCTATAGGCAGAGTCTGAAAAGGGCCAGATAGCCTTCGGTTCTCATCCTCTCTTTAGAGGTGAAATAACTGTTAAAATCCCTCTCATTCCATCTCTAACATAGCCTTGTTCATATTTCCGACAAAGGAGTTCTTCAGCAGTGAAAAAGCTGCTGATTTCCATTTCAGGACATCACAGTGGTATCATAGCACCTTTCTTGGCTCAGCCCATGGCCTTCAAGCACAAGAAATAAGAAGAAAGAAAGATGAAGAAGATGAGCTTGATCTCATCAATTTTAAAGAAAAGAAGAACCTCTACAAGGAGGAGAAGCAAGAAGAAAAGGAAGAACCATGAACTTCCTATTCTCATCAAGGAGACCAAGAAATAAGTAGGAAAAAGGCTCCATATTTTGGAGAAGAAAATAAAAGGGCTGAATCAAGGGCCAACTCTATATTTTTCCATGAGGAGTGTGAGCATGCAGCTACACACCAAGGGGTACAGTGCAGTCACATGGCCAGCTTTGCCATGAGAAGAAAAGAAGAAGAAGGCATACTAGAGAAGGGAACTCTTAGTCGTTTCTTACATGAGTATGAATCTCAAACTCAGAAGTTTAGAGATCACATCTCTTTCCCATAGTTTTGTAAGATCATGGTGAGGAGGAGCAAGCAGCATGATGAGAATAGATTTCTTCTATCTGTATTTGAGGGTTCCTATACTTATTCATCCAAGGCTTAGATTGAAGAGCTAGACACCTTTTTGCAGCAGCATCAGATTCCTGAAGATGAAGCCATCAGAGTAGCAATGCTGCACTTGGGAAGTAAATTCTATGCATGGTGGTTATTTGAGTATTTTTCTTTGAAAAATGCAAATACTTCTTCCTATGCAATGTTCATTAGAGCTTTGATGGGAAAATTTGGTGGGAAGAAATCTGAAGCACATGTGGAGGAAACAAACATTGCTAGAAAAACAAAACCCTTACATGTGATGGAGGAATTCATGGGCTCAAGACCACTTCAGAAACCCTTATAGGAGGTTGATATCTTGCATGGTGCTTTATTAGAGGCAGGACCTTCATCTTGCATTTTGGCACAAGGATTCATGGAGGTCTCTCTTTCGAGATAGGATCTCATTTTGGAGGAGTTTCCCACATATGTTAATGAGGAGAATGGAAATAGCGCTATCAATCACAGAGCTGATCTAGTACCTCATGTAGAGGGAGGAGGATCACATGCTCCAATGAGAGGGATTCTTGCATCATTGTAGGAAGGTCCCTAAGATCTCATACATGGAGGTCCAAGAACAATCAGTGAGCAACATGATTGTGCCATTTTGGCAGCTGGAAGAAGGAGGGGGAGAGGAAGAGTAGCATCATGTGATGAGGAGCACACACCCTTCTCAATTCCAGAAGGTTAAGGCAAAGAGGAGAAAGGTTGTACTACGCAGTGAGAGCAAGCACAAGGTTTCCCAACCATATGTACAATACACTCTTTTCATTGATGTCTCACTACATAGGGGCATCCCACCAGGGAGACCACTAGATCTATCATTAATGAGAGGCATCATGTTGTGGGATTCACCACTCTTGGATTTTGGAGAGGTGAAGATTGGAGGGAAACTTTGGCATGAGGGATGTCAAAGTAGCAGGCAGCAACATGAGTGGAGCTTCGCATGCCAGATCACCAGCGCTGTCACTGAGGAGGATTGATCCTTATTGGAGGTCTCAGCTTTTTGTAGAGTACTCCAAGGATCTTGGTGCATGCATGATTCTTGGTGACCTGGATGGGGATGACAGATACATGGTGGATGATGAGGTCATCTATTCCTATGGTAGGATCTTCTTGACTAGATCTTCTAGTCTCAAGGAGAAGCTGCTACATGCAACACATGAGGACTTCTCTTATGTGCATTTTGATGCATATTTCCAGTTGATGGAGGAGTTCACTTGGGAGGGCATCCATCATGACATATATCAGCATATGGAAAGATGCATAGCCTGGATGGTGATAGAGAGGATTTCACAGCCACCTTCCTACTCATTGAGAGTGAGGGAGAATTTCCAGTTGAGCCATTTCAGCTCAAGACCTCAAGTACATGATGGAGGAGGTATAATTTCATGTTTTGTATTGTACTTCTCTCCTTTATTTGAGCAGCATGATGTAACAAGAAGAAATATTTCTTCTTGCATATTATATGGTGATGTACTTGTAGCTACTTGTAGCATTGATCTTGGCTATATTTTTTATGAGCTATGGGGGAAGCCATATGTCTCTTGGTCTGCACCAATGACACCATATTGTAATTTCATGTTCTCATCTTATGAGATGACTATGGCCGCAAACAAGTTGCTGGAGAAGCACTTGTTGTTTTCTATTTTGATGTAGGCAGTGAGTGCACTGCACAGGTTCCATGAGTGGAACTATTATCCACTTTCTGGTTGTCATATGACAACTTGTTCCTATTTGTTCTTGCTTCCATGTGTTGCTGAGTTTTCTTTTGACATGGGGAGCTTTGTTTGGAAAGTAGGACATGAATTAAAGATTCCCATTGGGAGCATGATTCTCCCTATTTTTTACTGATGTATGTTTCATGGGAAATAATAGGCAGCCCATGATTTCCAAGCTTCATCTCTTTCCTTCATGTGGGAGGAGCTATCTAGAGAGCCTGAATTTTTGCAGGAGGCATTTCATGGTTTATATATTTGATGGGGTGGCTTTGGTCTCTCTTGAAGACCATTATGTTTCAGCTTTATATCAAAAGCAGCCCCATATGTATCGTGATGAGGGAGGAACTGATTGGGTGGATGTGCCCTTTGGGAGGAGGAACCTTCATTGTTTTTGTAGCTCATGCTCCAAGGGGAGTATAAGAGATGATATGGTCACCATTTTCAGCCATTTTTTTTTCCATGAGGTGATCCATATGACTGTTTGGATTCCATATGATGATGAATTCCAACTCATCACATATGAGATGATTTGGGCTAGCTTGATTTGCAGCATTGGAGGAGAGGTCCTTGGGGATCTAGACTTCATATTGTCTCTTGAAGGCAACATTATTGTAGCCTAAGTTCATCTTGCACCCCACATTTATCATGAGTGGAGAAGAGGACAGCGAGGGGTAGGCCATGAAGCTTACCATGTTCATAATTTTAGCCCACCTATTCTACATGAGCACAAGGTGGAGGATTATTTTCAGGAGTTGCCTAGTTGGAAGGTGACTCATTTTTCATGGCTCATAGCTTGGAGATGGAGGTTCCACATGAGGAAGATGTTCCTCAAACACTTTACTCCATGCCTTGGGAGGAGGCTTTCTGGTTCTGTCCTTGCAGTTGCTTGAGGACAAGCAACATTTGGGAGGGGAGGACTTTAATGTTCCAAAAAATTTCATGCAGAAAATTGGAACATTAATTTTTGCTAATTTCACATAAGTGGAGAATAAATGGGTAAGGAGACCCATGAATAATGAAAATCACAATAAAATCCCTCATATTATGAGAAGGGATCATTCTTGTATTTGATTTCACACCTCCATGTGTGAAAGAGGGCTATTTTACAAAGTGGCTAGGTCAAGTTGACCAAAGTCAAACTGCGCAGGCTATGAGGTGGAAATCACATTGTGGTATAACACAATAAAGAAGGAGGGAAGATTGCTTAAGAAGGAAAACCCTAATGAAGTGGGGCCCATAGAGAGGGAGCTCACAATTGTATAAGAGGAGGGAAAGACAACCATTTTTTCTCATGAATGGATAATTGATTTCGTTGTATTGAGAGACAAGGAGCATACTCCTGCTGTTTAGAAGAGTTGCTGGGGGAATTCCTATTTAGGATTCCTTCCTCCTCATGAGAGGCCTCTTGAGGAATTGATCTTCAGTTTTCTCTACATCTTGGCTCGAGGCCAAAGCATTCTCTTCCATCACAGTGTTATTCTTGCAGCAAGAATACATTGTGTAGCTGTGGTTGCAGTGGAGGCTTCCACCACATCACTCCTGGGCTTGATTTGTAGAGAGAGGAGTCTCCATTTAGTGGAGATATCATTGAGGAGTGTTATTGAGCTCATTTACAGATTTTGGCATCAGGCCAAGCTTTCTCCCATCTTCACTAGTGCAGTCCCTTCCATAGACTACGTTATTTCAGAGTTAGTCTGCAGTGGGGGTTTGCACCATCACTTTGGAGGGAGAGATTTCCAATGCCAAGATCAGCCTTGCACTCCGGAATTCCTTTGGATGAGATTGAATCAGATTGTAGAGCAGATTCTACCATCTCCTTCTATTTTTATTATGAGTTGCTGCAGCTACCCAGCAACTCTGACATTTTGGTATTTTTTCGTTCTATGTATCTAGTTGTTGGAGTTCCCATGTTTTGGGAAGGTTGGAAATACCAAAAGATGAGACAACATCAGAACCACTTTCAGACCTCAGGATCTAGCCCTCCTGGGTCCAGAGAGGGATCTCTCTATGATTGTCAAAGGTGTATGTCTTTGAAGCTCGGTTTTAAGATATTAGGCTAGTTATGAGGCTCGAGGTTTGTTTGTTTGGTTGCTGGCTATCAGGAAAGAAGGATTCAATGTAAGACCAGGATGAGCAAAGAGAAAAAGGGCAGAGGTTAAATATTCCAGGGAGCATTCAAATCCATTGGGAAATGGAGTCAGGAAAGGATTTTCTTACTATCTAATGTGCAAGCTTTCAATTGGGCTAGTCATATAAAACATTGGATCTTAAAGATGATTATGTGATATGAAAGGTAGGAGAGGAGGAGATAACACATATTTAGAGCAAAAATTTAAATACCAGCTGGTCGCACAAGGATCCTAGTGGACAGGGCTAACTCTAATCCCCAGTTTTTCCAAAACTTCCAACTAAATCCTTAAAAAGAAGCATCTAAGAAACTGGATTCACTTAATTCATACATCAGAGAGCAGGCAATAACATCCACTACACTGGTTAAACCAACTAAAAACAATTCTTAGATAATACATTTAGAAGAGAAACATTAATGGCAAGGAGAGCAGAAACATAAGGTACCTAACAAGGGTAAATCCTATGCCAATATTCTGATGCAAGCCAGTATAAATGAAATGAAATTAATTAAAACACAGAGATAGAAAAACATCACCGCTACTTTAGATCAGGATCCAAAGAAATGTGCTTGTCATATTAAATAGCAATACCAATCAAGTACAACATTTCCAATATCTGAATACTTAGTCTGAAAACATCATTCCTCAGCCTATCTTACAACTTTACACAGAGACTGTGTCTCAAGAGAAACTACTTGCAATTCTCTGATAACTGATCAGCAACCATTACAATAAGTTTCTCATGAGTTTTATAGTAGAAATATGAGCTGAGGAGGTAGGTGAAAACTTAATTGCAACATTAAAACTTCAGGAGAGGAAGAAAGGCCAAAGGCCACTCTGTATTAAATCTCATGCATTAATCTTTGGCATGTCTTGGATGAAAGAGTGATCTTCTTCAGCTTCCATCTACTATGGTATGGTCCTGATGTACTTGGCTGCAGAACTATGTAGTACCAAAATGTGAATAAATGACTGAGGAGTCTACCATACTCATGAAACAAATGCTCTGGTAGCTTCAGACTGTTGTCAGGGTGGAACTTCCTTTAGGGACACGGTGTAGAATAAAAGTTGCATGGGCGCTTTGTCCTTTATGGAGGAAAAACATTCTGCTCCTATAGAAACCTTGACACACTGATTTTTCGTGTTGTACCTTCTGCGTGATCCATGTGTCTTCAATCTGGTGCCTTGCCTTCAAAATATCTGAACATAAGGCTTACATATCTTCATTTACATACCTTCAGCTCTTGGCTACTCCATTTATATCTCTGACTGTGGAATCTGTGGATTAATGGCGCCAGGACATTTTCTCAGAGTTAAACTCTGCTCTTTTAATGTAAGTCCTATCATAGGACCGCCTCGACCTTTCCTTCATGATTTCTTCCTCTACACATGGTATTCTCTGGTGTTTTCTGGTTACTGTGACAGTGTGTGCAAATCATGGTGGCTTTCACCGCCTCAAACCCTGCAAAATATACGAAAAAGCTATGAAATCCATGACTGGGGAGGTGGTATGGATGACTATGACCAGGGTATCATGGCGTGGACGGGGTTGATGACTACAGAGGCTTCAGTGGAGGAAAACGTGGCATAGCGAGGACTGCGTTGAAAGACGCCGGAGCAGATTATTTTAACGAAAACAATGAAATTTGGCCTTTTGACTTAACAGATACAATGGGAAAGGAGGATGTACGGTAAAACTCGTGGAATGGTGACGTGGCGGTTCCGAGCGATGGCGGAATGGTCAACGGTGGGGGGAAGACAAACTTGGACCATCAGATTTCAAAGGAGATCGACGGTGGGAAGCACGGTGGAGGGCAATGGATGGGGGGCCATGGGGTACGGAGACCATATATTAAACCCCACGCAGCTTCGTTGAGCGATGACTGTTGGATGGAGGACCCCGGATCGGACGGCTGACAACGATTTCGCTATGAATCCTGTACCGAACAATAACGTGCGAGGAGATAGCAGTTTTGAAATCGTACAGGAGCCACGTGTCAGACGATGTATGGAATCGCTGGCCGGTCGGAAAATACCGCCTACCCCCGAAAGGCGGTGCGGTAGAAACTGGACGGTTTATGAATAGTGCAATCAGGCAAGGACCACCAAGATGGGTAAGCTATGAACCATCAAATCAATACATATCAGCGGATGAAAACGCGTCCGATATGGATGAACTGTGGACCGTTGATCTGCTGGATTAACGAACGGCGGAGATGCGACGACGGGTGGTGAACGGGTTGCACGGTGAAAGCTGCGGGGGCGGCGATCGCCATCCATTCTATGAAGATCAGTGGCGGAGAATCAATCCTTGGAATGACATATGAGAGGTGGGTGGGGGTAATCGCATCGGGAGTTACGATTATGCGATCGGGCGGATCAGAACGGACATGCGATGCAATTGAACGGATCGGAGGTCAGACCTGCGATTTCGTGATTGGAGGGATGGACTAATTGGGGCTAGTTGTGATCATTGCATCTCAAATATTTGTGATGAGTGATCAGAGTCAACAAAATAAAACATGCGATGGGAAGCAGTTTGCGATTGCGATTTCAAAGTGGCGGGTTGTATAATATAAAACTTGTAATAAAGTCTTATAACAATGTATGAAGGGGTATGGTCGGGGAAGTGGTTTACGGTGGGAAATTTATAATATAAAGTTTTATTATAAATTTCTACGGGTTATGGACGGGAGGTGGTTGGGGGCTAGGGGAAAAGGGGCTAGGCCCTACAAGGTCGGAAAGTGGGTTTTAGCCCATTCTAATGTGATTTAAAGGTTAGGAAGGGGAACGATAGAGGAATAAGGGGGGGAAAAGGCCAACAAAGGGTAGGGGAAGGATATAAAGGGGATTTGGGAGGATTTGAAAGGTAAGTGGGGAATTTAGAAAGGAGAGGCAAGAGGATGAAAACAAAAGCTCAGGGGTAATGAAATAAGAGGGAAAATGAGGACTTTGGGCATTTCTTCACAACAGAGAGGCCTTATAATGGGAAACAGTAGAGGGAATTTTATCAAGGACTGAGGCACAAGGAGGCTTCAAGGATGATGTGTTTTCGAAGGAAATGCATTCCTTGAAGGCTCAGAAACATTTTAGCCCCTTGTTTTCTTGTCAAAAAATTTATGGGGGGCTAACACTAGTGTAGCCAATCCTCTTGAGGATTTTTGTATCATCATTGTATTATTGTTTTTAGGTGTTGAGAGCACACTCCCCCCTTATTTCTTGAGCTATATTGCAATATCATCATATTTCATATTTGTATCTAGCAGTGTCACCATAAGACTGCATAGTCATAGCTAGGGTAGTTTATGCAGCAATGTATTTCATGCTTTCATGTAATTTTTCTTAGAGGTTGATCATTCCCTCTCTTGAGTGCTCTTTCCCTCAAGATATTGTACACTTATTTGCTTCCATGAGCTAATATAATGGCTATGAGTTCTTCTATCATTTTCTGAGATTGTAGCAAGTTGCTCTTCATGTATTTTTTTACATATTGTTGTATCTCAATCCCTTGAGCAATATCTTCCCGAGGAAGAAATATTTGCATAGCTATAGGCAGAGTCTGAAAAGGGCCAGATAGCCTCTAGTTCTCATCCTCTCTTTAGAGGTGAAATAACTGGTAAAAGCCCTCTTAGTCCATCTCTAACACCTTCTAGTTCCATCTCAAAGATGGAAATAATGATGGAGGAGATGATGAAGAAAATGAGCATTCTTGAGAGAGCACAAGCAAGTCAAAACCAAACTGCTCCTCAAAATAGGAACCAGAACCAAAATAAAAATTTTAGAAGGAATCAACGTCAAAATAGACCAAGGGAAGATGATCAACAGATCACTCCTCCCATTCATCAAAACTATGTGAGTGAGGTTGAAGACATAGATGAGCAAATATAGGAAGATGATATCAACATGCTGGGAGTAGATAATGATGACTTTGAGGTTCATTACGATAAAAAACAAGGTCTATACACAACTTATGATGAAAAAAGAGATAATAATGAAAGTTATTATCAAGACATGGAGAATGTAATCATAGAGTCTCAAAAAGAGTATGACCTTAGAAGTAAAACCAATCAACAAACTCCCAACAACAAAACCTCTGAAAAATATTCACAAAACAACACTATAAATAAACCTAAAATTGTAAAACAAAAGGACAAGACAGTGGCTGGAAATTCTGATAAAGGTAAAGAGAAAGGCACTCAAAACAATGTAAAACAAAGTGCAGACCTTAGTAGTACTAACACCTCAGTTGGTACTCCTGTGAAAACAATTTTGGCAAATATAAATAGAACAAATCGGCAGACTGAATTTGCTGATAAGGTGGCAGTTAACAAGGCTGAGACAAGCACTTCAAAGAATCAAATTCCTTTAAGCCTAGAGCAAGAAATTTCCAAAATTAAAATCTCTGTTCCTCTCTCTGAACTAGCTGCCCAAAATGTATATAGAACCCAAATTTTGAAGGCTTTAAACATAGAGGATAATAATGACACAATCAATCTTAATGATGACCAGCCTGAGCTTATTTTTGGTCCAAATATTGAAGGTAGATATCAAGAGGGACCTGTTCCTCCATTTTATGTAAGTTTAAACATTCATGACAAGATTTTGCACAATGCTATGCATGACTCAGGGGCTTCTCATAATTTAATGCCAAAAGCTGTAATGGAGAGCCTGGGTCTAGAAATCACCAGACCTTATAAAGACCTTTACTCCTTTGACTCTAGCAGAGTAAAATGTTTGGGTTTAATTAAAGACCTCTGCGTTAACTTAGCCTAGATTCCAGCCAAATGTTTGGTCATGAATATTTTTGTGGTTGATGTCCCCCCAAAGTATTGAATGTTGTTATCGAGGTATTGGGGGGCTAAGTTACAAGGGACTATGCAGATGGACATGACCTATGTGACCATCCCTATTTTCAATCAGACAAGAAGACTTTACAGGGATTCCCATATGCAATAGATGGTCACTAGTCAAGATAGACCTCAAAACTCTACTCTGTATTCTGTAAATACAGGCCTTGATTCTTTTATTTTGTTTAACAATGAATCATTTAGTGAACAAGTCACTTTAACAGAGTTAATGGCTGATAGAGAGGAGGAGGTAAACACCATAGAAATGTCTAAAAAGTTTGTTGAACCCCTAAGCTACAGAAAACCAAACAAAGCTTTGAGCTAAAAATCATTAGTCCATTTATTTTTAACCTTGAGAGTCAAGAAATCATTCCTCAACATAGTGAAAAATTAGAAGAATTAAATCAAATACAACAGAGTACTAATTTTCAAGAACAAACCAAAAGCACACTTGTTGAAGAGGACAGTAATAAAATGGAAGAAACCAAAGCTAATCCTCTGTGGAGTATGTACTTTGAGGGTTCCTGCACTAGGAGCAATGTTGGTGCAGGGGTTTGGATACACAACACTGAAAATAACCACACAGAAAGCATTTCCTGTAGATTAAACTTTCAGTGTTTGAATAACATAGTGAATTATGAATCCCTTCTTTTAGGCTTGCATCTGTTGAAGAAATTAGGAGCCAAAATAATTAGAGTGCATGGGGATTCAGAATTAATCATTAGGCAGGTCAACGGGTAATACAACACTAATCACCCTAGACTCAAAGCCTATCAAAACGATGTCGTGGATCTATTAAAAACTTTTGAGGACTCCCATTTGATTTTTGTCCTGAGAAGAAAAAAAAATATCATGGCCCACAGCTTAGCTTTCACAGCTAGAACATATTTAATGCCATACGAAACCAAAGAATGTTCAACTCAGATTAAATTTAGACCGGCCATTCCTGATAACGACAGATATTGGCAAGTTTTCAATGAAGACAAACAAATAGAAGACTTCATGCAGTTCAGAAATGAATTTGAACTACACAGTTTGGATTCAGATTATGAGATAGACTGCCCTAGTGAATAAAAATTTCTTGGGGAAGAAGAACCATCTCCTGAGCTTGCTGATATAAATCTATTGTCAAGCAAACCTAAAAACAAAACATAAATGATTGTAGGGATAGAAACAGAGGACTTAGAAACTCTGCAGTCAAATGATGAAAGTTTTCCAAAGGGTCTGTCTCCTTTAGAAGAGTTGTTCGATTTCAATGATGTGGCCAAGAAGCCAAAACTGGAGCCTGTAGAGACTGAAGTGGAAGAGTATAATATAGGCAGTGAAATTAAACCGAAAATGATTAAACTTGCTAAGAATTTTCCAGCTCACATTAAACTCAAATACATAGAGCTGTTTAAAGAATTTTCTGATGTTTTTGCGTGGAGTTACAAAGATCTGAAATCCTATGACACTGAAATAATTCAGCACAAAATCCCTCTCTAGGAAAACCAAAATCCATTCAAACATAAGCTGCGCAGAATAAACCTTGTTTAGTTACCTTTGGTTGAGAAGAAGATTAAGAAAATGTATGAAGCTGGTATTATTGTCCCTATTAGATATTCTGAGTGGGTGTCTAATCTGGTGTCAGTTAGGAAGAAAAAAGGAGAGATTAGGCTTTGTATAGACTTTAGGGACTTAAACAAAGCTTCACTCAAGGACAACCACCCTTTGCCCAAGATGGACCACATATTACAAAGGGTAGTTGGTTCAAAAAGAATTTCTTTGCTTGATGGCTATTCAGGGTACAATCAGATTTTAGTCCACCCTGATGATCAACTAAAGACAGTGTTTACCACACCTTGGGGCACTTTCATGTATGTGAAAATGCCCTTTGGTCTAATGAATGCTAGAGAAAATTTTCAGAGAGCCATGGACATAGCATTCTCATAAGAATTAGGCTACTTCATCATTATTTACCTTGATGATATCATTGTGTTTTCAAAGACAAATGAAGAGCAGTTTGAACATTTGAGAAAATTTTTCGAGAAATGCAGAAAGTTTGGGATATCTTTAAACCCTAAGAAAACACTATTTGGGCTTCAATAAGGAAAAATCCTTGGGCACATTATTTCAGAAGAGGGTATAAAGATAGATCCAAAGAGGATTGAGGCCATATTGCAAATCTCTCATCCTCGAAACATCAAGGAATTACAATCTATCATTGGAAAGATTAATTTCTTGAGAAGGTTCATACCCAACTTAGCTGAGCTCCTTAGGAATATAAAAAACATGTTGAAGAAGGAGCAAGGGGTAAAATGGACCTTGGAAGCAAAGAATTCCTTTGAGCTAGTGAAACAAGCGTTAACTAAAACATCGGTTCTAATCAGTCCTGATTTTTCAAAAGATTTTTATATTTTTTAATTTGCATCAAAACATACAATAGCTGTTGTCCTTTTACAGAAAAATACACAAGGACAAGAGCAGCCTATTGCATTCTTTAGCAAGGCATTGAGAGATACTCCTTTGAAGTATAACATTATGGAGAAGCAAGCTTTTTCTTTGATCAAAGCTTTAAAAAACTTCAAAGTATACATCCTTCACTCACACATCATTACCTTTGTCCCAAATTTAGTTGTGAAAGACATTCTAGCACAGGACCCAGATGGTAAGAGAGGTAAGTGGATAGCTCTTATTCTTGAATATGATTTAGAGATAAAACCCACTAAACTCATTAAAGGCCAAGGTCTAGCTAGATTAATGGCTGAATCAAATTTTGAAGTTCTTGATATTAATATGATAAATGCTTTAGATGATCAAGAGGAAATCTCAACTCCCATTGTTGAAGATCATTTTATGAATTCCTCTTGGTATGATGATATTATTTATGTTTTGTTTAATTTGAACATACCTCCTGGTTTGACAGAAAAAAAGGAAATTTTTTTGAAGTTAAAAGAGGTAAACTATTGCATTATAGATAAATTTATTTATTGTAAAAATGAAAGTGGGATATTGTTTAAATTTTTTCCTGAGTTTGATGCAGAGAAGGTTAAGCATGAGTTCCATGAAGGAGAGTGTGGAGGCCACCTATACTGGAAGACAACAACCAACAAAATCCTAAGGGATGGTTATTATTGGCCCACTCTCTTTCTAGATTTCCATAAGATGATAATTGCCTGTCATAAATGCCAAATTTTTGAAGACAAAAGAAATATGCTTCCCTTACCTCTGCATCCAATTACTGTTCAAGCTCCTTTCCAATAGTGGGGACTTGAATTCATAGGAGAAATCCACCCACCATCCTCTGCCCAGCATAGATGGATTCTCACTGCCACAGACTACTTCACCAAATGGATAGAAGCCATCCCTTGTACGCAAGCCAATGATTCTGTCATTATAAAATTTATGGAGACTAATATTCCCTCTAGATTTGGTTGTCCTAACAAGATCATCACTGATAATGCAACAGCATTTGGATCGAAGAAGATGGTTGAGTTCTGCCACAAATATCAGATAACATTGGGTCATTCCACGGCCTATTACCCTTAAGGTAATGGACTAGCAGAATCCTCAAACAAAAGTTTGGTGAAAATAATCAAGAAGATATTGGAGGACAACAAGAAGTCTTGGCACACAAAGCTTGTGCATGCACTTTGGGCTGACAGATTGACTTTGAAGAAATCTATTGGTATGTCACCCTATCATCTTGTGTATGGCATAGATGCAATTTTTCCAACCAGCCTTGGTGTGCCAGTTATGAAGTTGATTCAAGAGGTTCATTTTGAAGACAATGAAATGATCAGAAGGATTAATCAAAAAATTCATCTTCAGCAAACCAGAGAGGAGTTTTATAACAATTCATTACAAAAGCAGGACAACATCAAAAATATTTTTGACAGAAGAACAAAGGCCAACAATTTTAATGTTGGGGACAAAGTTTTAAAGTGGGATTCAAGGAGGGAAGACAAAGGAAAGCATGGAAAATTTTAGAACTTATGGCTTGGCCCTTATCTCATTCATTCATCTGCTAGTAATAATGCTTATTTTTTGCAGGAGTGAAATGGAGCTGAACTTTTTGGGGGTCCTGTCAATGGCAGGATGGTTAAACATTACTTCTCTTGATACTATCATGTTCTGAAATCCTTTTTATATTTTTTCTCATTATAAATTTTTCACTCATCCTTGCATTCAAAGTTAAAAAAATAAAAAATACAAAAACAATAGAAGAAAGAAAAGAAGGCAGATTGTAAAAACAATAAAGGTACAGCCCCATACCAAAAGGAGAAACAAATATAAAAGTGTGCAAGCCTAAATGCCACTCCTGAAAAACACACTTTTAGTTAGTCATACAGCCTAATCATGACTAATTAGTTTTAAATTGACTGCTGTTAGGTTAGTGAATTTGATTGACAAACAGCTTAATCTTGGCTTATCAGTTAGATAGATTAGGTTAGAAATTAAAGGTTCAAACAAGCTTAAAATCTGAACCTTAGTTTTCAAAATAGAGATGACTCAAATCTATTTATTTCTTGAGTCAAAAACAGAGGTAAAACTGGTTCTAATCAGCTCAAAATCTTAACCAGATAACAAGCAAAAACAACTCGAACAAACTCAAAAACAGAGTTGAAAAAAGATGAAGGAAGTTCTTTGAACTTTCAGATTTTAAGCCTTCCATTTTGATTTAATTTTCTACAAAATAATATCTATGTGAAGCTTGTTTTTTATGTCATAGATCAACATCAAGTTAGACTATTCAATCCTGAGTTGTATGCTTTTAAATTTCTATTTTAGAAATTAGAGAATAAAAATCTGTTAGACTGTTTAATCCTAACAGATTGGTAGATTAGGTAGAGAAGCATATGGAATCAACTGTTTAATCTGAGTTCATGGAGAAATAAGGAGTAGAATTAGATTAGTTTTATGCTTTCAAAAGAATGAAATGTTTTAAAAACATTTTTCCAATCTAAGTACACTCTAAAGAAGAAAAAATGTTAGATCAGTAGGATTGGGTAGGTAGAAAGCTTGTATTGATGAAAATCCATTATTTTTCATGGCCGATAATATTTTCAGAGAAAAAGAAGATCATTCAAATGAAGAAAATGCAATCCAATGGATAAGGCACTAATGGGCCTCCCAAAGAATGCAAGTATGAAGTTCTTGATGCCTTCAAGAAGGCACCATCCCCAAGTGGAGCCACTGTTAGCCACCTATAAAATTTGTTATATCAAAAGGTGGCTAAATCATTTTTGGAGCCTTCAAGGAACAATTTTTATTGCTAAAAATGTTATCTCTTGAAGACTTGTGAAGACATCATGCCCTTTGTTTAAATCTTCATTGTTGTTTCCATTTCAAACTCTGAAATTCTGTTGATTTCATAGAGAAAGGACTACTGCAAACACCATTTTTCCCTTCCTTTCACTTCTAACCAACCTTCATCTTTACCCCTTCATTCCCCATCGAATTCTTCTATTTTAAATTTTTTTCCCCTTTTACCCTTCATATAATCCTCTTTACAAAGTTTAAAACTCATTTTTAAACTTTGCTGAAACCCCAAAATGCATTAGAAAACCCTGAAAAAATCATAAAAATACACTTTTTGTATTAATGCTTAAGCCCCTTTGGGCTAAGCCTAAACCACTTCCCCACATGTGCCCTGGTGCTAGAACCAAGCACTGAACTCTTTCGGCGCTTATTGCATCGGCAACAAACGATGAATGCAAGTCTTTGGGCCTTTATAAGACTTCCGATGCAATTAGCCTTTGGTTGTAAGCTCCCAATCATTGTATAAACCCATCTATGATGCATATTTCCCTTTGTAAGTTCATAAACCCACTTTTCCTAAGTTTTGGTCTAAACCTTCTAGAACAATGTTTTTTAATGAAAATGGGTAGATTGAAAAGTCGCGCATCATTGTTCTGATGTGATTGAGCCTCGTTGTATAAAATCCCACATTCTTCTTCTCTCCATATAAACCTACGCTTAGGACCAAGAGTTAAAGTCGCGAAGTGCTAATCGTATCAAAGAAATTCAAATGGGTAGATCGAAAAGCCCGACCTTTCCTTTCGATGCGATTGGCCCTTATATACATAAAGCCCCAGTCCCTTTGCATTTTCTTCATATAAACCACAGGCCCTGCAACCGAGCACCAAGCCACCTATATATAACCCGCCCCAAGCCATAAAACCTTTGTATTTAGTTAATTTTTTATTTTCGTATATTATATATGGTGTCACTCGTTCATTGGTCGGAGCCCTTCTCCGTCGTTGATCGTTGGGCCAATCCGATGGCCAGTGCTGTATCGCATCAGAAAATTTCATTGGGCGCGTTTATATTTTATGCCACCCCTGATTGGTCATTCCCCGATGGTTTCCCCATTGTTGATCTGATCTGTAGATCGACGGCCCATAATTAATCGCTTTAGCACCCTCCTTGTCCATTGCCCCGCCGATTGGGAAAGCTCCGATTGCATCTGGGTCGTCCACGTGTCCATATCGGACAGTCCAGATCGCATATCCTGACTTTGGTTAAAAATCATGCGTCCCGCTTCATAAATGTTTTCCGGCCAATCACAGCCGTTGATCTCTACAGATCAACGGCCCATATTAACCCTTTCTCCACCCATATGTTATTTCATTAACCTCGAAGATTGATCTCGACCGTCCATTTTTAAGATCCAACGGCCCTAATTCATCCCAGTAGGCCCGACTCTCTTGGGTCCTACCCGTCCCAGATTTGATCTCCGTCATTCATCCCTATGATCGGACGGTCCCGATTAAAACCACCCTTCCTGCTTCTGCCCATGCATCTTGCTGTTTTCATGCTCACTCTCCACCGTTCGATCTAAGGGCCTTGATCTGACGGTTGATGCGTGTTTTTGCGTAAGTTTAAACATGGAGGTTAATTCTAAAAAATTACGCGATATAAGCTATTTTGAAACGCCACATGTCGAGTGGGGATGCATATCATGTTCGAAAAGGAAATACCACCTGCCCACATTTTCATCGTGTGAAAACAGCTATTTTGCCCTCTGAAACCACTTTCCTCATTTTGTATTGTGTTGTATCACATGCGCCCCCCACCGTTGATCCCTGTAGATCAACGGCTCAGATTCAATCTAGCCTTTCACCATTGCCTTCCGCCTTTTCCAAAGGAGCTTATCAAAAGCAATCCCCGACGTTGATCTCGTTGGGTTTATCTAATCCGACGACCCACGATCACTCAGGAAACCCCAAATTTCCTCAATACATTTTCCCCCCACCAAAGGTTTTAAACCTTTTTCCTTTGCATTTTCTCCCATTTCATTATAAAGTGGCCTTTCCACATTATGTTTCCTCGGTTGCTTCCAACCTTCGATCTCTGTAAGATCGATGGATCTGACTTGACTTTCACCACCATTTCTTCCAAACCTCCTCCATTTGACTTCTGTGCGCAATCTCCACCATTGGATGCTGCCATCCAATGGCCACGCTCCAAAACTAAGCCTCCTACGTAGCCTTACCCAATAACACAGTATTTTATAATATTTTTTGTATTTTGAAGGTTTTTAAGGTTTTTCCATTATATTAAAGAAAATAAAAGCTAAGGATGACGATCCTCCACGCTTTCACTTATCAAAGAGAAATCATTGAGTGGGGTTCCATGCCACATTTCATTAGTGTATCATGGACGTTGATGCCATATGAGCCCCTGTCACACCTGCACATCAACAAGACATAGTGAAATTCAAAATAGTATCAATGTTGAAGACTTAAACACAGTAGAACTGAAGAAATTAAAGATTAATTACACAGATTGGGTGGATTATGGCTAAGATCGAAAATCAAAAGCCTAATCCATTAAATTAAACACAGTTAAAGGCAAATCAAGAATTTCTATCAGACAGAGGATGCCTCCACCGCCACGTCAGAGGCTAATTGATTCCTCTCAGCTACCAGATTGCCACCTGTGGCCTCACAGCATTCAACAGAGGCCGAGTAATGACCAGAACAGAGGATATTTGCCTCAACGCAACCAAATAGTTAATTCAACCAAAGAAACTTAATGCAAAATATCTGCTGAGTTACTACATAGATGACACAGATCCTTAAAGTCAACAAAAGCTCCCACCAAGCTTACTTCTTAAATGTAAAACAATTAATATAGAGAAAATATTTGTAAACTTCTCCATTGAGCCCCTTAAAGGCCGAGAAGTACTAAATCTGTATTAATTGAACCTTTAGATATTTTCTCTTTCGACCTCCTCATCCTTCTATAAAATATGATTGAGGAGTTCATTGTAAACGTTGGTTGCAGAACTTTGAAATATACTTGAGCTTGAAACTTCTACTAGTAAATAGTATTCAAAGGATCTTGAAGCTCTGTTTTTGATCTAATAAGTTTGGCTAAGAAGTGAAGATGATTGCTAAACTGAAACATTGGACTTAAAGCTGTAACTGGTTTGAAGCATCAATACAAGTTGATTTATGGGATCGTGGTCTATGTCAACGGTAATGTTATTTCTTATTGTAAATTGTTATTTTATTTCTGTTTTCACTTTGTCCATCTTCTCTGATAAAGAACAGCAAGCATAGAGTTAGGATTTACTATATATCAGTACCCTTCTCTGACTAATAAGCTTTATCCACATGTTTTCTTCCAAATTGTGTTGTTTAGGAATGATTTAATTCAATTTAAGAAGTTAGGAATGCTCACGCTCCCTCGTCTTACTGTCTAATATTAATGTTGTTCTTGAATGTTATTTTCAGTTTATGTTAAGTAGAGATGAACTAAGGAAGTAATGGTGAGCCCTGTCCTTTAGTTTTATCCCAAAATACTATCTAAAAGTTTCCCTAAGAGTGTGGTGAAAGCAGGTTAGGTTAAAAGTCCTTACCTGATCTTAAACCATTCTTTGTTATCTTTTGTGTCTGTCTTGAAAGTTTACTAAGTAAAGTATAATTAGGGAAGTTTATGGTGAGCCCTATCCTCTAGTCTCTTCTCCAATAGTTGCTTTTAAAGTTTCCCTTCGTGTTCAAATGTTTTCTATTGAAAGTGCATCAAAATCTGGCTAGTTTCGAAGAACTTACCAGATCTTAGATTACTTTTATGTCTCTCTTAAGTGCATGCCAAAAGCAAGATATTTTCAAAGTACTTACTTGATCTTAGGCTGCTCTTTGTTCTTCATTTGTTTAAATTCCCCTTCTTATTATATCATTTCATTCCATAAAATCAACTTTAAAGTGATCCTTAGACATAGATGACTTGCCCCATAGACCACTCTTGAACCTTGTTGTTTCAATTAAATCCTTCTATGACTCCATAGCCCAATGGACTAAAACCAGTGTTATATCTATATTTTTAGCCAAAGCTTGTTCTGATTGCTTGCAACTTCATACCTTTGAAATTATTTCCATTTATAACTTTCCACTCAACTAATAATCATGCTCAACCATCCAAAAACTAAACAAACCCTCGGCCTTCATAACTAGCCTAATATCATTACCCAAAACCTTTAAAGATAAATCCATCTTTGCACTTTATTGGAGAGATCCCTCTCCGGATTCAAGAGGGCTAGATCCTAGAATCCCAAATTGGTTGAAATAGTGTTCTCTCTATAGTTAGACTTTGCCAATCTTGCTAATTATAGGGAGCTAACATCTTCTGGTGACTCCGCTGGGGAACCTGAGTCAAATTTCATCTTAGGCTCCCTTAAAACACTTCATAAAACCTTGTGAGTAAAATCAACCCTTTTCAAGCACTACCAAGTAACGGTAATCATGATAAAACTTGTTTAAATCAGTGACAAACTAGGAAAACCCTAGGATTCTCATAAGACCTTATCAAACCTTGAAGGATCAGTTGGATTAGCCATAAGAGTAGACTGTCTTTGTCTCATGACCGTAGCTAAGTTTTGGAACATATTTAGCACACTCTTAAGAACCAATAGGACTGAAAAATAACTCAAAAAAACCCATAAAAATATTTCAGATTGGTATTAAATAAACATGGTGGTGGACCATAAAACCTTTTACCTCTGAAAGAGCTAAAAAATTCCACTTGGTGACTCCAAAATCCTAAAATAGACCTTAAGACTCCACTAGGAAGAACCATTATCATCGTATCATCATTTAAACTCAGTAAGAAAATTTTAGGATTAAAATGTGTGTAAAAAAAGATCAGTTAACCTCTCAAATATTTTCATATATAGTTAAATTGCTCTTGTTTATTTGGGTCTAAAAAACACAGCATAGTGGCTCCTAGAAAGATTCATACTAGAGCCTATCCTGACCCAAACCCATCTGAGATAGTTGATAACCTGGAAAGTATCCTTAGGAAGTCTCCTAAGATAAAATTTTCAACTGTTTTCAGATCACCCTTGAGAGCTAATTCAGTTCTTGAAAATCTTGCATCTCTACAACAATCACAAGTAGATCTAAGAAATCCATTTAGAACTAGGTCTCTTGAAGATTTAGATCAGCTAGATTCTAAGTCTTCACTTTCATCTCCTGAAACAAGTGAATATCCTGGTAATAGAGAAACAACACCACCTGATTTACATTTCCTTCACAATTTATGTGTCTCTCATCCTAGATTAGCTCAGCAATATTTTCCTGGTCCATCCACATCTATTCACCAAACATCCACTGTCCAAACCACTCCACTCTAGCCCACTTTCCCTCTTGTTAATCCACCTCTTGTAAATCCACCCCCACCACATATCATGGCAGCATGGTATGCTCCCTTAGTCCTTCTTGTTTCCTTATTCAATCTTCCACAGGACTATCAGTCCAAAATACCATTGTATGATGCCATTAATACTACAACTGCATCACAACATGTCGATAAAATGAATGACTACTTTGACAGAAATGAAATTGATGATGATTCTTTCAAAATTAGACTATTTGCTCAGAATTTGGGGGGAGAAGCAAGAAAATGGTTTAAAGGCTTAACCCTCCATAGTACAAATGATCTCCAAGCCTTCCATTAGACATTCCTAGACAAATATTAAGTGAGAAAAAACCCTCTTCAAATACTCTCTGATTACAAAAATCTTCACAGAAACACTGGGGAAAGTGTACAAGCTTACTGCACTAGATTTAATAGTGTGTATAATACCCTTCCCCATATTTAAAACCTCCACAAGGCTCAGCGTTAAACAAGTTTCCTGAATGGTTAGACCCTAAAATGGCCTTTTAGTTGACAGAAAGAGATCCTCTAACCCTTGAAGATATGCAAAAAGGGGCTATTGCTGTGGAAGTTAAGTTAATGGAGAAAAGAGCAAGAATGAAGAATGAGAAGAGAGTATCCTTTAGAGAAGAGTCCACACCTTCTACTTCCAGCTCAAAGATGGAAAGAATGATGGAGGAGATGATGAAGAAAATGAGCATTCTTGAGAGAGCACAAGCAAGTCAAAACCAAACTACTCCTCAAAATAGGAACCAGAACCAAAATTAGAATTTTACAGGGAATCGGCCTCAAAATAGACCAAGGGAAGATGATCAACAGATCACTCCTCCCTTTCATCAAAACTATGTGAGTGAGGTTGAAGACATATATGAGTGTTGTGTAACCAGCTCCAAAAATAGAAGAAAAAAGATATAAACGCCTTACAAATAAGCCACTTCGAGGGGGAAACCTCTAATGCATTACATAAATGAACAATTCTTGGATGCTACAAATGAAAAAAAGCTCCTTCTATATATAGGAGTCCATGGGGCCACAATATAATCCTAGTGGGGCCACAATGTAATCCTAGCCGACATAACAATAATAATGTAAGGGCACAATAATAACAATATGGGGGTTACGGGGTACAAGAATAACAATAAGTGGGGCTACACTAACATAATAAGGGACTACACTATTGATATAGGGACTTAACATGCCCCTCTCCTTCAAACAAGTGTTGTCCTCAACGCTTGATTATTTCTTGATGCTTCTGTATAAAATTCTCATCCTCCCATGTGGAATATTCTACAGGAAATTTCTTCCACTTGCTGAGATACTCTGAAATTGATCGTACTTGTCGAGTTCTTGTTTTTGTGACTGCTTCAAAACTTCTTTTGATGTGATGTTGATATTCCTATTGTTTCATTAGATTCTGCACCAAAGTTAGGTTATCCTTTGAGAGTTGGAGAACTTGTTATTGATGCTCGATGTCATCTTCCACTAATTTATCATCCATATTAGCTATTATTTTATCCTTCAAAACATCCAAATTAGCCTCCATTTCTTCTTTTAAACCATCTATGTCAGCTTCGGTTGCTCTTCGTAACATCGAAATTCGTTGCACTTGGTACCGTAATTTTGATATCTCATACTGCAATTCTTCCACTTCATGCATCATAGTATAGATTTTTGAGGGCTTAATGGGTGTTGAATTCTTTTTCTGAGGCATTTCAGAGCAAAATACTGAAATATATGCTCAATAGGCCCTTGGAATCAGTTCAAACTGATTTTTCAAACAAGATTTATGCAATTCGGGAAAAACAATACACACCTTTTACTTGCTTTTGAGGAGCTCGATATTGGAATTGGATTATCTATGTGATTGTAACTCTTAAATATCTAAAATTTAGCAATGAAATAGCCCTATGAATTCTCTTTTGAATGCCACAAGTCTGACCTGATTTGGATTCTCCAAGACAAAGTTGTGTCCAATCTCCCACAATGACCTAATTATGGACTGGTTCAGTAGAGCGAACTTGTACGACTTTCCACGTGTCATTGTTTCATCTTTTGTCTCTGAAATTGATAGCCAAGAAACTACAGTCTGTGTACTTGCGACCAATTTTTACGGCACTCCAATCCGATGCCCAAAGAGAGAGAGTTATTGAAATTTTCCCACGATCACCTCTTTGAGATGAAATTCAGGACCCTGAAAAAGCACTACTTCCACAGATCATATCTCCAAAAATATTGCGAACCAATATCTGAAATTTTTTGACAAATTTCCTCAGGATTTGAGCTTCGCACCATACGAATTTAAGACTCTGAACCTTCGTACAAGGAAATTTATAGTGAAAATTCCACGATGACCTATTTAGGAGCCTGAAAAAAGACCTAAATTCCACAGATGATATCTCCGCCAATATTGTGAACCAAGCTCTGAAATTTTTAGACACGCTTCCTCAGGATTTCGGCTTCGCACCCTAAAAATTTCAGCTTCTGAAACGTCGTATAAAAAAATTTATAGCGAAAATTCCAAGATGACCTGTTTGGAGCAGCGAAACCCTAGAATCCAAAGCTCTCATACCAAATGTTGTGTAACCAGCTCCAAAAATAGAAGAAAAAAGATACAAACGCCTTAGAAATAAGCCAATTCGAGGGGGAAACCTCCAATAAATTACATAAATGAACAATTCTTGGATGCTACAAATGAAAAAAACCTCCTTCTATATATAGGAGTCCATGGGGCCACAATATAATCCTAGTGGGGCCACAATGTAATCCTAGCCGACCTAACAATAATAATGTAAGGGCACAATAATAACAATATGGGGGTTACAGGGGTACAACAATAATAATAAGTGGGGCTACACTAACATAATAAGGGACTGCACTATTAATATAAGAAATCCATTTAGAACTAGGTCTCTTGATGATTTAGATCAGCTAGATTCTATGTCTTCACTTTCATCTCCTGAAACAAGTGAATATCCTGGTAATAGAGAAACAACACCACCTGATTTACATTTCCTTCACAATTTATGTGTCTCTCATCCAAGATTAGCTCAACAATATTTTCCTGTTCCATCCACATTTGTTCACCAAACATCCACTGTCCAAACCACTCCACTCTAGCCCACTTTCCCTCTTATTAATCCACCTCTTGTAAATCCACCCCCACCACATATCATGGCAGCATGGTATGCTCCCTTATTCCTTCTTGTTTCCTTATTCAATCTTCCACAGGACTATCAGTCCAAAATACCATTGTATGATGCCAGTAATACTACAACTGCATCACAACATGTCGATAAAATGAATGACTACTTTGACAGAAATGAAATTGATGATGATTCTGTCAAACTTAGACTATTTGCTCAGAGTTTGGGGGGAGAAGCAAGAAAATGGTTTAAAGGCTTAACCCTCCATAGTATAAATGATCTCCAAGCCTTCCATTAGACATTCCTAAACAAATAGGAAGTGAGAAAAAACCCTCTTCAAATACTCTCTGATTACAAAAATCTTCACAGAAACACTAGGGAAAGTGTACAAGCTTACTACACTAGATTTAATAGTGTGTATAATACCCTTCCCCCATATTTAAAACCTCCACAAGGCTCAGCATTAAACAAGTTTCTTGAATGGTTAGACCCTAAAATGGCCTTTCAGCTGAGAGAAAGAGATCCTCTAACCCTTGAAGATATGCAAAAAGGGGCTATTGCTGTGGAAGTTAAGTTAATGGAGAAAAGAGCAAGAATGAAGAATGAGAAGAGAGTATCCTTTAGAGAAGAGTCCACACCTTCTACTTCCAGCTCAAAGATGGAAAGAATGATGGAGGAGATGATGAAGAAAATGAGCATTCTTGAGAGAGCACAAGCAAGTCAAAACCAAACTACTCCTCAAAATAGGAACCAGAACCAAAATCAAAATTTTACAGGGAATTGGCCTCAAAATAGACCAAGGGAAGATGATCAACAGATCACTCCTCCCTTTCATCAAAACTATGTGAGTGAGGTAGAAGACATAGATGAGCAAATAGAGGAAGATGATATCAACATGCTAGGAGTAGATAATGATGACTTTGAGGTTCATTATGATAGAAAACAAGGTCTATACACACCTTATGATGAAAAAAGAGATAATGATGAAAGTTATTATCAAGACATGGAGAATGTCATCATAGAGTCTCAAAAAGAGTATGGCCTTAGAAGTAAAACCAATCAAAAAACTCCCAACAACAAAACCTCTGAAAAATATTCACAAAACCGCACTGTAAATAATCCCAAAATTGTAAAACAAAATGACAAGACAATGGCTAGAAGTTCTGATAAAGGTAAAGAGAAAGGCACTCAAAACAATGTAAAACAGACTGCAGACCTTAGTAGTACTAACACCTCAGTTGGTACTCGTGTGAAAACAATTTTGGCAAATGTAAATCGAACAAATTAGTAGACTGAATTTGTTGATAAGGTGGCAGTTAACAAGGCTGAGACAAGCACTTCAAAGAATCAAATTCCTTTTAGCTTGGAGTAGGAAATTTCCAAAATTAAAATCTCTGTTCCTCTCTCTGAACTAGCTACCCAAAATGTATATAGAACCCAAATTTTGAAGGCTTTAAACATAGAGGATAATAATGACACAATCAATCTTAATGATGACCAGCTTGAGCTTATTTTTGGTCCGAAGATTGAAGGTAGATATCAAGAGGGACATGTTCCTCCCTTTTATGTAAGTTTAAACATTCATGACAAGATTTTGCACAACGCTATGCATGACACAAGGGATTTTCATAATTTAATGCCAAAAGCTGTAATGGAGAGCCTGGGTCTAGAAATCACCAGACCTTATAAAGACCTTTACTCCTTTGACTCCAGTAGAGTAAAATGTTTGGGTTTAATTAAAGACCTCTGCGTTAACTTAGTCTAGATTCCAGCCAGATGTTTGGTCATGCATATTGCTGTGGCTGATGTACCCCCAAAGTATGGAATGTTATTATCGAGGTCTTGGGGGGCTAAGTTAAATGAGACTATGAAGATGGACATGACCTACGTGACCATCCCTATTTTCAATCAGACAAGAAGACTTTACAGGGAGTCCCATATGCAATACATGGTCACTAGTGAAGATAGACCTCAAAAGTATCCTCTGTATTCTATAAATATAGGCCTTGATTCTTTTATTCTGTTTAACGATGAATCGTTTAGTGAACAAGTCACTTTAACAGAGTTAATGGCTGATAGAGAGGAGGAGGTAAACACCACAGAAATGTCTAAATAGTTTTTTGAACCCGTAATCTACAGCAAACCAAACACGGGTATTGAGCTACAAATCATTAGTCCATTGCTTTTTAACCTTGAGAGTCAAGAAATCATTCCTCAACATAGTGAAAAATTAGAGGAATTAAATCAAATACAATAGAGTGCTGATTTTCAAGAACAAACCGAAAGCACACTTGTTGAAGAGGACAGTAATCAAACAGAAGAACTTGAAGCTAATCCTCTGTGGAGTATGTACTTTGACGGGTCTTGCACTAGGAGCAATGCTAGTGCAGGGGTCTAGATACACAACACTGAAAATAACCATGTTGAAAGCCTTTCCTGTAGATTAAACTTTTAGGTGTTCGAATAACATAGTGGAGTATGAATCCCTTCTTTCAGGCTTGCATTTGTTGAAGAAATTAGGAGCCAAAAGAATTAGAGTGCATGGGGATTTAGAATTAATCATTAGGCAGATCAACGGGGAATACAACACTAAACACCCTACACTCAGAGCCTACCGAAACGATGTCATGGATCTATTAAAAAATTTTGAGGAGTCCCATTTGATTTTTGTCTCGAGAAGAAAAAAAAAATATCATGGCCCACAGCTTAGCTTTCACAGCTAGAACATGTTTAACACCATAAAAAACCAAATAATGTTCAACTCAGATTAAATTTAGACCGGCCATTCCTGATAATGACAGATATTGGCAATTTTTCGACAGAGACAAACAAATAGAAGACTTCATGCAGTTCAAAAATGAATTCGAACTGTAGGTTTTAACCCTGAACAAAAATTATCTACACACGAATTTTATAACAAAAAATAAACAATAGAAAGAGCATAAAACATAAAACAGATAAACACAGAGATTTTCCCCTGGATCCCAAATCGGGACGACCAACTTGATTTTTCATTATAATCCTTTTAGTGTTACAACACATATATATACATGCTGAAGCATACATAAACCCCAATCCATTAACCTTGGATTAGAACATAGCCGTAGTTCCCTTGACCGAATCTACAAAATACCAGGGGTTGAAAACCATCGTACCCCCAAAAACCATGTGCAAACTCATGCACAAAACATGGGTGGGTCCGCCTATGAGTGGGACCGCACACCAAAAAAAATTTTGTCGGGGCACTGCCCTGGACCCCGACAGAGGGGGCTTCCGCCCCCCTTGTGACCCCCCTGCTGCACTCGGCGCAACGTACAACACTTACGGCTAGTCGTGGAAAGAATATAACACACACCCAACGTTCTCCCACTTGTTGTTTTCTTTCCACAGGGGGCCACAGGAGAACTTAGTCATTTGGCCAATTCTTCAACACCCATTGTGTCTCTACACCAAGAGAACTTCTGAGTGCTTACAGACTTCGTCAATGCATCTGCAACATTCTTCAAAGTGTCCACCTTTACCAGCAACACCCTTTTAGCCTCAACCATATCTCTAACAAAGTGATATTGAACATCAATGTGCTTTGTCTTTGAATGATAAGCAGGGTTCTTAGCCAAGAAAATTACACTTTGGCTATCACAGTCTATCCTTATAGCTTGCTGTACCAACCCCATACCTGAACACAATCTCTGCCACCAAACTGCTTCCTTTCTTTCATGAGTGGCTACTATGTATTCTGGCTCTGTAGTTGAAAGCGCCACTACAGAATTTCTTTTACTCATCCAACTGACTGCACCTCCAAATAGGCTAAACACATACCCACTTGTAGATATTCTTTGGTCCAAATCTCTAGCCCAGTCTGCATCAAAAAAACCACTAATGTCCAACATTCTTTCTAATCCTGGTCTTCTTTGGTAGCACAAGCCATAATCACTAGTGCCACGTAAATATCTGAAAACCCGCTTCACTGGTGTCCAGTGCTCCTTCCCTGGGTTTGACATAAACCTGCTCAATATTCCCACTGCATGTGCAATGTCTGATCTAGTATAGACCATTGCATACATCAGGCTACCCACTGTACTTGCATATGGAACACGGTACATATCCTCCTCTTCTTCTTACGTCTTGGGACTCTGTTCAGCAGACAACTTTGCACCTACAGGAATAGGAACACTCACCGGTTTACTATCCTGCATAGTGAACCTCTGCAATATAGTCTCGACATACTTCCTCTGGTTTAACCAGAGCTTCCTCTTTGCCTGATTTCTCTTAATTTCCATGCCCAAAATATAGTTTGCAGCACCAAGATCCTTCATGTCGAATTTGGAGAACAGTTGGGTCTTAAAATCTTGGATAATTCTTTGTCATTTCCAATCAACAACATATCATCCACATACAAGACAAAATAAATAACATGGTCACCAATTAATTTAAAATAAACACAATGATCCTCCTTGCTTCTAGTGAAGCCAAGTCCCCGTATATAGGTATCAAATTTCTGATACCACATCCTTGGTGACTGTTTTAACCCATACAGAGACTTCTTCAACCTACATACTAGTTCTTTCTTACCCTTCACCATAAAGCCTTCAGGTTTCTTCATGTAGATCTCCTCTTCTAGATCCCAGTGAAGAAATGTTGTCTTCACATCCATCTGTTCTATCTCAAAATCAAATGCAGCAGCAACAGATAAAAGTAATCTAATAGAAGTAACTTTGGCAACATGAGAAAAAATATCACCAAAATCAATTCCCGGCACCTGGGAATAACCTTTCGCTACCAACCGAGCTTTGTATTTCTCCACCTTGCCTTCTACATTCATCTTCTTTTTAAACACCCATTTGCTCCCGATGCGCTTCCTTCCAGCCGGAAACTCCACCAGATCCCATGCCTCATTTTTGTGCAAGGATGCCATTTCATCAACCATGGCCTCCTTCCAGAGTTTTCCATCCTCTGAATCTACTGCCTCCCTGACAGTTCTGGGTTCATCATCAGTTATAGTTAAGTCAAAACCTGAACAGAAAGCAGATGGACTATACCTTTCTGGTTGCCTTCTTTCCCGAACTGATCTTCTCAAAGCTGGAGTTTGTGGCTCTTCATCTTCTGAGTCTTCTTCTGTTGTAGAGTCTGATTCATCCTCCTTTAGCTCAAAATCTATCTTCTTAGGTTCCTTTGGTATGAATTCATGTTTAACAACATCTTTCACCTCTCTAAACACCACATCTCGGCTGTACACAACCTTCCTTGTTTCTGGGTTCCAAAGCTTGTAACCCTTTAAACCATCCTTATACCCAATAAAGATGCACCTTTCAGATTTATTGTCCAACTTGGTCCTTTTCTCCTTTGGAACATGTAAATATGCATCACATCCAAATACCCTTAGATGTGAAAGAGAGGGTTTCTTACCAGTCCATACCTCATGTGGAGTCTTATCCTCCCCGAACCATCTTGCAGGCATATTTCTAGAACACTGTTTTTACACCTGCATCATCCATCTTGCTTATAGAAATCAGATTTCTGGCCAATGCAGGAATATGCAGAACGCCAGGAAGTGTTCTAATCCTTCCACCTTGTAGCTTCAGCTTGACCTTTCCATGTCCAACAATTCTGGCCTTCCTATCATCCCCTAGGAAGACATCACCACCATCATATTTCTCATACTCGCAGAACCACTCCCTATGGGGAATGAAGTGAAAGGATGCACCTGAGTCAATCAACCATGACTCATGATCTACATGTGTATTTGAAGAAGAATCCAAATACACATCCCCACCTTCATCCGAGGTGGTTTTTTCCTCTGCAGAAGGAGCATCATCGGATCCCTTTCCTTTCTCAGGAGCTTTAGATCTGCAGTCCTTTTTGTAGTGCCCTTCCTTTCCGCATTTCCAGCACACCTTTACAAACTTTCCAGGAGATTTAGATCTCCCTCTAGATTTGGATCTCCCACTAGAAACCTTATTCTTGTTTCTGTTCTGGGACCTTCCTCGTACAGATAAGGCATCTCCATTCTGACCCTCCATATTTCTCTGTCTCATTTCCTCCGACAGCAAGGCTGAGACAATGTCATCAAAATTCAAGGTAGTTGTATTGCTACCTATTGAAATAACCAAACTGTCCCATGAGTCTGGTAGAGAACACAACAAACTGATGCACTTATCTTCATCTGAGGTTTTAATATCAACAGATGACAGCTGACTTACCACAGTATTGAAGGCGTTCAGATGCTCTGTCATTGAATCTCCATCCTTCATCCCCAGGTTATATAGCTTTTTCCGCAGGAACAACTTATTCACCAGAGACTTAGATTGGTACAAATTCCCAAGCTTTTCCCACAAATTCTTCGCCGTAGCTTCCCCAGATACATTCAACAATACTGAATCTGAGACACACAACCGTATTGTGTTCTTAGCCTTCCGATCCAGTTTCTTCCAGTCTTCATCTGACATTTCTGTTGGTTTAGTACCTGCATCTACCATGATCCACTGATCTTTATCCACCAGCAAATCCTCCATCTTGAGCTTCCATAACTCAAAGCTCTTACCATTAAATTTCTCGATCTCTATCTTCCCACCGCTCGCCATCTTCTTTCACCGCAAGAATCGATCCCGTAGATCTCTCACTGAACAGGGTCTACCTCGGGCCCGAGCAAAAAACCCTCAGTAGCAAAAGTGTCCCCTTGAAGCCAAAACCTGGATCTGATACCAAATGTAGGTTTTAACCCTGAACAGAAATTATCTACACACAAATTTTATAACAGAAAATAAACAATAGAAAGAGCATAAAACATAAAACAGATAAACACAGAGATTTTCCCCTGGATCCCAAATCGGGACGACCAGCTTGATTTTTCATTATATTCCTTTTAGTGTTACAACACATATATATACATGCCGAAGCATACATAAACCCCAATCCATTAACCCTGGATTAGAACATAACCGTAGATTATTGTTAACTATGGTTGCAAAAATACCGGTCGAAACCTGTGCCCCGAAAAATAATAATAAACTCTTTAAAAAACGGCAATTGGGTCCGCCTATGAGTGGGACCGCACACCAAAACAATTTTCACCGGGGCGTTGCCCCGGACCCCGACAGGGGGGGCTGTCGCCCCCCCTGTTATGCTCGGCGCAACGTACAGTGCATACGGCTATTTGTGGAAAGAATATAACACACACCCAACACGAACTACACAGTTCGGATTCAGATTATGAGACAGACTACCCTAGTGAAGAAAAAATTCTTGGGGAAGAAGAACCATCTCCTGAGCTTGCTGATATAAATCTATTGTCAAGAAAACCTGAAAACAAAACAAAAATGATTTCAGCGATAGAAATAGAGGACTTAGAAACTCCACAGTCAAATGATGAAAGTTTTCCAAAGGGTCTGTCTCCTTTGGAAGAGTTGTTCGATTTCAACGATGTGGCCAAGAAGCCAAAAATGGAGCATGTAGAGACTGAAGTGGAAGAGTGTAATATAGGCAGTGAACTTAAACCGAAAATGATTAGACTGTCTAAGACTTTGCCAGCTCACATTAAACTCAAATACATAGAGTTGTTTTAAGAATTTTCTGATGTTTTTGCGTGGAGTTACGAAGATCTGAAATCCTATGACACTGAAATAATTCAGCACAAAATCCCTCCCAAGGAAAACCAAAATCCATTCAAACAACAGCTGCACAGAATAAACCCTGTTCAGTTACCTTTGGTTGAGAAGGAGATTAAGAAAATGTATGAAGCTGGTATTATTGTCCCTATTAGATATTCTGAGTGGGTGTCTAATCTGGTGTCAGTTAGGAAGAAAACATGAGAGATTAGTCTTTGTATAGACTTTAGAGACTTAAACAAAGCTTCACTCAAGGACAACTACCCTTTTCCCAAGATGGACCACATATTACAAAGGGTATTTGGTTCAAAAAGAATTTCTTTGCTTGATGGCTATTCAGGGTACAGTCAGATTTTAGTCCACCCTGATGATCAACTAAAGACAGCGTTTACCATACCTTGGGGCACTTTCATGTATGTGAAAATTCCCTTTGGTCTAATGAATTCTAGAGCAACTTTTTAGAGAGCCATGGACATAGCATTCTCAGAAGAATTAGGCTACTTCATCATTATTTACCTTGATGATGTCACTGTGCTTTCAAAGATAGATGAAGAGCACTTAGAACATTTGAGAAAAGTTTTCGAGAAATGTAGAAATTTTGGGATATCTTTAAACCCTAAGAAAACACTATTTGGGCTTCAAGAAGGTAAACTCCTTGGGCACATTATTTCAAAAGAGGGTATAAATATAGATCCAAAGAGGATTGAGGCCATATTGCAAATCTCTCATCCTCGAAACATCAAGGAATTACAATCTTTCATTGGAAAGATTAATTTATTGAGAAGGTTCATACCCAACTTAACTGAGCTCCTTAGGAATATAAAAAACATGTTGAAGAAGGAGCAAGGGTTAAAATGGACCTTGGAAGCAAAGAAGTTGTTATGTAACCACCTCCAAAAATAGAAGAAATGAGATATCAACGCCTTAGAAATAAGCCACTTCGAGGGGGCAACCTCCAATACATTACATGAATGAACAATTCTTTGATGATACAATTTACAAAATCTCCTTTCTATATATAGGAGTCCATGGGGCCATAATGTAATCCTAGTGGGCCACAATGTAATCCTAGCCGACCTAACAATAATAATTTAAGGGCACAATAATAACAAAATGGGGGTTACACGGGTACAATAATAACAATAAGGGGTTTACACTAACAATAATAAGGGGCTATACTAGTGATATAGGGACCTAACATGCCCCTCTCCTTCAAAAAAAAGTGTTGTCCTCAACACTTGAGTAGCTCCAGGTGCTTCTGTATAAAATTCTCATCCTCCCATGTAGAATCTTCAGTGGGTAAGTTCTTCCACTTGATGAGATACTCTGAAATTGATCGATTCCGTAGTTGTCTAGTTCTTTTTTCCATGACTGCTTCAGGTTCCAATATGATTTTCCCTTCCCCATCAAGTTCTGGCAATACTGTTTGAACTGGAAGATTTTCACCTATAACCTTCTTTAAGCATGAAACATGGAAAACCGGATGTACTCGCGAAGAAGCAGGAAGCTCCAATTTGTATGCCATAGTACCAATCTTTTGCAACACCTTGTAAGGACCATAGTACTTTGGCGATAATTTATTATCCTTCTTAGCTTGCTTGAGGGACATTTGTTCGTATGGTTGTAGCCGTAAAAATACCCAGTCTCCTACATCAAAACTTCTCTCGCTGCGATGTTGATCTGCCTGTTGTTTCATTCGATTTTGTGCCAAATTCAGGTTATCCTTTAAGAGTTGGAGAACTTCTTGTCGATGCTCGATGTGATCTTCCACTACTTGAACCTTCGAATTTTCTCTTAAAGATGATGTGATGGATGGTGGATGATATCCATAAAGTGCCATAAATGGGGTCATTTTTGCTGCAGTATGGAAGGAAGTGTTATACCACCATTCACCAAGAGGTAACCACTTGACCCATTGTGTTTGTTTATCAGATACAAAACAACGAAGATATCCTTCCAAACATTTATTTACTATCTCAGTTTGACCATCAGATTGAGGATGATAAGATGAGCTATGAGCTAATTGAGTACCCAAACAAGAAAATAACTCCGTCCAAAAATTTCCATTAAAAATGGGATCTCTGTCAGTCACAATAACCCTTGGGCTTCCATGTAGCTTTTGAATTCTGTCCATAAATGTAGTAGCAACTGTACTTGCTTTAAATGGATGAGATAATGCACAAAAGTGTGCATACTTGGTAAGCCTATCAACTACCACCATGATGACACTCTTTCCTTCGGACTTAGGTAAACCCGTGATAAAATCCATTGAAATCTCCTCCCAACGTTGACTTGGAATGGATAAAGGTTGTAGAAGTCCTGGGGTCTTAATTGTTTCCACTTTATTCTGCTGGCAAACCAAACATTCCGCCACAAACTTTCGAATATCAGATTTAAGGCCATCCCAAAAAAATTCTTTCTTCACCCCGTGGTAAGTTTTTAAAAATCCTGAGTGTCCTCCTAAAGGAGAAGTGTGCAATTCCAGAAGAATCTTTTGTTTTAGTTGGGAATTCTTACAAAGATATAAGCCATCTTTGTACCATAAGGAATCATTTTTCCAACTAAATGTATCAGATGTACTAGGATCTTGCTGCAACTTTTGAATGAGTGTCCATACATCTTTGTCCTTCTTCCATTCCTCTCTTGCTTCGGTTATCCAATCTGGTTGGATAATAGAAATGGCACAAAGCAATGCTTCCACCTCTTCATTCTTTCTGAGAGTGCATCTGCAACAACATTAAGCTTTCCTTTTTTGTAGATTATTTCAAAGTCATAACCCAACATCTTTGTGACCCATTTTTGTTGCTCTTCTGAAGATAGTCTTTGTTCCAAAAAGTGTTTAAGACTATCATGATCAGCTTTTACCTTGAAGTGTCTTCCCATTAGGTAAGTTCGCCATTTCTTTAGTGCATGCAGTATTGCTAACATTTCCTTCTCATAAATAGGTTTCTGTAAATACTTTCCTTTGATTGGACGACTTTCAAAAGCAATGGGTCTTCCTTCCTGCATTAAAACCGCACTAATTCCATTTCCTGAGGCATCACATTCCACAATAAAGGTTTTTGTGAAGTCTGGCGTAGCTAAGACCGGTGCTAGGCACATTGCCTCTTTAAGACGTTCAAAGGCCTTAGTTGCTTCAGAAGTCCATGAAAATGCATCTTTCTTCAATAATGTTGTTAGAGGTGCTGCTATTCTCCCATAATTCTTAACAAACTTGCGATAATACCATGTTAACCCGAGAAATCCTCGCAACTTCTTTATGGTTGTGGGGACTTTCCATTCCTTAATGGCTTTAATTTTGTTAGGGTCTACCTTAACACCCTCGTGAGATACAATATGACCCAGATATTCCACCACTTGTACTCCAAAGAAACATTTGGATGTTTTTGCATATAATTGTTTCTCCTGCAATAGTTTGAGCACCCTGTCAACATGTTGAACATGATCCTTCCAAGACCTGTCGTAGATTAGTATATCATCAAAAAATACTAGCACAAATTTTCTAAGGAAGGGTTTGAAAATGGAATTCATCAACCCTTGAAATGTAGAAGGTGCATTGGTAAGGCCAAAAGGCATGACCAAAAATTCATAATGACCCTCATGAGTTCGAAATGTCGTTTTTGGAATATCTTCAGTCTTCATTCTAATTTGATGATATCCTGAACGAAGATCCAACTTGGTAAAATAAATTGCTCCATGTAATTCATCCAATAATTCATCAATACAAGAATGGGAAATTTGTCTTTAATGGTGAGCTTATTGAGCTCCCTATAATCCAGACACATTCGCCATGATCCATCCTTCTTGTGTACCAATACTACAGGAGCAGAGAAAGAACTTTGACTAGGTTGAATTATACCCGCCTCTAACATTTTCGCAATCATACGTTCAATTTCGCTCTTTTGGAAGTAAGGATATCTATAAGGCCTGATGTTTGGAGGAACACTTCCTGGAATCAAATGAATAGCATGATCATGATCACGAATAGGTGGGAGTCCCTTGGGAGTTTCAAACACCTTGGAATGATTGTCCAAGACTTGTTGGAGATCTGCAGAAATAGATGATTTTGATGTCGGAACTTCTAGTGAGCATAATTGTGCAATTACGCCTCGTTGTTCTTTCTTTAGAAGCTTTGTCATGACATTAGAGCTTATTATCCTTCCCGGCTTCCCTTCAATACCCCGTAATTCGACTTCCTTTCCTTCTGAGAAAAATTTCAAGAAAAGTTCTTGAAAATTAAAAGCTACCGTCCCCAAAGATTGTAACCATTGTACTCCTAGTACAACATCAGCACCTCCCATAGGAATGGCAAGCATTGGACTAATCAATACATATTCCCCCATGGTTAGCTTGATATTATGGCATTTTCCAGAGAAATTTATAGTTCCTCCATTTGCAACCATCACTTGACATTCTGGTGCCGGGTATAGGAAACAATTTAATTCCTTGGCTACCTTACAATGAATAAAATTATGGGTGCTACCTGAATCAATCAACACTATTACCTTTTTCTTCTTGATATGTCCTTCTATCTTGAGAGTTTGAGGAGTGGTAATTCCTGCCAGTACATTACATGATATGGTCGGATTCATTTCTTCCTCTTCTAGGGCTGGTTCCTAGTGTATATCCTCTTCTTGTTCATTTTCTTCTTCCTCTTCACAATCTATGTAAAATAATTTCTTCTCAGGACACTTATGACCTTTAGTGTATTTTATATCACAACTGTAGCAAAGCCCTTTTGCTCTTTTTCTTCCAATTGTTGTGGTGTCAACCTTGTAGGTTGTGGAAATCTAGGTGTAGCAACACTTCCTTCTTTATAGAATTGAGTGGTAGGCTTCCTTGTCGCCATAATTTTACATTCAATTTTTCTTGCCAACCCGAATGCCTTCTCCAATGAATCAGGTTCCAAAACGCGAACTTCATGTTGGATGTTATCCTTTAAAGTGCCTATGAAGAGATCAATCCCGTGTTCCTCTGGAATATCAGTTACCCTTATATTCAATTTTTGGAAGTCCTCAATGTGCTGCCCCACTAAACCCTTTTGTTTGAGATTTATCAATTGGCTAAAGAAGGTGTTGCTCTTTGTATCCTCATAATGTGCTATCATTTCCTCCGTAAAAATTGACCAAGTGACAATTTTTTTACGGGAGCAAAGTCATTGATACCATACAAATGTATTTTGTTCTAAATGTAAAGTTGCAATGCGTACCTTTTGTGTGTTTTGTACGTTATGGAGATCAAAATATTGCTCCATCTGTAGTATCCATGTTACAGGATCCTTTCCATCAAACTTCCTCATATCCATTTTTGGAATATGGTGGTTCTTCCTGCCAACATTCGAGTTTATGAAATCATGATTAAAATTTATTTTGTTCTCATCAGGAGGTTCTTCTCCTATATTTCCACCATTAGGAATCATTTCTGGTTTTAAGCTTGTCATCAAGCCTTCCATGTATGCTTTTAGATCACTCTTCATGTTTTCCATGTTGTCTTTTATGTCATCCATCTTAGCTCCCATGCCCACTTCCATGCCATCCATCTTAGCTTCCAAACCAATCATCTTAGCTTCCACGCCTTTCTTCAAACCATCCATCTTAGTTTCCACGCCTTTCTTCAAAACTTCCATTTCATTTTTTTTTGTTCTTTGCGAGAGCGAAATTTGCTCTTGTAATTTTGATATGTCATGTTGCCATTCTTCATCTTCATGAGTCATAGTAGAGCCTTCTGAAGGCTTAATGGGTGTTGAATTATTTTTAAGGGCCATTTTAGAATCCAATATTGATATCTATTCTAAAAGATTCCCTTGGAATCAATTCAACTTGATTCTTCAAACAAGACTTATGCAATTCGGAAAAAAAAAATACACACCTTTTACTATCTTTTAGGAGATCGATATTGAAATTGAATTATCTCTGTAATTGAAAATCTTCGATATTTGAAATTCAGCCCTGTAGTAGCCCTCTGAAGCTTATTTCAAATGCCACAGGTCTGACCTGATTTTGATTCTCCAAGACAAAGTTGTGTCCAATCTCCCACAATGACCTAATTCTGGACTGGTTCAGTAGAGCGAACTTGTAGGACTTGCCACGTGTCACTGTTTTGTCCTTTGTCTCTGAAATTGATAGCGAAGAAACTACAGGCCGTGTACTGGTGATCACTTTTGACGGCACTCCAATCCAATATTCAGAGAGAGAGTTATTAAACTTTTCCCACGATCACCTCTTTGAGATGAAATTCAGGAGCCTGAAAAAGCACTACCTTCCACAGATCATATCTCCAAAAATATTTCGAACCAAGCTCTGAATTTTTTTGACGAATTTCCTCAGGATTTCAGCTTCGCACCATATGAATTTCAGATTCTGAACCTTCGTAGAAACAGATTTATAGCGAAAATGCCATGATGACCTGTTTAGGAGCTTGAAAAACTACCTGACTTCCACAGATGATATCTCCGCAAATATTGCGAACCAAGGTCTGAAATTTTTAGACAAGCTTCCTCAGGATTTCGGCTTCGTACCCTAAAAATTTCAGCTTCTGAAACTTCGTAGAAAAAAAGTTATAGCGAAAATGCCACGATGACCTGTTTGGAGCAGCGAAACCCTAGAATCCAAACCTCTGATACCAAATGTTGTGTAACCAACTTCAAAAATAGAAGAAAAGAGATATCAACGCCTTAGAAATAAGCCACTTCGAGGGGGCAACCTCCAATACATTACATAAATGAACAATTCTTGGATGATACAATTTACAAAACCTCCTTTCTATATGTAGGAGTCCATGGGGCCATAATGTAATCCTAGTGGGCCACAATGTAATCCTAGCCGACCTAACAATAATAATTTAAGGGCACAATAATAAAAAAATGGGGGTTACAAGGGTACACTAATAACAATAAGGGGTTGTCCTTTGAGTTGGTGAAACAAGCGTTAACTAAAACACCTGTTCTAATCAGTCCTGATTTTTCAAAATATTTTTATATTTTTTCATTTGCATCAGAACATACAATGGCTACTGTCCTTTTACAGAAAAATCCACAAGGACAAGAGCATCCTATTGCATTCTTTAGCAAGGCATTGAGAGATGATCCTTTGAAGTATAAAATTATGGAGAAGCAAGCTTTTGCTTTGATCAAAGATTTAAAAGACTTCAAAGCATACATCCTTCACTCACACATCATTTCCTTTGTCCCAAATTCAGTTGTGAAAGACATTCTAACACAGGAACCAGATGGTAAGAGAGGTAAGTGGATAGCTGTTATTCTTGAATATGATTTAGAGATAAAACCCACTAAACTCATTAAAGGCCAACGTCTAGCTAGATTATTGGCCGAATAAAAATTTGAAGTTCTTGATATTAATATGATAAATGCTTTAGATGATCAAGAGGAAATCTCAACTCCCATTGTTGAAGATCATTTTATGAATTCCTCTTGGTATGCTGATATTCTTTATTTTTTTCTTAATTTGAACATACCTCCTGGTTTGACAAAAACAAAGGCAAGGTTTTTGAAGTTAAAAGCGGAAACTATTGCATTATAGGTAAATGTCTTTATTGGAAAAATGCAAGTGGGATATTTCTTAAATGTTTGCCTGAGTTTGATGCAGAGAAGGTTAAGCACGAGTTCCATGAAGGAGAGTGTGGAGGCCACCTATACTAGAATAAAACAGCCAACAAAATCCTAAGGGCTGGTTATTATTGGCCCACTCTCTTTCTAGATGTCCATAAGATGATAATTGTATGTCATAAATGCCAACTTTTTGAAGACAAAAGAAAGCTGCTACCCTTACCTCTTCATCCAATTACTGTTGAAGCTCCTTTCCAACAGTGGGGACTTGACTTCATAGGATAAATCAACCCACCATCGTCTACCCAGCATAGATGGATTCTCACTGCTATAGACTACTTCACCAAATGCATAGAAGCCATCCCTTGTAGTCAAGCCAATGATTCTGTCATTATAAAATTTATGGAGACTAATATTCTCTCTAGATTTGGCTGTCCTACCAAGATCATCACTAATAATGTAGCAGCATTTGTATCGAAGAAGATGGTTGAGTTCTGCCAAAAATATCAGATAACATTGGGTCATTCCACGACCTATTACCCTCAAGGTAATGGACTAGCAGAATCTTCAAACAAAATTTTGGTGAACATAATCAAGAAGTTGTTGGAGGACAACAAGAAGTCTTCGCACACAAAGCTTGTGCATGCACTTTGGGCTAACAAATTGACTTTTAAGAAATCTATTGGTATGTCACCCTACCAACTTGTGTATGGCACAGCTGCAATTTTTCCAACCAGCCTTGGTGTGCCAGTTATGAAGTTGGTTCAAGAGGTTCATTCTAAATACAATGACATGATCAGAAGGATTAATCAAACAATTCATCTTCAGCAAACCAGAGAGGAGGTTTATAACAATGCATTACAAAAGCAGGACAACATCAAAAAGCTTTTTGACGGAAGAGCAAAGGCTAGCAATTTTAATGTTGGGGACAAAGTTTTAAAGTGGGACTCAAGGAGGGAAGATAAGGGCAAGCAAGGAAAATTTGACAACTTATGGCTTGGCCCTTATCTCATTCATTCATCTGCTGGTAATAATGCTTATTTTTTGCAGGAGTTAAATGGAGCTGAACTGTTTGGGGGTCCTGTCAATGGTAGGATGCTTAAACATTACTTCTCTTGATCCTATCATGTTTTGAAATCCTTTTTTATCTTTTTTCTCACTATAAATATTTCACTCATCATTGCATTCAAAGTTAGAAAAATAAAAATTACAAAAACAATAGAAGAAAGAAAAGAGGGCAGATTGTAAAAACAATAAAGGTACAACCCCATACCAAAAAGAAAAACAAATATGAAAGTGTGCAAGCCTAAATGCCACTCCTGAAAAACACACTTCTACTTAGTCATGCAGCCTAATCATGACTAATTAGTTTTAAATTTACTGCTGATAGGTTAGTGAATTTGATTGCCAAACATCTTAATCTTGGCTTATCAGTTAGATAGATTAGGTTAGAAATTAAAGGTTCAAACAAGCTTAAAATCTGAACCTTAGTTTTCAAAAGAGAGATGATTCAAATCTATTTATTTCTTGATTCAAAAATAGAGGTAAAACTGGCTCTAATCAGCTCAAAATATGAACCAGATAACAATAAAAAATAGCTCGAATAAACTCAAAAACAAAGCTGAAAAATGATGAAGTGCTTTGAACTTTCAGATCTTAAGCCTTCCATTTTGATTTAATTTTCTGCAAAATAATATCTATGTGCATATTGTTTTTTATGCCATAGACCATCATCAATTTAGACTGTTCAATGTTGACTTGTATGCTTTTAAATTTCTGTTTTAGAAATTAGAGAATAAAAATCTATTAGATTGTTTAATCCTAACAGATTGGTAGATTAGGTAGATATGCCTATGGACTCAACTGTTTATCTGAGTTCATGGAGAAATAAGGAGTATAATTATATTATTTTTATGCTTTCAAAAGAATAAAATGTTGTAAAAAGAGTTTTCCAATCCAAGTACACTCTAAAGAAGAAAAAATGTTTGATCAGTAGGATTGGGTAGGTAGAAAGCTGGTATTGATGAAAATCCATTATTTTTCATGGTTGCTAATATTTTCAGAGCAAAAGAAGATGATTTAAATGAATAAAAGTCATTCCAATGGATAAGGCACTAATCAGCCTCCTAGAGAATGCAATTCTGAAGTTCTTTATGCCTTCAAGAAGGCACCATCCCCAAGTGGAGCCACTGTTAGCCACCTATAAAATTTGTTATATCAAAAGATGGCTAAATCATTTTTGGAGCCTTCAAGAAACAAGTTTTATTGCTAAAATTTTTATCTCTTGAAGACTCATGAAGAAATCATGCCCTTTGTTTAAATCTTCACTGTTGTTTCCATTTCAAACTCTGAAATTCTTCTGATTTCATAGAGAAAGGACTGCTGCAAACACCATTTTTCCCTTCCTTTCACTTCAAAATAACCTTCATTTTTACCCCTTCATTCCCCATGGAATTCTTCTATTTTCCATTTGTTTCCCCTTTTCCCCTTCATAAAATCCTCTTTATAAAGTTTAAAACTCATTTTTAAACTTTGCCGAAACCCCCAAATCCATCAGAAAACCCTGAAAAAATCATAAAAATACACTTTTTTGTGTTAAGGCTTAAGCCCCTTTTGGCTAAGCCTAAAACACTTCCCCACATGTGCCCTGGTGGTAGAACCAAGTGCTAAACTCTTTTGACGCTTATCGCATCGGCAACAAACGATGAACGCAAGTCTTTGGTCCTTTATAAGACTTCTGATGTGATTAGCCTCTAGTTGTAAGCTCCTAATCCCCTTGTCTCATTTGCTGAACCTTGGGCCCGAAATCGGGTGCTAAACATTATATAAGCCCATCTTCAATGCATATTTCCCTTTGTAAGTTCATAAACCCACTTTTCCTAATTTCTGGTCTAAACTTGCCAGAACAATGTTTTTTAATGAAAATGGGTAGATTGAAAAGTCTCGCATCATTGTTCCGATGCGATTGAGCCCCGTTGTATAAACTCCCGCATTCTGCTTCTCTCCATATAAACCTACGAATAGGACCAATAGTTAATGTCTCGAAGTGTTAATCGCATCGGAGAAATTCAAATGGGTAGATTGAAAAGCCCGACCTTTCCTTCCAATGCGATTGGCCCTTGTAGACATAAAGCCCCGGTCCCTTTGCGTTTTCTTCATATAAACCACAGACCCCACAAACGGGTGCCAGGACACCTATATATAACCCGCCCCAAGCAATAAAACCTTTGTATTTAGTTAATATTTTATTTTCCTATATTAGATATGGTCCCGCTCGTTCATTGGTCGGAGCCCTTCTCCGCCATTGATCGTTGGGCCAATCCGATGGCCAGCGATGTATTGCATTGGAAAATTTCATTGGGCACATTTATATTTTATGCCACCCCTTATTGGTCATTCCCCAATGGTTTCCCCGCCGTCAATTTGATCTACAGATCGATGCCACAATTAATCGCTTTGGCACCCTCCCTATCCATTGCCTCGCCGATTGCAAAAGCTCCGATTGCATCTGGGCCATCCACGTGTCCAGATCTGACGGTCTAGATCGCATCTCCCGAATTTGGTTAAAAATCTTGCATCCCACTTCATAAATGTTTTTCGTCCAATCAAAGTCGTTGATCTCTGCTGATCAACGGCCCATATTAACCCTTTCTCCATCCATATATTATTTCATTAACCTTGAAGATTGATCTTCACCATCCATTTTTAAGATCTAATGGCCCTGATTCGTCCAGGTAGGCCCGACTCTCTTGGGTCCTACCTGTCCCAGATTTGATCTCCACCATTGATCCCTATGATTGGAGGGTCATGATTAAACCCGCCCTTCCTGCTTCTACCCGCGCATCTTGCCGTTTTCGTGCTCACTCTCCACCGTTCGATCTAAGGGCCTTGATCTGACGGTTGACATGCGTTTTCACGTAAGTTTAAGCATGGAGGTTAATTCTAAAAAATTACGGGATATAATTTGTTTTGAAATGCCACGTGTCGGTCGGGGATGCATATCGCGTTTGAAAAGGAAATATCGTCTGCCTGCCTTTTCATCGTGCGAAAACAATGGTTTTTCCCTCCGAAACCACTTTCCTCATTTTGTATTGTGCTGTATCGCGTGTGCCCCCCGTCGTTGATCTCTGCAGATCAATGGCTCAGATTCAATCTAGCCTTTCACCATCGCCCTCCACCTTTTCCAAAGGGGCTTCTGAAAAGCGATCTCTGTCGTTGATCTCGTTGGGCTTATCTAATCCGACGGCCCACAATCACTCAGGAAACCCCGAATTTCCTCAATACATTTTTCCCTCTCCAAAGGTTTTAAACCTTTTTCCTTTGCATTTTCTCCCATTTCATTATAAAGCGGCCTTTCCACATTATGTTTCCTCGGTTGCTCCCAACTGCGATCTCTACAAGATCGACAAATATGACTTGATTTTCACCACCATTTCTTCCAAACTGCCTCCATTTGACTTCTGCGTGCTATCTCCACCGTTGGATGCTGCCATCCAACAGCCACACTCCAAAACTAAGCCTCCTAAGAAGTCTTACCCAATAACGAAGGATTTCATAATATTTTTTTCATTTTTAAGGTTTTTATGGTTTTTCCATTATATTAAAGAAAATAAAATCCGAGGATGATGATCCTCCAGGCTTTCACTTATCAAAGAGAAATCATTGAGAGGGGTTCCACACCACGTTTCATCAGTGTATCATGGATGCTGATGCCATATGAGCCCCTGTCACACCTGCACATCAACAAGACATAGTGAAATTCAAAAGAGTATCAGTGTTGAAGACTTAAACACAGCAGAACTAAAGAAATTAAAGATTAATTACACAGATTGGGTGGATTATGGCTAAGATCGAAAATCAAAATCCTAATCCATTAAATTAAACACATTTAAAGGAAAATCAAGAATGACTATCAGACAGAGGATGCCTCCACCACCACATCAGAGGCTAATTGATTCCTCTAAGCTACCAGAATGCCACCTGTGGCCTCACACCATTCAACAGAGGCCGAGTAATGACCCGAACAGAGGATATTTGCCTCAACGCAGCCAAATAGTTAATTTAGCCAAAGGAACTTAATGCAAAATATCTGCTGAGTTACTACAGATATGACACAGAACCTTAAAGTCAACAAAAGCTCCCATCGAGCTTACTTCTTAAATGTAAAACAATTAATACAGAGAAAATATCTGTAAACTTCTCCATTTAGCCCCTCAAAGGCCGAGAAGTACTAAATCTGTATTAATTGAACCCTTAGATCTTTTCTCTTTCGACCTCCTCATCCTTCTATAAAATCTTATTGAGGAGTTCATTGTAAACGTTGGTTGCAGAACTTTGAAATATACTTGAGCTTGAAACTTCTACTTGTAAATAGTATTTAAAGGCTCTTGAAGCTCTGTTTGTGATCTAATAAGTTAGGCTGAGAAGTGAAGATGATTGTTGAACTGAAACATTGGACTTAAAGCTGTAACTGGTTTGAAGCATCAATACAAGCTGATTTATGGGATCTTGGTCTATGTCAATGGTGATGTTATTTCTTATTGTAAATTGTTATTTTATTTCTGTTTTCTCTTTTTCCATCTTCTCTGATAAAGAAAAGTAAGCATAGAGTTAGGATTTACTGTATATCAGTACCCTTCTTTGACTGATAAGCTTTATCCACATGTTTTCTTCCAAATTCTATTGTTTAGGAATGATTTAATTCAATTTAGGCAGTTAGGAATGCTGGCGTTCCCTCGTCCTACTGTCTAAGTTGAATGTTGTTCTTGAATGTTATTTTCAGTTTATGTTAAGTAGAGATGAACTAAGGAAGTAATGGTGAGCCCTTTCCTTCAGTTTTATCCCAAAAAACTATCTAAAAGTTTCCCTAAGAGTGTGTTGAAATCAGTCTAGGTTAAAAGTCCTTACTTGATCTTAGACCATTCTTTGTTATCTTTTGTGTTTGTCTTGAAAGTTTACTAAGTAAAGCAGAACTAGGGAAGTTTATGGTGAGCCCTGTCCTCTTGTCTCTTCTCCAATAGTTGCTTTTAAAGTTTCCCTTCGTGTTCAAATGTTTTCTATTGAAAGTGCATCAAAATCTGGCTAGTTTCGAATTACTTACCAGATCTTAGATTACTTTTATGTCTCTCTTAAGTGCATGCCAAAAGCAGGATAGTTTCAAAGTACTTACTTGATCTTAGGCTGCTCTTTGTTCTTCCTTTGTTTAAATTTCCCTCATTATTGTATCATTTCATTCCATAAAATCAACTTTAAATAGATCCTTAGACATAGATGACTTGCCCCATGGACCACTCTTGAACCTTGTTGTTTCAATTAAATCCTCCTATGAATCTATAGCCCAATGGACTAAAACCAGCGTTATATCTATATTTTTAGCCAAATATTGTTCTGATTGATTGCAACTTCATACCTTTGAAACTCTCTCCATTTAGAACTTTCCAATCAACTAATAATCATGCTCAACCATCTAAAAACTAAACAAACCCTCGGCCTTCATAACTAGCCTAATATCATTACCCAAAACCTTTAAAGATAAATCCATCTTTGCACTTTATTGGAGAGATCCCTCTTCGGATTCAGGAGGGCTAGATCCTAGAATCCCAAAATGGTTGAAATAGTGTTCTCTCTACAGTTGGACTTTGCTAATCTTTCTAATTACAGGGAGCTAACAGGTTGCAAGCTTAAATTCACCCATGAAAATGAAGTAAAAAATGTTAGAAATAAATATGGGTAGGAAGAAAGCAGTTGTGCAATCATGTAATAAAGCATCATTGGGAAAAAAATCACTAATTTCCCCTTCCCTACAAATATTTAATATTCTAAATATCAGTCGAAAAGGCTCAGAGCATTTCTCTGAATTTTGTTGGGACCAGACCCAAGGCTCGATGACTAATTGGTTGAAAATATGGAATTCCCACCATAGACCCACATTCGTCAGCATTTATCGTTCATTTCATAATCCTAATCCCTTTTCCTAAGTAAAAAACTCATTTTTACTTAGTAAAATTAAAACCCTAAATAACTAACTTCATTCCCTTTCAAAAAATCATTCATAAACCCTAAAAATACATTTTATTCTAAGTTAAAGTGTGAAGTAATACAATAAAGGCAAACTATGTTATTGACACTTTTCTTAGAGTCAAATATGTGTTTTTATTTTTCACATATTATCCATTTACTTTTATATTAATTTCTAATTTAGTTATTAAATCCCTAAAAATATTCCCACCGATATATTATTAAATCCCTTTTATTTAAATAAACCCACAAACCCTCTATTTTTAAGTTTAAACCAATGTTTAAATAATCCACGTGGTAAATTGGTCCCCACCCAAATCCCATTGGTTCAAACATATCGTTAAAAAAAATATCCCGCCCCTATAGTGTTCAAACACATGTCAAGAGTTTGAAAAAACTATATATTAAAATCTCTGCCCATACAAATAATTTAAACATTTGTTAATGTTTAATTAACATATAACTCTTATCCCGCCTAACCATATAACATAACCCAAGGTTTTAAAACTTTGATGAAACGGATATTTTATAAACTTTTAAAAGTCCCTGCCACTATACTATACTTGGCCCCACTACAAATCCCGACGCAACTTCCCCAACTGATCTGGACCATTTGCAGTCCAATCCTAGGATCCGACTGCCGAAAACAAATTTCGCAAATAAACTTGCGTCTATTTTCCCAGTTTGATTTATGCGCGAAATGGGCGGTATTCCCATTTCCTCTCCCCTCCACATGCCCCCTGGTCATTGGATCATGTTCAAACACCCCAAAACCACTTACCACTAAAATCACGAGTGACAATAGCTACGGTTTTGATCCATTGAAGCCTGAAACCATTCCCGCCTAACTTGACTTGCATTAAATGTTGGCGCTATTAAGCCCTAAATATGCCTAATAAACATATGAAAATGTGTTCATTTCCACTTCTACTACGTATATATTCTGTGTAAGCATCCAACTATTAAAACGAACCTTTTCACATTGTTTTCGAGCCAAAAATCCTACCAACAACCATTGAAGATTACTAAGGAGCTCTGTGTTGCTCCAAAGATCATAAGAAAGCCATCTGACCTATTCAAAACCTCATAATCCACCTCGAAACCTTATACCTGTGTATAACAGGTATTTCTCTGAAATTTAAACCTGTCTTAAACCTGAAAGGCCCTATTAAAAAGACAAATTACATTCATAAGTCCAAATTAATCATAAATAAACCTGTCAAAAAGCCCAAAAAACAGGCCAAACCCTGTCAAATTTTCCGTAGAAACCCTTTTTTATTGAATATACTATTTTGAAGGTAATTTGCGAGTTTTTAATAGTTTCTATAAATTGTTTAAACTCTAAAATTAGCCAGAAATCCTCGTAGGGTATCCCAAAGCCTCTGTGCCCAATCTCTAAGTGATTTTTAACCTAATTTCTCAGTAAAAGAACTCAAGAAACCCTTGTTTCTTGTTTCTAAACCATAACAATCCTATAAATCCTATTTTTGACAGTTAGAAGCCCATATTTTACCCATTTTTATCCAAGAAACCTTTGCTAAAAGTAAAAATACCTCTACAAACTGTCTAAACTTGCAGAAGTAACCAAAATGCCTAAAAGGAAGAGCTCTAGCAATCCTGAAGGTTTCAAAGTGCTTAAATCAACCCCAGTTATGACTTCTAATACTGCCATTATTGTAAATCCTTTGCAACCCCCTGTCATAGACATTGAGAATATTCCATTAGCTGATACTAATTACAAGATAGCAGACCCAACTTTTGAGTTTAATATGCTAGATATTCATAACTTGAGCTATGAAAATTCCTTAGATAATCAAGAAGAAGTCCATATTTTAGAATCCCATTTTCCTAAGTATGTTGTTCCAGTAACTCATCCATGCCAAGAAGTCATTAGATTATGTCAGAAATACTATGTGCCTGAACAGAGAGCCATAGTAAATGCCAATAAAGAGGTTCTTCTTACCATTAGTGCTGAATCTATTAACCAAATGCTACAACTACAGCTTGGTCCTCAAGCAGTCCCTTTATCTATGTAATGTTCCTTTTTCAGAAACATTGTCAATCGATTGGAAAATCTATTCCAGAGATAGACTGAAGGGGCATTTACTAGATTTGTCACCTTCATAGAGAAGGATGAGCTCCAGAGGCTTCCTAGCCCATTATCAGACTCTGTCTATAGAGTGTTGTCAAGGGACAATATTCCCAAGAGGGAAATACAACAAGATTGGGAATCTTGCAAGATAACCCAAAAATGAATCTACAGCAATATAAAGACATAAAATGGAAATAGCAGTGAATAAAAATTATGCCAAAATGTATGAAAGCCCTTGAGCCATTTTATTATGAAATAAAAGCAGAAAAATTATATAATGAATATCAAAAGAATAAGGCAAGAAGCCTTCAATGAAAACATATGCCAAAATACATAATGCTGCATCATAGCAGGATACCCATGAATAGGGACTGTGCAGTCATAGAAGGGAGACTACTGTACTAAGTGAAAAACATCATGGATCTGCATGTAAATGGCTCATACATCATTAGGAGAGAAGATCTAAGCTCCCAATCACTACCTAAAGTCAATCCTAGAAGGATTGGCTGAAATATGCAAAATTGCTGAAATGCCGAAGTTGCAGGGTAGCAGCAGCAACTCAATACATGAAATGGAATGGAGAAGGTTGAATGGCTAAAGCTAATGAAGAGCCCTTCTCCTTTGTAAATCTAAAGTGCAAGGCTGATCCCTACACCAAAGATCTCACCCTCTGAAATGCCTGCAAAACCCTCACTACAAATGTGCTCCAACTAGAACGCAGTCTATGAGAGGGCTTGCGCTGTAACTAATGGAAGTGGTTGGCCTCCTGCAAATGATAGTGGAATAAGCTCAAGAACCATCCTTGCTAACCTCCTAGAAGTAGAGAACCTCCCTCCTCTGAAAGATCAGCTCTAAGTGGTGTTCTAGGAAACCTCCCAGCAACACCCAGCAACACTGCACAATAATCTGCTGTAGACACTGTGCTGATGAAGATGGCTGATGCTATGGCCTGAATGCAAAAATATGGAGGATGAGTGCAATCCTTCATGAGTTACTCACGAAGGAGAGGAAATCCTAAACAGGACTCCCTCGTGCCCGAGGGCACTGTAGCTCTGCTGAACAACAAGAGGCGGCAATTTGTCTGAATAGAAAAATAATCAAATGATCCAAGATAACCTCAATGGGCTGCTTTGCTCCTCTTTTAAACACTACGAAGTCTCCTCCTTCCTTCCTCTAGAATTTTCCTCTCCCATGGAATATTCCTCCACTAAAATTGTGTTGTCCCACCTACTGCTTGCCAACTCATGCCAACGCAGTTTGACTTGGTTAATTAGGCCTTGTCCATTTGCATTTTAACCTCTTTCACACATGAGGGTGTGAAATCCAGCTCCATGATGATCCCTTTTCACATTGTAAGGGATTTTATTCCTGTTTATTACATGAATGGGTCACTTTACCCACTTTTATTCAAAAAAATGAAAATATGCAACTATAATGTTCCATTTTAGCTTGAGGCTAAAATTGGGAACATTACAGTCCTCCCCTCCCACATGTTACTTGTCCTCAAGCAACTGCATAGAGAGAACAAAAATGCCTCCTCCTTCCTCTCTTGTGGCCTCCTCATCCATGGTCCCACTACTGCTCAAATATGCTACAATAAATTTGCCCTCCAATGCTCTTTCCCAAGTATGCAAACTAAAAATGATGCTCCTCATGGAAAGATAGAAGGTGTAGTGGAATCCTTCTTGCTGGAATGTGGCCTCCTTAAGGTAGGAGTGATGATATGCACGGGATAATTCTTCTCCCAATGATGATCCTCTCATCCATGCTATCATCCAAATGAAAATCCCAACTCCCGGTTTCTGCAATGTGTTGGGGCTGAATGGAGAGTGTGCATGTGCTTCTCAAGATGGTCGTCTCTCCATTTGAAGTGTTCATGGGGCTGCTGTTAGTATGAATCCTTTGTCGAAGTGTATGAAAAAGGACCACTTTAGCTACGCATAACTAATAGCCCTAACAACAAAAGTGGCTGCCAATATCTTCAGATCTGCGGTTAGTTAGACATAAAAGAGCTGCAAAAACCATATCTATGCATGGAAAGACATTAAGCAGAAAAAATAAGGGTTTGCTCCATATACCAATAGACAAGACAAGAACGATTTTTGAAAGAATTTTTATATTAATGGGGCACCTGGGAGGAAAAAAAGAAGGTGTATCCAATTCTCCTCAATGGGATGGGTTCTTGGAAGTCCTCAGCACTTCAGATCTAAGATTTCTCTCTCTTGTTGGTATAGAAAACCCACACAAAGAATGGAACTCAAAGGGAGCTCACACAGCAAATGGCAAAAAATGGTGACCAAGTGTATAGATCCAGAGTGATCTAATAGGCAACAAAAGGTGAAGAATGGTAGGAAAAACCCTCCTATTTATAACAAAATATTGGGTCATTCTAGATCTTGGTGCATGGGTTAACCAGATCTAGATCCACTCTTTATGGAATATTTTATTATATTTGTTGGAGGGAAAAGGTATTTGACTTGGGTCAAATCCCTTGATTTGTCAAAAATAAATAAATAAATGATTTATTTATCTTTTTAAGGAAGCGGTTAGAAGATAATCAAGTAAATAATGATTTATTTAATTATTTAAGGAAGTGGTTGAAAGATAATTAAATAAATAATGATTTATTTAATTATTTGTGGGTGATTTGGTCATATTTAACAAGGAACATTATCTAAATAAGGTTTAAATAATTATTCCTAGAAAATAATAAGATAAATAAAGGTTTATCTAATTAATTTCTTTGATTTTGGGTTAAACATGACTGGGAATAATAATTAAATTATGTTTTAATTAATTATTCCATGAGGAAAATCAAACAAATATAGGTTTGTTTAATATTTCCTTTTGGGGTTTCCTCTTTTAACATAGTGAAAGCAGTTTTACTTAGGGTAAAACTGGTCTTACATGGTGTACTTGGGTCCATCTAATGATAATAGGTTAGATGACCAAAAAATGGTGTAACAGCTGCCTCTATCCTTGGGCTGAAATAGTATGGCCTCCGAAAATGGCCCAAGCTACCCCATCAAGAAAATCAGCCATGAATAGCCTCTTCAAAGTCTCCAAGTGGTTTGCCCCACAAGAAGAGGAATGTAGTAATATGGCAATCATGGTTTTCCCATGGTATCTCCTGCAACATAAGACATGTTTAATGGGGAGAATATTTCTCCCAATGGGTTGTACATACAATGCTCTCCAAATAATGCTCCTCAATAGATATACAACATCAAAAATATATAAGGAGCAATATGCAATAGAAACAAGTTGTCAAATGACAACTGGAGAGTGGTTCCAAATCTCACTCATGGAAGTTGCGTAGTGCCTCTTGGCCTACCTCAACATCACAAATAACAAGTTTTGTACTAGCCACTTGTTTTCTGCCACCACATCTCCTCATAAGATGTAAACATGAAATACCATTTGGTGCCAATGGTGCACACCATGAAGCATGTGGCTTCCCCCACAACCATCACAAGATAGCCAAAATCAAGGCTATTGGTAGCTTCAAGTACATCATAACAAATGCAAGAAGGGATGATCTTCCTTGAGACAATAGGCTACTCATGTGAAGTAACGAGGTACAAAATGGAAAAATATACCTTCTCTACCATGTACTTGAGACCTTGAGCTGAAGTGGCTCATCTGAATGCTCTCCCTCTCCTCTAATGAGTAAGGGGATGGTTGTGCCAACCTCTCCATAATCATCCGGGCTCTGCATCTAACATATGCTGATGTAGATCATACTGGATGCCCTCTCAAGTGAACTCCTCTAGAAAAGCGAAGTATGCATCCGAGTGCATAGCTAGGAAGTCCTCACATGCTACATGAAATAATGTCTACTTGAGACTAGAAGCCCTAGTAAAGGAGAGTCTTCCATGATGATAGATGATCATATCATCCACTAAGTATCTGCCATCTCCATCAAGGCCATCCAAAATCATGCATGCACCAAGATCTTGGGAAAATACTCAACCAAGCTGAGTCCTCCATCTTGGATCAATCCCCCACATAGACAGCACTGGTGTTCTTCAATATGGTGCTCCATCATGTTGTTTCCTGCTACCTTGACATCCCCTCATGCCAAATTCATCCTCCAAGTTGTTTCCATTCCCATCATGCTCAAATAGAAATGATGCTCCCTGAAAATGAGCCTCCTATGAGAGACTATCACCTCCAAAGAATCTCCCGATCCTGGGAAATGTAAGCATGAGTGGCCTCCATCTACTCCAATGCATGAAAGAGTCCTTCCTCAAAGGAAGTATCATCTCTCTCACAAAATATATGGAGCAATCATCCTACATCATGAAGATGCAGTCCTCCATCCTTGCAGCGAAATTTGTCAGCGCAGTATGAATGATGAGAGTGGGTGATGTTGAAAATGAGAGAGTTTCTCCCTCCTCCTTGAGTCTATCCCAAACTCTCTGCATTGTGCTGAACTCTCCCAGGGTTTCCACCCTCCTGAAATAAAGGTGTGAGGCCCCAAAATATGGAGCATCCAACCTCCTCTATTGATCTAGTGGTCTCCTTGTTGCAATGTCTCCATGCAGTGAGACACCATCATCAAGAGATGAATGAATGTGTGAATGGAGAAAACCCTCCGTGCTTCCATTGCGCAATCCAATCATCATCTTAGGTGCATCAACCTCATAATATATATAAGGGTGTGTGCTCCTCATCACATGATGCTGATCATCCTCCCTATCTCTTCCTTCTATCTCCATGGCTCTGCACCCTTCCTCCAATGGCACATATGTATCATGAGTTGTGCCTTGATCTCTACATGGGAGATCCTGGGGAATTTCTTGCAAAGACACAAGAATCCCTCTAAGTGGAGCAAGAGCTCCTCTTACCTCTGCATGAGGTACTGGATCAACTCTAGCTATCCCAGCGCAGTTTCCCTCCTCCTCATTAACATGTAGGGGCAACTTCTCCAAAATTTGATCTCCTTTTGAAAAAGAGACATCCATGCTCTCTTGTGCAAGAATATGAGATGGTTACCTTACCTCCAACAAGGTGTGACGCAAGATGTCAGCCTTATCAACAATGTATAAAGTGGATATGAGTTTATGTTTCCTCCCTTTACATGCAAAGTCTTGGTTTGTTTCTCTACATGTGTTTCAGATTTTCTCCCACCAAATCCTTCCATCATTGCTGCAACATGGTCTTTAGCTCTTCTATCCATGCTTTGGCTGAACATGTAGGTGAACCTCCTGAAATTAGATAGAAAAAATCTATCTTACTGCTGGCTCCCCTTCACCTTAAACTTGCAAAATCTATGAAAGTGAGATGATCTCTGAATGTTGGAGTTTGAGACTCATACTCTCTCAGAAAATCTCCAAGAGTTTTCCTCTTGATCACCTCTCCTCCTTTTCCATATTTTCCATGACAAAGCTGCACATGTGACTACACTATGCATCAAAGGATGTGACTGCATGGTCACATTCCTCATCAAAAACCCTAGAGCTTGTTTCTGTTTCAAACCCTTGTGGAGATTCTTCAAATCTCTCCCTTCTCTTTTGCTTGTGGCTCCCATGAAAGCCCTAGGTGGATTTAGGGAGAAGCTTGGATAGCTCATCTCTTTTTTTTTCTTCTTCTTCTCCACAAAGTGGAGTATTCCTCATCTTCTTAGATGGCATCCTACTGAAGATCCACAGGCTGAGCCAAGACTATGCTCCGATAGCACTGTAATGTTCCTTTTTCAGAAACATTGTCAATCGACAGGAAAATCTATTCCAGAGATAGACTGAAGGGGAATTTACTAGATTTTTCACCTTCATAGAGAAGGATGAGCTCCAGAGGCTTCCTGGCCCACTATCAGACTCTGTCTTTAGATTGTTGTCAAGGGACAATATTCCCAAGAGGGAAATACAACAAGATTGGGAATCTTGCAAGATAACCCAAAAATGCAGCTACAACAATATAAAGACATAAACTGGAAATTGCAGTGAATAAGAATTATGCCAAAATGTATGAAAAACCTTGAGCCATTTTATTATGAAATAATAGCAACAAAATGATACAATGAATATCAAAAGAATAAGGCAAGAAGCCTTCCATGAAAACATATGCCAAAATACATAATGCTGGATCATAGCAGGATACCCATGAATAGGGACTGCAAATTCATAGAAGGGAGACTGTTTTACTAAGTGAAAACATCATGGATCTGCATGTAAATGGCTCATACATCATTGGGAGAGAAGATATAAGCTCCCAATCACTACCTCAAGTCAATCCTAGAAGGATTGGTTGAAATATGCAAAACTGCTGAAATGTTGGAGTTGCTGGGTAGCAGCAGCAACTCAATACATGAAATGGAATGGAGAAGGATGAATGGATGAAGCTGATGAAGAGCCATTATCCTTTGGAAATCTAAAGTGCAAGGCTGATCCCTACACCAAAGATCTCACCCTCTGAAATGCCTGCAAAACCCTCACTGCAAATGTGCTCCAACTAGAACGCAGTCTATGAGAGGGCCTGCGCTGTAATTGATGGAAGTGGTTGGCCTCCTGCCAATGATACTAGAATAAGTTCGGGAACCATCCTCACTAACCTCCTGGAAGTAGAGAACCTCCCTCCTCCGAAATATCAGCTCGAAGTGGTGTTGTAGGAAACCTCCCAGCAACACCCAGCAACACTGCACAATAATCTGCTACAGACACTGTGCTAATGAAGATGGCTGATGCTATGGCCTGAACTTCGGAATATGGAGGATGAGTGCAATCCTTCATGAGTTACTCACGAAGGAGAGGAAATCCTAAACAGGACTCCCTCGTGCCCGAGGGCACTGTAGCTCTGCTGAACAGCAAGAGGCGGAAATTTGTCTGAATAGAAAAATAATCAAATGATCCAAGATAACCTCAATGGGCTGCTTTGCTCCTCTTTTAAACACTACGAAGTCTCCTCCTTCCTTCCTCTAGAATTTTCCTCTCCCATGGAATATTCCTCCACTAAAATTGTGTTGTCCCACCTACTGCTTGCCAACTCATGCCAACGCAGTTTGACTTGGTTAATTAGGCCTTGTCCATTTGCATTTTAACCTCTTTCACACATGAGGGTGTGAAATCCAGCTCCATGATGATCCCTTTTCACATTGTAAGGGATTTTATTCCTTTTTATTACATGAATGGGTCACTTTACCCACTTTTATTCAAAAAAATGAAAATATGCAACTATAATGTTCCATTTTAGCTTCAGGCTAAAATTTGGAACATTACAATCTATAGAAGCCCTCACCAAGTTGTAAATTGGCCTAGATTTTCCCAAGAGATTCATGATTTTCCAGATATTTATGCCTTTGCATGTAGATATTCCTAAAATAAATCCTCCATATTCCACTTCTAGATTCCCAGAATGTTCAAGACATGTGATTTCCATGCTTTCCTTCATCCTAGGGTATTTCACTAATGAACACACAGATGAATCCATCTTGGGTTTCTTATCCACTTTTACACTAGGACAACCCCCATCTATAATCTTTGATTATGTTGGTTTCATTGTAGACAATATTCATCATCAATTGACCAATTTTCCAATTGAAGGAGTGTTCAGATACACATCCTTCCTCTTCCACATGTTTTTATATTTTTGATCAAAAAATTTTACAATTACTCTTCAAAAGCTTGACATAGAGGGAAATCCTCTCTCTCTCATTTTTTGGACTAATTTTCTTAGGAAAGAGTGTGCAAATTTCACTTATATAGAATTTTCAAAACTGTTCATACATCCAGTGATCAAAATGTTAACAAAAACAAAGCAGCCAAGGATAAATGAAGAAATGAAGAAAATATTACAGTTATCATAGTAGAATAAAGTTGGTGATTGGTACCTATATGAAAAACATACTGAGATCAAAGTTTTTGGGTCAAATTTTTTACCTTACAAGTTACCAAAACATCCTTCAATGAGGATCTTTTCCTTGGAGTATATCAGGCAGATCCTGAACTCTGATTCTAGAAATTTCATGGCACCAAAAATGAAAACTCAGTTCAAATTAAATAATCAGATAGGGCCATTCATTTGTAATCATAGGGATGCAGAGAAAGAGGTAGCAAAGCAGTTATTGCAATTCAGATTTGAAGAAAGTTTTCCTTGGAATTATGATCCACAAGGGATCCTAAGTAAACTAAGGGTTAAATGCAAGTTAACTCCCTTCATTCATGAAATAAAGCTAGAGATAGAAAAGTATGCAAATCAGTCTAGGTGGATAGATAATACCTTAATATACACAGTAAATAAAAATGATACTAGTTACACTTTGAAGACTGCAGAACAGCCAGAAAAATACACCAAGAGAGTAAGGGAAGAAGGATCCTATGTTGCTGAAACTACAACTGAAACTAAATTCAAGTTAATATATAACAAAAGGCCCAAGTTAAATTCAGCAAGTAAAGGGAAGGTAACAATTGATGTGGAAGAGACAGATCTTATAGATACCAACACTTTTTTTCCAGAAACAGATGTTGCCACTCTGATAATAAATGGGCCAGTTACTAAGAATTAGGATGAAGAAAAAGTTAACAATGAGGATACACAGTTGATATAAAGATAGCAGAGCATGGAATCCTCTTCCTCACAGGTAGCTAAGGAGAAATATTTGGATATCAAAGAAAAATATAAACAAATCAAGCTGAAGAGTGAAGAGATAAAAAGAAATGTTTATTCTCAATATCTCAAGCAGACACCAAGTGTGAAAAATAGACTTCTATCTGCATTTGATTATTCAAATCAAAAGATAACTATGTCAATGTTGCAGCCCACAGTCAAATCCCCAAAGACAGTGGAAGATTATAAGAAGGTTGATCTGGAAGTTCAAACAAAAAAGATTCATGCTCTAGATCAGATTGAGTTCCATAGACATACTTCATAAATGTTATATTCTACTATCACAACTAAAGCCATGAGTGCTCAGAAACTCCAGAACACCATTGCCAACATGAAAGACCAGATGAAAATGGATAAAGCCTCCTTGTATGCTAAGAATCTATGGATCAAATCTTTGGAAGAAATAGTTTTGCAGGTGGGATATGACCCTGCTAATATCAAAGCAACAGGGTTATTAGTGAAGAAGAAGAATGAAGATATTACAGATTTGAGGAAACAACTTAAACTTCCTCAAAGTGAACATCCTCAAACAAAAGAAATAATAGAAGGACAGAAAGAAAAATATGACATGATGAATTTGATTTTTCAGTTGACAGCCCAAATCAAGGAAATGGAGATATAGATGGACAAGCTTGTCCAGGAAAAAGAAACATCAAAGACACAGGAAGTACCTACAGTCATCCCTATGGCTACTACAGTTGTTCCATCTACTCTAGCTGCAGAGTTGGCACCTAAAATCCCACTGGCTACTGCAGTGCTAGTAACTTCATCCACAACATCAGCTATAGAATCATCAACAACAACAATTCAACATACAAATGAGGCCAGAAAACTGGTAAAGGCCATGAAATAAATGTCTCTTAAGACAAATGAAATCATCATATTGAAACAGATGGTAGAAAATCTTGAGATTTCAAACAAATTGGCTCAAATAAATGCAAAGACAAATGAGAAAAAGGCCATCAAACTGAATGAAGAATTGAAGAAATTGCAAAAGGAATTGACCTTAAAAGAACAAATTTCCTATGTAAAAAATCATTTGGGGAACAAAATCATAGAAGCCATCAATGATGTATGGCCTTCCATCCAAGTGGTTTTTGAACAAAGAGACTTATTGAAAGCGGCATTAGAAGAGATCCAAAAGACTAACGAGGAATTGGATAACAAACCAGAACAAGCTCTATAACTGATAAAATTCCTCAACAACAAGATCAAGAAAGAGTTAGAAGAACTTGAAATAAATGATAGAACTAAAACTATCATTGCGATAAACAAGGTTATAACCAAAAAGAACCTGATGAAGCAGTTGAAGGAAAAGTGTGAGAACATGAACATTTCCATAACCAGGTTCATGGTTAAATTTGAGAACTTAAGGCAAACGAGTTTGCCTAATATCTTGGTCATAAATGACAAGTTGATGCCTCAGAAGATTATAACAAAAAAAATAAGAGAATATGCCAAAGAACAAGTTGAAAAAGAAGGAGGTGGACAAGGCATTCCAATAGGAAAAGTCCTACTTAGAAGTTTTGAGGACTTATTCTATTTACAACATGAAATTAAACCCTTGTTTGTCATCAAACCAAATTTCTCCAGGTATACTGAAGTAGATGAAAATTTCAGAAAGTTGAAGAAAGTACAAATTCCAAGTGCTGAAGTTTAGCATTCATTGACAGATTTACTATAAAAAGTAAAAAGGAAGAAAAGTAACAGTGAAAATAGTTTGCTGAAATTTGTAGTCAAACAAATTTTTACAGCAGTAAATATCTTTTACAGAGTTAAAGAGTATCAAAGGTTAAAGAAAATCTGTGAAAGAGTATCAGTCAAGGCAGATCAAATTTCAAAACAAACTCAAAATATCTAAAGCCAGCAAGGAAGACAACAAGGAAGCCATTTGTTTCTTATCCTAAATCAATTTCTATTTATTTTGGATAGATAGGACAGCTTGCTGAGTTGTTAAGCAGCTATCTCTATTATTGTTGTAAAGATATTTTATTTTCCTTAGATAATTCCTAGAAGAATTCTAAGATATTTTGTAAACAATTATGTATGAATACTTCATATTTAGAAGTATTCTTGTGGAATAAATTGCTGAAAATTTCTATAGACATTTTTGTGGAATTGAAGGCTTCTTTTGTTTCAAATTTCGAGTAGTAGACTGGATTAGATTAACTAGCATCATATTTCAAGACTCATGTGATGAGCTATCTAGAGTGAACTATTTTCTAAATTTGTCATTGTTATCTTTCTTTGTTACATGGAATCCATAACGTTTTCCAAATTTGAATGAATGAATAGGAGGATTACTTCAGGATTTGTTAAAAGCACCTTGTCTTAACTATTTTTATTTTCTATGTTTTCATCTGATTTCTAGTGTAGAGAACCCTTAATTTCTCCCTCTCTTGTTTGACCTCTGCCTACTACTTCCATTTTCTAGACCAGAGAACCCTTCATTGCTCTTTATCCCGATCATACCATCACACAAAACAACTTTGCAAGATCTCCAAGGGTTACCTATCTTGCCTTGAAATTTTTTTACTTTTTGACCTTGATTCTAGCTTTGTATGCTTGATTTTTGACTCCTTAGCCCAATGGAAAAATAGATTTCCCACTATCCATCTCTTCCAGTGATTTTTCCCACTAAACCAATCAAAACAAAACCAATTGTACAGTCATAAATAGCCTAATATTTTATAAAAAAGAAAAAGGTAAATCTTATAGAGAGATCCCTCTCTGAACCCTAGGAAGGCTAGATCCTAGAGTTTAAAATTTGGTATGTGGTTACCTCTAGTTTTCTCAGCTAAAAACCAAAAATCTCACAACTAGAGAATTACTGGAGTGATAACACAAGGGCAGCCTGAAAACCTTATGATTTCTCCTCACTACAAGGAAAAGACCCTCTAGCGGATGTTTTTAAGTAACCCCTTACAAAAATACCCCATACACCCGTTTCTAGCAGAGGTTACTAGAGGTGGTTGGCGGGTAGAGGGTTTTGCGGATGTTTTCCCCTCGGTGTGCTTATCATTCAACATCGCACCGATGCTCCTTACAAGTGAAAGTACTAGTGTGCACAAAACATTGGCACACCGAACACTGTGCACTCTGTACACACCAGCCCAGTGTGTCGTATTACTGTAGAGTACCGGTGCTTCAAAACTCTTCTGCATTGGTGCATCATAAAATACTACACCAAAACTGAAAACACCTGATGCGGTATTAAGAACCCGCATCGGTGCATCATAAAACAACGCGCCAAAACAAAAATTGACCGGTGCATTCGTAAGAAACAAAACCGGTGCACCTATAAAGCGTGTGCACCAGAAAAGGGTTAAAAATAAAAAAATTACGGCAAAAAAAATCAGATTTTTCACTTTTTTCAATGCTCTAGAGCTCTCAACTACCAGTGCGCTCTACAAGAGAAGGCACCAGTGTGCACAAAATGTTTCACACTGGTGCGTCATAAAACATTGTGCCAAAATAGAAGCAGACCGATGCGTTCGTCTAAAACAGCACCAATGCACTTATAAAACATGTGCAACGAAAAAGGGTTAAATAAAAAACATTTACTGCCAAAAAACTGCATTTTTCACTTTTATGCTCCCAATCACCGATGCGCTCTATAAGAGAAAGCACCAGTCGCACAAAACATTGGCACATCGGACACCATGCACTGGTGCACCCTATTACTATAAAGCACTGGGGCTTCAACAATATTCCACCCCGGTGCGTCATGAAACACCACACCAAAACTGAAATAGCCCAGTGTTGTGTTAAGTAATTGCCCTAGTGCATCATAAGACAACGCACCAAATCTAAAACTACTTGGTGCATTCTTAAGAAACCGCACTGGTGCCCCTATAAAGCTGCGCACACTAGAACAGGGTTAAATAATAAAAAAAAATTATGGCCAAAAAACCACATTTTTCACTTTTCTCAGTACTTGAGAGCTCTCAAGCACCAGTGCAGTTTGTCCTTCTCTAATCCGCCCTGACATCAGTGCTCCCATTGCACCCATTGCACACACTGCTGCTGTGCATTGGCCACCAATCTCTAGCTCGCACTTTGCAAAATGGTGGGAAAATTTTCTTTTGAAAATTATACAACCAATATGCCTCCTCGGTGGCGAAATGTACAGGTATTTTTCTAGTTTTTCCATAATTAAGATTTCTAGAAGATTAAAATTTGAAATAACCTTAAAATTAACCATTAAAAAAGGAAAAAAAAAATGTCGCGCGGTGCGCATGAACTGTTTGACTCGCACTAGTAAGCGCTGCTACCTGTAAAATTTACAAGCCGCACCGCAATCGATGCTAACGGTATCTGCACCATTTCCAGGCCGGTACCGAAAGGCACCCCGCATTATTTTAAAATTTAAAAAACATTTGCGGTGCAGTCATTTAGTTGGGTGCACCGTTGACCATGGGAATAGCAATGCGATGCGTTGACGGATATATCCACCCCAGTGTCTGTCAGCGCACCGCATTTGGCATTCTGAAAGGGTCAACAGTGCAACTGGGTAAAATACCGCACCATTGACTATATAATTTGTCAGAAATTCGGTGCATTGACATGACTATACGTGTCGGGGCGTATATTTTAGTCAGCACACCACTCTTCTAACACCATATATAGTCAATGGGGCTTGAGAAAATTTCAGGTGCACCGCATATGGTGTGTTTTATTTCATCAGGGCACCACCTCCGATGCTCTACAAAAAAAAGCTGCACCGGAACCAGTGCATGACTATTTTTTTGATGCACCGAGGGAAGAGGAGGAACAATTTAATACATGTCTGATTTAATAATTGTTTTTTATTTAATATGTCAATGATTCAGAGAGAAGAGGAGGAACCACAACAACAACAGATGGAGCAATATGGCATGCTTTTCCAGTGGGAGGCATGAGAGAGGGAGAGAGATGCGTACCCTTGCCCTATTACAACAGATACCCAGGGGCTCCTAAGGTAGGTAGGCCTTTTCAAGTTCTATGAGGAGGCTACTTCCCTAAAGGCCCATAGTGTCTTTTTGAGACATCTTATCTGCAGGTGGAATACCCACCAACAAGCTTTCCAGGTTGGTCCTGACCAGTGGTACACACCCACTGAGGAGGACATTTATTTCATTACATATCTATCGAGGAGAGGGGTGGATTTTCCCTCGTTCCCATAGGTTCCAGTTGGTTGTGTAGTAGGGAGTTAGTTAGTTTACTCCCAGAGATACATTGGAGCAAAGGTACTGTCTCCTTCAGAGTTTCAGGTCCCTGGAGGTCAACTATGTATTGGTGCATTTGGTAGACAGGACATGCAATGCCTCTCACTTGTCATTTCAACCATTTCACACAACACCAATGATGGTAAATGCATTAGTTTCCCACTTATATATTATGTTGATTCTTTATTATAGCATCCACGACTTGTTAGGTGGTCTGCCATTTTTTTGCGGTAGTTTTGTATAGCCTTAGATAGATGTCATGCTCATGCACAAGGGAGGGTCAACTTCCCTTTTTCTTCAGAGCTTTTATTTTTATTTTTTGAGAGGTTTCCAGAGATGAGGCATACTTTTGTTCGGCAGCCTTGTAGGCCAATGTTGGAGGCCCAGATGCACATGTGGGGGCAGATGATGCCCAAGAGGGGAGAGACTATGTTTCCAACTACGATATCGCATGATGCACTGGACTTACTAGCCAATGATGACGAGCTGCATCCCTTCATTATGTTCCCCTGTCTGTATGCTGGATTGGATTGGCAAGGGTGTGCCAACATCCTCTTCACAGCTGGTGAGCTACCAGATGATAGAGGTAATATTACTGTTTTATATATTTAAATTTATTCTAGCATGTTCTTTAACTTGTTTTTATTAAATTGTGTAATGAAATTGTCTAATTATTGTTGTGTACTTGTATATATTTTGCAGTCATTGGCTCTTTTGATGGCGAGGAGATTCTAGAACCACCACATGATCCAGGTATGGATCCTGATGACTATCAGGCCATGGCAGATGCCAAGGCTCATGATCAGGAGGCCTATGAAGAGAGACATGCTCCTCATGCTGGTGTGACGATACTACCATTTTCTAGGTGCGATCGACCTAATACTCGATATAGGATGGAGTTGGGTGACCAACTCAATGCATTGAGTGTTGAGGCAGGCATTAGATCCACTCATTATAGAGACATACAGGCCGGTGATAATCTAATACGGATGTGGAGAGGCATGCCGCATGACATGTTAAGCCTGATGCGGCATGTCGTAGGAGCTACGACAGTTGTTACGCGACTGAGGAGGATTATTGCACGTTATAGGTGTGGTTGAGCCGCAACACGTGATGGACAGTCTGTGAGCAGTGACTCAACTCATGGTCATTCACCTTGCGCCACACCTGATGAGCATGAGGTTCAACTAGCATCTAGCAGTCATCATGGAGATGAGGCTGGACCATTGGCCACGTCCAGTCATCAGCAACCTGCAACATCCATCAGTACTGGTCATGATCATGAGCAGGCTGGACCATCGAACGTCGAGGCTACATCATTGACTGAGCATGCCTCCACTAGTACTGCTTATATTGATGTTGTATTACCACCAGCTGATCCATCCATCAGTACTAGTCATGATCATGAGCAGGCTTGACCATCGGCCATCAAGGCTGCACCATTGACTGAGCAAGCCTCCACTAGTACTGTTATTGATGTTGACGTACTACCACCAGCTAATCCATGACATTTATATTACAGTTGTATATTTTTAACATTATTCAGTTATATATATATATATATATATATATACATGGTCAATGTATTTTATGTTCATGTTGCAATTGTACTTAATTTACATGTTGGTGATCATCATGATGTGTATATTGTTAGTCATGTTAGATATGTTCATTTAATGTTTAGCTTGCAGATAGATGTGTATTTGATAGCATCAGTTATTCGACATATGATTTATATATACTCGACGTTTGTGTTGTGATGATGTTAATATATAATGTTAATTTGATGTTTGAATGTATTTTTTAGTCGAATATGATGTTTGTACGATGGTTATCATGATTGTGATGTTTATTAATTAATTTAATTTAATATTTATTATGTCATGATTGTAATTTTAATTGTAAATATTTGTATATGTAATTGTCATTTTAACTGTAATTGTATTTGTAATTGTAATTTTAATTGTAATTCTATGTAAAATATTTGTAAAATTGTAATTGTAATTGTAAATGTAATTATAATTATAATTATAATTATAATTGTATATTGTAAAATATTTGTAAAATTTTAATTGTATTATTGTGAAATGATTGTAATTGTAAATGCAATTGTATGTAAAATTAAAATTGTAATTCTAATTCTAATCGTAATTGTATGTGAAATTGTAAAATTGTAATTGTAATTGTAATTCCAATTCCAATTTTAATTTTAACTATAATTGTATGTAAAATATTTAATGTAAAATTTTAATTGTAATTGTAATATTTAATTTATTGTGAAATGATTGTAATTGTAATTTTAATTGTAATTGTATATATGACAAATTGTAAAATTGTAATTTTAATTGTAATTGTATATATGACAAATTGTAAAATTGTAACTGTAATTCTATTGTATGTAAAATTCTACATGTAATTGTATGTAAAATTAACAATGTAATTCTAATTATAATCGTAATTGTATGTGAAATTGTAAAATTGTAATTGTAATTGTAATTGTAATTGTATGTAAAATATTTGTAAAATTTTAATTGTATTAATGTGAAATGATTTTATTAAAATATTTCAATTTGTAAATTTGTAAATAATTGTAAAATAATAAATCTAGAATAATATGAATTTTTGTAACATAATAAAGTTTAGAAAAGAATGCAAATAAATTCATGTACTTTAGAAATATCATTATTTTATTATGACCTTACATAAAAAAAAAAATAACTTTATATAGTCTGATGCGCTTATCATCATAACACACACCGGTGCATCTTATTACTCTAACGCACTGATGCATCTTATTACTCCGACACACCGGTGCTTCAGAACGATTCCGCACCGGTGCGTCATAAAACAACGTGCCAAAAAAAAAAAATCGATCTTACAAACTGCCCCGATGCACCTATAAAACAGCGTGCACCAGAACAAGGTTATTCTATAGAGTGTAGTATTGGAGCAGCAAAGAGTTCAAATTGTTGGCAAGAGTTTTTCTAAGGAGATGAGGGTTTGAAAAGAAGAGATTTCAAATTTCGGCTGAGAAGTTTATAGAATAGAAAATGAGTGATTCAAACAGAAAGACAGACAAAGATGCTTACATGGATGCAAATGGATATAGTGCTCGATAGAGTACAAGAGGAGTACAAGTTGAGACTGACAGAGAACATTTGGTTGAGGCCAGTGATAGGATTAAGAGGTCCCATGATGGAGAAATGGAGAGCAAAGTTGATGGCAAAGAAAGATCAATCGAGGTAGTTGATAAAGCCAAGAGGCACCATGAAAGGAATGATTCTCATTCCCTTAAGGACAACAAAGAAATATCAATTGACGTTGTCGATTGGGCTAGTAGGTCCCATGAAGGGAAAGATTCTCCAGAATGTGTTTAAATGCAGCTGGGAGTATTTTCTAAGATTCAGTTGGCTTATATAAACTTTTACCGGCAAAGATGATGTCGCATAAAATCACATATTCGGCTTTCAATTGAACCTGAATGGAATCTCTAACTTGTCTGAGCTATGGCCCTGTGGATGAAACCAGTGAAAAGTCTACTTGTATTATAAATGGAAATTTAGTGACCATTTCTATGGGAAGAAAAGCATAGATACCTGCAACTACCATATTTCCACCTGCAAATCAGTTTCCCATTGGAAAAAATAATGTAATGGCCTATTTTGCAATGTCTTTCCTCTGCTCAACCCTATACTCACTTTCTATGGGAAAACATTACCTCCACATGCAATAACTGCATCTTCTAGTTGAAAATTGGTCATCTTTTGCTAACAAATGCAGAATGAAGGACTCGTTGTCATTGCTCCCAAAACATTACCCTTTTGCAGATTATATGTACTAATTGCTCGCAGACCTTCCGTCTATCTGCAGATTATATTCTAAAATATATTGGTTGCAAATAGTTAAGTGCCAATTATAATAGGTTCACATACCAAAATTGCCCACTTGGGCCTATAGTATTGCATATTCACACGCCTCACATTGCATTCTCTCCACATAATCAGTGGGGACCTCCTGCAATAAACAAAATGCATTGGAAGAATAGTTATTTCCATCAAGAATTTATCCAATTCCAATGCTCAATTTTAATTCTAATTCTAATTCTCAAGAATAAACAAAATTATAATTCTCAATTTCTATGGTTAGAGTTCACTAAATTTTGGTATACACACCTAAAATTAATTTTGGTGCCTTAACCGCAAATCGGTGCTACTGTACATATAACTGCATTGGTGCCGGTATTACAAAACAACACATTGGTGTGGTGCTATTAAATGATGCACTGATGACGAATAAACACAAATAAAAAAAACACAACTCTATTTTCGTTAAGTGAAAAAAAGCGGCAAATTGAAAAATGGGCGGCAAACTATTTTCTAAAATCTAATTTCACAAAATAATTCTTTAAATACTAAACACTTTTCATTATTTCACTATTTTTGCTCAAATTTTCAACCAGATATTTGCAGGAGACATACCTGGAGCAAGAGAGGACGAGGACACTATGGAGCAGCGAAATACGTTCGAATAGAAGTATTCAGACAATCAAAAATCAAACATCTGGTTATTCAAACCCTATATCATAGAATTTCAAACCATCTCGTGATTAAATTTGATTATTTTTTTTTACTTTTTCTGCAGTTTTTTAACTTTTTCTATAGTTTTATCCATTTTTACCCTAAAACCTTCATTTTTTTAATTTTTTCCCTTTCTTCTCCTTGTTTCTATGATTTCAGAATTAGGGATTTTCATTTTAGATTGACATCCAACCCACGAAATGACTTGCATATTCGGATCCCAATCCATTTGGCCATTGCATGAATTTTTGTAAAAAATGGATTTTGTTTTATCGGTGTGCCCTGCGTAACCTAGTGCATCGGTGCTATGTATTATACAGCGCACCACGCAAGTACTGTAATAATTTTTTTTATAAAAAATCTTTTTTAAATAAATGCACCATATCTGAAATAGGGCAATGGTGCTCCATGTAACAAGGATAGCATCGTACAGTCTATTACAATGTTTGTGTGGTGCGTTTATAATACCCAATGCACTGTATGGTCTATTATACTGTTTGTGTGGTGTGTTTTTAATACTACCACGCACTGACGGGGGTGCGTACATCATGAAAGACACACTGGTTTCTTGAGATTTAGTTTTTACCTGAAAATTTGGCAATTTATTTATAAATATATTAATGAATCATATGGTACAGGTTTTAGATTTATAAAGAAATGACTGAGAAGAGATCAAGTAACAAAAATACTAATAACACATCAAGGAAAGAAAAAAAGGCAAGTTATTTGTAAATTCTTTATAAAAAATATTATTTTTGAACTATATGTAAGTTTAAATAATATGTATTGTTTACTGTGTATCATGCAGAGCCACAAAATGATGAAGCTCAATAAGATTATTTCGGATCTAGCACCAAAAGAGCGTAAAAGCTTTATGGAAAAATTGTAAAAGGATGAATCAGGTGAATGAAAAAAACTATCGATCCAATATGAGTTTCTTTTTTTAATTATCATTAATATTATACTTAAAAATTTTAGATAACATGTGTCAAACAGTCTATTAATTCACATATGTTTAATTTTCTATAGGTACCAACAACTCAGAAAAGGAATGTTGTTCTAAGAAAAGGAAAAAAAATAGAACATGCAAATGAAAATGAATTTCTCTTTAGCTCATCTGGAGTGGTGCTGGAAGTTAACGAAAGGGGGGGAAACTTTTACAAAATTTTGAGGGATCTAGTGGAATGAATTTATAGACGTTATTTCCACTTACAATACAAAAAACAATCCAATGATTCCAAGAACCAAATTTTATCTAAACTACAGGAAGAGTTTCCAGAGAATTGGTCAATGAGACATGTCAGACTTTTAATAGAAAAAACATACAAAAAAAAAAAATAAGGAATGAAAAAGTAATTATATTCCTTTAAATTTTTGTCTAGAATTATTTATAAATATCACTTTTGTTATATTTACTTTTCAGATATCAATATAAAAATTAAATATTTTATTGTCATGTTACATTTTTAGGAAGGTTGTGAAAATCTCAAAATATGAAAGAGCTGATATCAGAAATATGCAAGTAGGAATTTCCAAAAAGGTGTACAAGGAGATGGTCAAAGAAATGGACAAAATTGCATCACAGGAGGAGCCATCTGAACAACAACGTTCTTCAAATGTAATATGTAATCATTGAATTTTTCGATCATTAGGTACAATAAATAAACAATTTAGCATTAAATATTAATTCTCAAGAATTTTCTTGCAGAAAAGAAAATAAAATGGAACACAGTCAACGCATAAAACAGGACGACAAGGAAGAAAAGGGTTGATATCTAAGTTTATGAGTAATTGTTACTTCCTTATAAAAACTTAACTAGATTTCATTTTTGTTATTTTTAAGTTGTTTTACAAAAATCATCATCGAATGTCTTCAAACAGGTGCTAACATACAAAGAAGAACCATCAGATGAATTGATTGAAATTGGGTTAAATATGGGTTGTGAGTATATGTTGGCATATCAGAAATTAATTGTGGAATTTGTAAGCATCTATTTCTCTTGTTTTACTTAGCTCCGTCTATAATTAATAGAACAAAAACATATTTTATATTAAATATATGATTTGTTATGGGGTATAAAACTTGCAGGAAATAAAGTATGGAACTGCGCTAACAGATGAAATTTTGAAAGATGGCATGGTACATGGTTTTGAAAGAAAGTGTATAGTTTATGAGTCAATTGTTTCTATGGTACATCATTTTTCTTTTCAATTTACATTGATGTATATTATTTAATATTGCAATTTTCATTATTCTCACCAATCTATATACACTCATTTCAATTTATTTTTGTGTTTGTAGATGGAAGGTGAAGAAGAAGCAAACAATCAACAACATGAAAAAAACATTTCTAAAAATAACCCAAGTCATGGAAGTAGCTCTAGCAGTGACATCAGTTCAAGCAAAGAATGATGATCACTATGTTTGGATATCAAAGCAAGGAATTGTATCTTTTGAAATATGTTTGTGAAATCAGACAATTTGTTTAATTTAATGGACATAGTGTCCCAATTGAAAGAAAAAGGGATACCAATAACTGTCCCATTTTGTATGATAAAGACTGTCTTATTCATATATATTATATATCATAAAATATTTTTAATTTATTCTATTGCGTTCTCCATTGTCGCTATTGCGTTCTCCATTTTCGTTCTCAAATGCACTAATAAAAGTTTAATTCATATGAATATTGTTATGAGATATATATGTGTCGACTTTTGATGAATAATGAATTTTAAAAAATCACAATAATTGCACTGTCACAGGTCGATGTTCCTAAAAAATACAAAATGAAAACCGGTGCATGTTAGTAACTGAACACCGATGCATTTGTATTAAGAAGCGTGCTGGTGCGTTTCTACGAACTATGAGCACCGAAAAAACACCAAAACAAATTAAAAATATCGGTGCATTTGTGCGATATGACACACCGGTGCATTTATGTGTCTATATGCATCGACGTCGTTGTACGATCTATAGGCACCGCACGAATACCGATACCAATTATAAATCTTGGTGCGTTTGTGTGATACTGTGCACCAGGGTGTTTAAGTGTCTATAAGCACTGGTACATTTGTAAGACCTATGGGCACCGCACAAATACCGACACCAATTATAAATCTCGGTGCCTTTTTGTGATACTGCGCACTAGTGCGTTTCTATACGTCTATGCACCGGTGCATTGATATGACCTATGGGAACTGCACAAATCCCAAGACCAATTAGAACCGCCCCGTGCGTTGTATCACCAACACTATGCCCGATGTGGTTTTATACCTTAACAGCCCAGTGCATTTTTCTTTGACCACTTGGGGGCGCCTTCTATATGTACGCACTGGTGCGTTCAAGTCAGAGTACCACACCGATGAAAAAAAAACATCCGTAATAACCTCCGGCCACCCATTTGTTTTTAGTTGTGTTGAATTTCTATTAAAAGCTCTGCCAAAACCTCTGTAACCATAAACGGATGTTGTAGAAAATGTTTTTTTGAAAATTTTGGCCAATTTATAACACTAAAAACCTCCTTTATAACCTCCTCTAGAGGGTCTTTTTCTTGTAGTGCCCCCTCCATTCCCTGAAATATTAACACTTCCTAGACAGATAGTCTCTCTAGATTTCAATATCCTAGGGGAATTAAAGAACCTTTGCATTAAAATTCCTCTTTTGTAGGCTATACAAGACATTCCTATCTATGCCAAGAAAATTAAATAATTGTGCAGAAGAAACAGGTGAGGAAATCAAAAACCGTACCCATTGTTCAAGTGGTAGGGGCACTATCTGACTTACTGTTGGGTAAGGAAACACCCATGAAATATGAGGATCCAGGGAATCCCATAGTAACTGTGCAAATCTCTGGCAACTCTTTTCCAAACACATTGGTTGACTTAGGGGCGGCCATTAACATATTAACTACAGAGACCTATGAGAAGTTAGACATAACATCATTAGAACCCACAACTACTTTGCTGGAACTTGATGAATGTTCTGTTATCAAAACAGAAGGAATATTACAAGAAATCCTGGTTTCTGTGGACTCATGGGATTATCCAGCAAACTCTTTAGTTATTAACCCAAAAATTAGGATGGATGGACACCCCTTGATACTTGGTCGACCTTGGTTGGAAACAAATGATGCTTACATAGGCTTCCAGACAGGCAGCATGACCATTTCTAGAGGAGATTCCATAAAAAAACATTATCATTTACCCACCTGCCAAACCAAGTCTACCCACGGTAAATATTCACAGACATCCACATACATACTAGAAACAAAATATCATTTCACCACTAACAATAGTTGAAGCTCTTGAATTCAAAGAAAAAATTGAATACGATGTAATCAATAACTTCATGAATCAACCATCTATGCTTGGATACTTAAAATGCCAAATGTTAAAAATAGTTCTTGACGATGAACCATAAGAAGAGCCCTTAGAAGACATTGATAATCAACACATACCCACAACCGTTGTGCGAAATAGCATACCATTTGAAATTGAGCCAGGGAAAATTTTAAATGTCAATGGCAGTCTAGATAGTGACCAAAAGCAAAGGCTCATAAAGATTCTCCAGAAGTATCAGGGAGAATTTTCTTGGGACTACCCAAACATGAAGGGTATAGACCCTTAGCTATGCACACATCACATCTATACTGACAAGGAGGCTCGGCCTATTTGGAACCCTCAACGAAGTCTAAACCCACATCTGAAAGACATTGTAATAGATGAATTGCAAAAGATACTGGATGTAAACTTCATTTATCCTATATCAGACAGAAAATGGGACTCTCCCCTATTAGTCATTCCTAAGAAGAATGTGAAATGGATAATCTATGTGGATTACAAAGAACTAAATAAAGCAACACAAAAGTACCACTTCCCCCTTCCTTTTATTGACCAAGTCCTTGATACATTGGCAGGGAAACGGTTCTTTTCCTTTCTTGATAGGGTTAACGGTTAAAATCAAATCCAGATAGCCCCCAAAGACCAGGATAAAACAACCTTTACCTGCTCATGGGGTACATTTTCCTACAGGGTATTACCATTTGGACTATGCAATGCCCCAACAACCTTCTAAAGAGCCATACTCAACATTTTTTCTGATTTAATAAATGAAGGACTTAAAATTTACATAGATGACTTTGATCAAGCACTAGAAACACTAGAAAAGGTATTGGAACGATGTATTGCCACCAGATTATGTTTAAGAAATGAAAAATGCCACATGATGATGACCGAAGTTGTAATCCTAGTACATTACATTCTGCAGCTGGAATACACGTAGATCCGACAAAAATAGAAGTAATCATTTTATTAGCCACATCTTGTACGCAGATAGAGGTATGCATTTTTCTTGGATACGTAGGGTACTATCGCAGTTTTATAAAGAATTTTTCACAAATTACTGCAACCTTTTATGCATTAACTGGAAATGTTGAATTCCATTGGTCTGATAAATGTGACACTGCTTTTACATATTTAAAGAAACTGGTCTTGACAGCACCGATCTTATGCAGTCCTAACTGGAAACTACCCTTTCAAATTTATTCGGATGCATCCGACACAGCAATAGGGGCAATTCTCAGTCAAGAAGAAGACAAAAATCCCTATGCTATTTATTATATTAGCAAAAATCTCAGTCATGCTAAATTAAACCATACAGTGATGGAAAAAGTTCTTGGCTATCATTTACGCTATCAATAAATTTAGACATTATATAACTTGCTATCAAATACTCCTGTATACTGATCACTCTGTCATTAGATATCTAGCCAATAAACCAATTTCAAATGGGAGAATAACTCGTTGGTTGTTGATTTTTCAGGAATTCAATATAACTATCAAAGACCATCTAGGGAAGGAGAATGTGGTTGCAGACTTCCTATCAAGAGTTCCCAAAACAGATGATACACTAGCAGTGGATGATAAGTTTCTCGATGAACATATGTTCGTTGTAGCAGTAAAAACACCATGGTACACCGATGTAGCAAACTACCTGGCAGTAGGAAAGTTGCCCAGACATTTAACATCAAGGGAACGGAAGCTAATTGTTCAGTGCAATGCTATATTCTCCTGGATCGGTGGATACCTCTTTCACATAGGAGCTGATATGCATATACGGAGATGCATCCGGGAAGACGAGATTTATGACATTCTACGGGCCTATCATGATGAACCTTGTGGTTTCCATTTTGTAGATCGCAGAATGGGGCACAAAGTATTGTAATTTGGTTATTATTGGCCTACGATTTTTAAAGATGCAAAAAAATATGCCCAAGCCTGCGATAGTTTCCAAAGAATGGGTTATCTGGGCCAAGCTGATGAAATGCCATTATAACCACAATTTGCAGTAGAACCGTTCGAAATATGGGCACTGGAATTCATTGGGCCATTCAACCCACCATAAAATCAGAAAATATACATACTAGTTGCCACAAATTATGTAACAAAGTGGGTAGAAACAATGGCCTTTTCAAGAGCTACGAAAGAAACTGTGATAAATTTTATTTTTGAGATATTTGTGCGATATGGCTTACCACAGGATGTGATAACCGATGGAGGGGCACATTTTGTGGGTAATAAAATTATAGCCACGCTGAAGAATCACCATATCATCCATAGAGTCATGTCTCCCTACCACCCGTAGGTAAATGGGCAGGTTGAAAGTACCAACAAAGTCCTTGAGGCAATTCTCACTAAAAAAATATCAACACATCGCCGGGAATAGGCTTCTAGATTACCAGAGGCCTTGTGGGCTTACTCGACAACATGGAAAAACACCATTGTATATTCCCCGTATCATCTGGTATTTGGAAAAGAGCCTATTTTTCCTATCGAATTCGAGATAAAGACTCTAAGGACAGCCCAGGAGGTAGGGCTGGATTTGATGGAGGCCCAGATTAGAAGACTACAACAAATAAATGAATTAGATGAAATACGGCTACTAGCTCTACAACGCACTGCAATAACCCAACCACAACAAGATAAGTAGCATGAAAACGTCATAAAAAATAAGACATTACAGAGAGGATATTAGGCGCTTCTCTATGACTCTGGATTCCAAGATTTTCCAGGCAAGTTACAAACAAGGTGGCTCGGTCCATATGAAATTCATGAAGTACACAACAATGGTACCCTCACCTTTACCACCATAGATGGGTCTGGTTCTACATTCCAAGTCAATGGGCATAGAGTGCGCCTCTATCACAAACCTCTTACAAGGGATTCTTTCTGCTAGTAGGTACGCAACGATCCCACTATCCAAATTTTAGCAGAAAGGGGTGATAACCCCACAACTCTAAGCACATGAGAGCTTGCTACTTCCTTTTGTAAATATTGTATATAATTTCCCTGTAATTTTTAGTTTTCTTATTGTACATTCTTCATACTCACAATCGTATTCTTCTCCTTCATCTTCCTTTTTGTTGTTTCTTTTTTTTGTTGTTTTCGATTTTATTTCTGTTGTTCAAATATTTAAACGGCTACTATTCAATCCAATTGAACAGTTGTTGTTCAATCAGATTGAAAATTCGTGTACCTTTTCTTTTTTCTTTTTTCTATTCAAATATTTGAATGACTGTTGTTCAATCCAATTGAACAATCATGTCCTTTTGTGTTTTTATTTTTCTTGTTTAAATATTTGAATGACTGTTATTCAATCCAATTGAAAAACTATTGTTTAATCGGATTGAAAAATCATGTCCTTTTGTGTTTTTATTATTAATGTTCAAATATTTGAGTGGCTATTGTTCAATCCAATTAAACAGTTGCTGTTCAATCGGATTGAACAGTCGTGTGTCGTTTTTACACTGTTATTCAATCAGATTGAATAATCGTGTGTGGTTTATGTTGTGCAATCGGATTGAAAAATTGATTTTTTTTTCTTCTTTTTCCTTTTCTTAAGCATGATCCTTCTTCCTTTTTGATGATCTCCTCTCACAAAACCCAATCCTCATCCCACACCCTAACTGTAAAAGACATTGCTGAGTACGAATTGGCACCTAAAAAGGAGAAAAGCAGTAATATTACTAATATGGTGATCCTTTGGAACTTTAATGGAAATATATACTCTAGAAGTTGACATGATACATCTATGCAATGAAAGGCTAGACATCCCCTGCTCAAACATGTTATCACACAATTCATATTCTTATAACAGTATATCTTTCTACAATCTGGAGTAGTATTTTCCTTTTGACATAAAGATTTAGGAATAAGGAGTATTAATTTTATTGGCATTCTTTTTACTTCTCACACCATCCCTAACTCTTAAGGAGTTAACGAGCCTCCCTTCATGCATAAAGAATAAATATTATGTTTACATGCAATTTCAAAAAAGAAGAAGAGAGAATAAGGGGTCTCATCACAAGCCAACCTACCATGATCGTAAGGGTTTAGCAGGTGACATGCCCACAATGGCCAACACACCAAGGTAATCACCTTCTCGACAAATCCAACTTATTGAAGGACAGAAAGTCTCATCACGAGCCAACCTGATCACTCAGTTACAATCCCAATGAATGGCACTATGACTATCTGGCCACCACACCAGCACAGTGGTCTCTTCATAAAACAAAGCAAAATGCCTACTTTTCAAAAATAAGTATTATGCCTATATGAAAATTTTTAAGAGAGAATAGGAGGTCTCATCACGAGCCAACCTACCATGATCATAAGGGTATAGCAAGTGACATTCCCACAATGGACAACACACCAAGGTAATGACCTTCTCGACAGCTCCAACTACTTGAAAGACAAGAGGTCTCATAACGAGCCAACCTGATCACTCTATTATGATTGAGTGGCACCTTCACTATCTGGCCACCAAACCAGAATGGTGATCTCTCCATAAAATTGGAAAAATATCTACTTTTACATAGAGGATTCTAGCTCATTTTTCGAGTTAAAATAGAAACCCTTTCGAGGTTATGAACACCTGCTGGTAGCAGTGGCTCTACTTGTGGTATGAGAGTATTCTTCTAACGATAGCCAATTACTCTTATATATACCCTACCTCCTATTTTCATCCATTTCTAAGATAAACGCACTACTCAAATAAGTGATAATACTATTTACCCTCATAAGTAACTATGAATGAACTCTGATTTCATGTTTTAATTACAAGATGATGACACCAATCATTATCCATCATTGTCATGCTTATATCATACCATACCATTAAATGAGGACATCCTATCATAATAATTTTTGTATTTCTTTCTCCCCTTCTTTGGTCATTTCCACATGAGATAAAATTATGATAAATTCCAACTCTGACCTTTGCACCGCATGCATTCATAGTTGTTCCAATCACTCCTCTTTTCTTGATCTCCAAGGCCATGGACATCGTTCTCTTGTACACACTAGGATTACTAATTTCTGACATTTTCCCCCATATGCATTCATGATTGATCCAATATCTCTTGCACTTAAGGACGTGGACGCCCTTATTTCGAGAGAGGGGGTGTAAATATCCATAAATATTAAGCATGCAAATTCCCTGCACAAATTCCTGTGGATATGCTGATAAGACCAAAATATCATTGCAGTTATGATATGAAGTTAGATACATTTAAGATAGAAGGCTGCAATTTATTTTTTCTCTTGCATGCACTGTTTATTCTAACCAACAGGGCCGAAAATAAATGCATACAGAGGGAGAAATTAGCTCAGATAACAGATCAACCATGGGAGTAAACTCTCTCTGAAATGAACCTATGACCTTCCCAATCTCAAACGCAGCCATCACCATTCTTCAGCAAGTTGGCTGGTTGCCATACTTACACAAATTGCAAGGGTTTGACACATAAATAGTAGTTCAATTCCTGTAGAAACTACAGGAGGGACATACCAGACTCAGAGGAAGGATTATACTGATCACAGAGGATATCGTCGTTGAAGTATCTGAAATACCAGCAGAGGGAGAAAGATGGACCGAAAAACACCTTCTTCTATGAGAGGCAATCATAGCATACCAAGATCTATGAGAACCATTGGAACGAAATAGAAAGGGGATAAACCTTGGCAGGAATTGGAAGCATTCATCCAGAGATTCATCACATGCATGGACGCGAAGACGTGGTAAAACCCCACCAACTCAAATTGTTAGTTGTTCTTGAACAAAAAAATTTAGTTAATCTACCTTCTTTCTAGAATTATTTATTACATGACACTAATGTTCAAATGAGAAAGGCAAAAAACCCCCAAGCAGTCATCAACCACCATGGCTTAATCAAGTTAATTATCATTCATGAGCTAGGCAAACAATAGACATCCTGGGAAATCTTTGTTAACCCTACCGTGCATGCCCTAATTACACGTTATTTTGTCACCATAACATTTGGATGTCTATATAGGTTCATCACTACCTATATTATGCTCCCTTAGAGATCAAAAACCCTAGTTTTCCTAAACCAAGTCTTGGAATTGGAGATAAGCTCATTAAAACCCTAAAAATTCCAACTACGCACTTTTTCTAGCTCTTTCCTACAGATCCGCAGATACATGTTCTATAGCCTATGGCACATCCCACACGTTCTGCTTATAAAACCTCTGGACCCCTATAAACAGTCAAATAAAGGAAAAATTAAGTTCTAGAAGTCCAACTGGACGAATATTCTCCTAACTGGAAGCTTCTAGAGGTGTGATCAGTTCGAGCTTTATCCCTTCACTCATGGAGCTATATCCCTTCACTCATGGAGTTTATCCCTTGGTATATGGAGCTCAAATCCCTTCATAAGAGGAATCCATCCCCCTCTTCATCGAACTGAAACTACCTCCATTTCCCTATAAATTGAGCTCATGTTTTAGTCTCAAGGGTAGACACACATGTGGTAATTGCAAAGGAAATTCTCAAGAGAGCATACTCTCTATACTAGTCAGTTTTGGTATGAGAATGATCACACACTCATGTCCATAACTTCATGCTAGTTCAAATAGAAGAAGGCTTGTCAATATGAAGGAGGAACGATTGTTTAGGACTTTGGGAGGAACTTGTTCAACATCAAGTTGACAGGTTGTAAAGTTACTCTTTTCATACAAGATAATACATATGGATCTCCTTTTCTCATTGATTTTTTTCTTGTGTCTATTTGAATAATTCAATACTTGGATTCCTTGATCACTGAGTTAGATTAGTTTTTCTTAATTATTATATGTTGTAGGTGCTTTTAATTCTTTTTTCTGTCTTTGATTGCAGGTTCTCATTATTGAAGAAGCCTCTTTGGAGCGACTGGATAAAAGATTTAAATGAACATCGAATTTCAAGGTAGGAGCATGTCCCCTTTCTTTGTTTATAACAATTTTGAATTGAAAATGGTCTAGAGAAAACAATTTACAAATGGATATTTGTTTCTATCTATCCTTAGGATACTAGGGAGATCACTCTTGTCCGCAAGAGGGATTTATCCGCATAACAAAATGGCGACTCCACTAGGGAATAGAACTTAGTTTTCCTTTTTATTTTTCAGTTTGAATTTTAAGAGTCTTCTGATTTTTTATTAGTCTAAAAACTGGGTTGGGTAGATAACTTATCAGAATCCCTAAAAAGAAAATTTGATTTTTTATTTTTTCTGTATTTTTCCTGGCCTCTGCAGTTTTTATTTAAAGACAGTGCGGTAGCCTCCGCAGTTTTTAGTTTAGAACAGTGCAGTACTGCACTGTTCTCCATTGAAACATGCGGACTTGTAGAAAATTTTTGAAAAAAGAAGAATTCTTTTTTTAGGAACTAGATTACTAGATTCTCTGTGTTTGCCCCAACTTGTCTTGACTGTCAAAATCTGATGTGGGAGTTTCTTTCAGAAAATTTTGAGTTTATGTGATTTTTCATCTGATTTTCATTTTATGAGTGAGTTTTTGCACTACTTTCTTGTAGCTCTATATCAGAAACCTTCATATACCTTAGCTTACTGGTATGTTGTTGTTTTCTTGTTGAGCCATTAAACTTGTTGCAAACCTTTCTTTTATGAAAATTGATTTTCATTTTCATTTGAAAATTTAGAAGAGTCTTAAGCTTACTAAGGCCTGAATTTAACATTAAACCATTTGTTGGATGTTTTCGTTTCTGCTTGGTAGAAATTTTTCTTGGTTCAATCACAAACTAAGAGAAAACGTCCTCAAACTTTCTAGATAGAGTTCAAAATTAGAGTTTTTCTTTTGGTTTTGAATTTCATGTTTTTAGGAGTTTTAGATATCGTTTTCTTTTTGGAAATGGTTTGTTTAATGATTTGTAGTTTATGATTTGATTGATATTGGATTTCATTTCAAATGAGTAGTTGATCATTTCATGAAATTGAATTCTCAAATAAATCATCTGTCTTTTCAAATATTTTTATTTATGAAAGAAAGAATTGGTGGTTTAGGAAATTGTTAAATCTGTAATGTTCCTAATTTTAGCCTCAAGCTAAAATGGAACATTATAGTGACATATTTTATTTTCACTTAATAAAATGGGTAAGGAGACCCCTTAACCCCTTGGTGATAGAGAAATAACACTCCTTATGAAGAAGGAGGATAAATAAGAAACTGAAATAAACACCTAATGGTGTGAACATGATGAGGATCACCTTGAGTTGGCCATCTTTGACCAAGTCAACAACACTGCCTTAGAGGGCTGGCTTGCTTTAGAAGACAATGCAGTTTTTGGAGGGAAATAATTCAAAAGTGAATGGAAACCCTAAGTGTGGGGCCTATGGTGAGAGAGAGTTCATTTGCTTTATAAGAGAGAAGATAGCAGCTCATTTGTTCATGCTTTGATTCAGAAATTTCGTAGTGAGGCCAAGGACTTTCATATCCAGGTTGTTTAGCAGGATTGCAGTGCTCTTGAGCACTAGGGGTGTTCCCGAGAGGGGATCACCCACCTCTTCCTCGTGGGAGGAGAGGATTGGAGCTACATTTCCTCATTTCGGCATTTTTCCAAGCTCACTTCTTCAGTTGCAGCATTATTTTTGTAGCAGGATGGTGTTGTTTTGTTGGGGTAGCACCAGAGGAACTCATTGAGTCTTTCCTTACTTGCTTTTTCAGTGGTGGAGTGATATCTTCATTGGAGGAGCTATAGAGAGGGCTCTTGGACCATATTTTATATCTGTGGCATCAAGCCACTCATTCACCATCTCCCACTGCGCAGTCATTTGGAGAAACTGCGTTATTCCATGAGGGCAGTGTTGAGGGAGATTCTTGTGCTCATCAGGAGGAGTTCTTTTCAGTGAAAGGGGATCAGCTCCTTTTTCCTTGAGGGCATTATTAGAGGAGTGCAGTAGAATTTCAGATCAACCACAGCCTCATATTCATTTGGTTTTAGTTTCAATGACAATTTTTTTGTCACTATTGTATTTTATCTGGCATTTCTATCAATCTCCCTGAGATTGGCTAGAAATCCCATATTGAGCCCATTTTCCTCTCTTGGGCCATTTATTTGTATTCCTTTAGCTACATTATAATTTTTTATGTATTCAACAACTGCATCTCTTATAGATACTGCGCAGTTACTCCTCTCCGGCATTATGTGCAGCAGCAGCATCTCATGTATTACACTGCTTATTCATTGGAGATTGGTTCTAAAAGCTTGAGGGCCTTGTTCCTCATGATATTTCTGTATAATATTGCTAGAATATTAATATGATTATGGATGTAGTATTTACCCTCTCATGATATATTCATATTTTCATATTTTCAGATTGATGTTTCGCATATTGTTGTAAGCTCTCTCATTGAGCATTGTTTTAGAGATCTAGTTTTGGGAGGTCTGTATGACCCATATAGAATCATTTCTTTAAGCTCATTTTCTGCAGGGAAGTTATATTAGATGTTTTCTAGGGAATCCCAGTGTTGGTTAGCCTTATTTATGCAGTAGCTTCCTTATACAACGTCCTCAAGGACCCTGTGGCAGAAATTCCCGAGGTGGAATATTGCATATCCATCGGCAGAGTCTGTGAAGGGCTAGCTAGCCTTAGGATCTCTCCCTTCTTTGAAGGAGACATATCTTGTAAATGCCCCAATAGTAAGTCTCTGAAATGGACTTTCAGTGTCTCACTGAAGAAGGAAAAATGGAATATCTTAAGATATTCCCGATGGAGCAGAAAATTCTAGATTTGGAATATTACAGTGGTATCAAAGCATGATCTTGGCTCAACATGTGCCCAAGATCTAAGACTATCATAAAGAGGAGCTTCTCTCCAAGGAGAGGATATTTTCAAAGGAGAAAAGGAAAGAGGAATGATGGAAGAGGAGGTTTCCCTTCTTCTTTTCCAAACCATTGTGGACACCATTGCAAATCTTAATGAAAGTAAATAGTGGGAAGATTTTCTGAAAATGGTTGTGGATGGAGAAAACTCTAGTTTTGTCATGTTCGGTGTGAGAATTCAACCACACATGTAGATCCACAGCGTAGTCCTTTGTCCATTTTCAAAAGGGATAGAGGAAGGAGATGAGGCCATTCGAGGAGCAGCACTGCAACTCAAAGGTATGGCTCATGTTTGTTGGTTTGAAAATCCATTTTTACATTGCCATGCAAATGCAAGAACACATGGAGCATTCATTAAGGTTTTGATGGAAGAACTTGGTGAAATTCATTGTGACATAAACAAAAACACTTTTCATGCATTAGAAGGAACCAACAGCGCTGTCACACTGGGAGGACATCCATCACCACATGGAGGTGAGAAGGGAGCTACTGCTTCCACTAAAGGAGCCCTTGTATCTTTGCAAGGAGTTCCAAATATTTTTTCATGTGGGAACCAAGGCACAATTCTGGAGCCCTATGTAGCATTTGATGGGGATTGTGAGATGGAAGGGGAAGAGAAGGATCAACATGGAGGGATGATGGGCATTCACCCATATCCATTTCAGAAACTTTCTACACAAGGGGAAGAGACTACACTGTGTAGAGGAGGGAGGGACAAATCAGTCCACTCATACATGCAGTCTATTTCAGAGCATGATGTCTCACTTTATGGGGAGCATTCCAGCTAGGAGGCCAATTGATTTAGAGTTGATGAGAGGCATCATTCCATTTGGTTCACCACTCATGGATTTCGAAGGGGTGGAGACACTAGAGGGATCCAACATAGCGCAGAGGGTTTGGGGTCAACTCAAGGAGGAGAGATATACTCTTTCATTTTCACTATCACCCATCTTCATCAGCTTTACTACGCTGATAGAGTTTGCTGCATGGTTGGGGGATAGCATCTTCATGATGGAGGATGGCTGCTCCAAGGATTTGGATGAACATAGGATTATTTCTTTGAGGAAGGACTCTTTCCTGCATTGGAGTAGATGGAAGCCACTCATGCTTACATTGGCTAGGATCGAGAGATTCTTTGGAGGTGATAGTCTCTCATGGGAGGCTCATTTTTAGAGGTATTTATTTCTATTTGAGCATGAGCAGCTACATAATGGCATGGTAGCAACTTGGAGGATGACTTTGGCAGGAGGGGATGTCAAGGTAGCAGGCAGTAGCATGATGGAGCACCATATTGCAGGATACCAGTGCTCTCTAGGTGGAGGACTGATCCAGGATGGAGGACTCAGCTTGGGTTGAGTATTCCCCAGGGTCCTTATGCATGCATGATTATTGATTACCAGGAGGGATATGACTGATACAGAGTTTATGATATGGTCATCTAACACTATGGAAGGTTCTTCTTGGCTAGAGCTTCTAGTCTCAAGAAGAAATTATTGCATGCATCATATGAGGACTTCCTAGATATGCACTTGAATGCATACTTTACCTAGCTAGAGGAGTCCACTTGGGAGGGCATTCATCATGGAATATATCAGCATAGGGTGAGATGCATATCCCACGTGATTATGGTGGAGAGAACGTCACAACCACTTCCCTACTCATTTGAGGTAGAGGGAAATTCTCAGTTGGGCCATTTCAACTCAAGAGCTCAAGTACAAATTGGAGAAGGTATAATCTCACATTTTTTATTGTGCTTTCCTTCCTTGTGTGAGCAGCATGATGAAGAAGATTTGTTCCTTCTTGCATAATGTACAAGGATGTATTTGTAGACTTTTGTAGCAAAAGAATGTATCATTCTTATGGTGGTTTGTGGAGGGAGCGACATGCTCCTTGGTGTGCACCATTGGCACCAATTTATATTTTCATGTTCCCATCTTTTGGAAATGTGTGTGGCAGCAAACAAGTGGCTGGGAAAGTAATTTTTATGTATATTCTTGATTCAGGAAAGAGGCTCAATGCGTTGGTCCCATGAGAGGAGAAGTGACCCACTCGCTAGTTGTCTTGTGACAACTTGTTTACATTGTATTATGCTACCTTGTATTACTGATGCTTATTTATTCAGTGGGAGAACTATTTGGAGAGTGAATTATATGTTGGGACAACCCATTTGGAGCACTATTATCCCTATTACACATTCTCTATATTGCAGGAGATACCATGGGCAAACCATGATTTCCATATCATTACTTCCCTCTTCTTGTGGAGCAAACCACTTGGAGAATTTGGAGAGGCATTTCATGGCTGGATATTTTGATGGGATAGCTTGGGCCACTCTTGGAGGCCATACCATTTCAGCCCAAGGATAGAGGCATCCCCATATGTACTACAGAGGGAGAGAAGAGCTTCTTGGGATGAAGCAGCAAGACTCTCCACTCAGCCCCATTACATTGCACAGAACCAGGGGAAAGGTTTTTATTTGGATGATAGCATGGTTGAGGGGGTCATCAGTGGGATTATATTTTCCCATGCATGTCATCACTCCTATCTTGATGAGGCCATAGTTCAGCAGGAGGATTTCCACCTACACCTTCTAACTTTCAGGGTGTACACCATTCTGATTTGCATACTTGGGAGGAGGCATTGGAGGATAGTTTAATTACAGCATATCTTGAGCAGCGATGGAGATTGTAGATGAGGAGGCCATAAGAGAAGAAGGGGGAGAAATTTTGTTCTCTCTATGTAGTTTCTTGGGGACAAGCAACATGTGGGATGGTACGACTTGGTCAAAGATGGCCAACTCAAGGTGATCCTTATCATGTTCACACCATTAGGGGTTTATTTCAGCTGATTATTTATCCTCCTTCCTCATAAGGAGTGTTATTTCTCTATCACCAAGGGGTTAAGGGGTCTCCTTGCCCATTTTATTAAGTGAAAATAAAATATGCCACTATAATGTTCCTAATTTTAGCCTCAAGCTAAAATGGAACATTATAGTGGCATATTTTATTTTCACTTAATAAAATGGGTAAGGAGACCCCTTAACCCCTTGGTGATAGAGAAATAAAACTCCTTATGAGGTAGGAGGATAAATAAGCAGTTGAAATAAACACCTAATGGTGTGAACATGATGAGGATCACCTTGAGTTGGCCATCTTTGACCAAGTCAACAACGCTGCCTTAGAGGGGTGGCTTGCTTTAGAAGACAACACAGTTTTTGGAGGGAAAGCATTCAAAAGTGAATGGAAACCCTAATTTTGGGGCCTATGGTGAGAGAGAGTTCATTTTCTTTATAGGACAGAAGATAGCAGCTCATTTTTTCATGCTTTGATTCAAAAATTTCGTAGTGAGGCCAAGGACTTACATATCCGGGCTGTTTAGCAGGATTGCAGTGCTCTTGAGCACTGGGGGTGTTCCCGGGAGGGGATCTCCCACCTCTTCCTCATGGGAGGAGAGGATTGGAGCTGCATTTCCTCATTCCAGCATTTTTCCAAGCTCACTCCTTCAGTTGCAGCATTATTTCTGTAGCAGGATGGTGTTGTGTTGCTGGGGTAGCAGCAGAGGAACTCATAGAGTCTTTCCTTACTTGCTTTTTCAGTGGTGGAGTGATCTCTTCATTGGAGGAGCTGTAGAGAAGGCTCTTGGACCATATTTCAGATCTGTGGCATTAGGCTACTCATTCACCAGCTCCCACTACGCAGTCATTTGGAGAAACTGCGTTATTCCATGAGGGCAGTGTCGAGGGAGATTCTTGTGCTCATCAAGAGGAGTGATTTTGAGTGAAAGGGGATCAACTCCTTTTTCCTTGAGGGCATTATCAGAGGAGGGCAGCAGCATTTCATATCAGCCCCAGCCTCATATTCATTTGGTTTCAGTTCCAGTGACAATTTGTTTATCACTATTTTATTTTATCCAGCATTTCTATCAATCTCCCTGAGATTGGCAAGAAATCCCATATTGAGCCCATTTTCCTCTCTTGGGCCATTTCTTTGTATTCCTTCAGCTAAATTATCATTTTTTATTTATTTATCAGTTGCATCTCTCATAGATACTTCTCAGTTACTGCTCTCCGACATTGTGTGCAGCAACAACATCTCATGTATTACACTGCTTATTCATTGGAGATTGGTTCTAAAAGCTTGAGGGCCTTATTCCTCATGATGTTTCTATATAATCTTGCTAGAATATTAATATGATGATGTCTGTAGTATTTACCCTCTCATGATACATTCATATTTCCATATTTTTAGATTGATGTTTTGCATATTGCTGTAAGCTCTCTCATTGAGCATTATTTTTGAGATCTAGTTTTGGTAGGTCTGTATGACCCATCTATAATAATTTATTTAAGCTCATTTTATGCAGGGAAGTTATATTAGATGTGTTATAGGGAATCCCAGTGTTGTTTATCCTTATGTATGTAGCAGCTTCCTTATACAGCGTCCTTAAGAACCCTGTGGCAGAAATTCCCGAGGTGGAATATTGCATATCCATCGGCAGAGTCTGTGAAGGGCCAGCTAGCCTCAGGATCTCTTCCTTCTTTGAAGGAGACATATCCTGTAAATTCCCCAATATTCAATCTCTGAAATGAACTTGCAGTGTCTCACTAAAGAAGGAAAAATGGAATATCTTAAGATATTCCCAATGGAGCAGAAAATTCCAGATTTGGAATATTACAAAATCTCTCAAATATTTTCCTTAAATAAGTTTCATTGAAATGAAAAGAGTTTCACTTTCATATAGATTCATTTAGCGTATTTTTGAGTCAGGTCATAAAACATCATTGAAGTTTCACTTCCATACCTTATGTCTTAAGAAATAGCCAAATTAAAACAGCGCTTTAATAAAATTAATCTAAATATTTTTTAGATTTTCTAGGGCTCTTTTCCACCAACATAGCTTAGGTTAGTGTCTTGGAACAGGTTTTAATTAACATTCGAAGATAGTTCAAACAAACAAGTATCAATCTTGTGGTAGAAAAAATCCAATTGTAGCATTTGTGCTCTAGTAAAGCATGAGATCATGTTTGAACCAGTGAGGTAATCATACATATCTCATTGGGAAAGATAGCAGATGTGCACGTATTAAAAATGGTAAACCTTGGATAGACCATTGTCAAGGAACCTAGGGTCACTTTTTGGCAAACCTTGGATTATATCAAGGAGCCTTCAAGGGGATTGAGCTAGTTACTCTGCCCTTGCATGTATATCAGATCATAGACTATTCCCCCAAGTATATTTGTTCCTATTGGTGAACTTAGTGGCTATAAAATTTAGGGTTCTTTCCCAAGCTGACGGTGGAGGGAAGGTCCTACTGTACTTGGAGCAAACATCGACTAGAATCACTTGGACTTTCCGAAGGGTTCTCTTCACTTCAAGATGGTTTAAGTGGAGAAACTTGCACCAAAATATTTCATTAAGCAGGTTTTCATATTAACTGTTCCAACCACCATTTCTACATTAAAATTCTACAATGTTGGATTTCATCACCAACTAGTGTTTTTAGTGCAGGAATCTACTGTTTGTGTGTGGATTTCTCTCTTAGATTTTGTAGCCGTGTGATCAATTTGATTGTTTCCTTAGAGACTTTAGGACATTTTGTTGAAATTTTCTTTGATTTCATGTGTTAAATTTTTTAAACGTGGTTGAATTACCTCGACAATCACGTAGAATGCAAGAGAAACCCCCTGAGTACACACCAAGCTAGTTATAAAAATTAAATCTAAGAAAGGAAAAACATCAGGGGCTGGATCAACTAAACATGAAGAAACATCAATAATTATTCATCCTAAATACAAAGTAGATCAACCTCAAACAACAGAGAGTACTACAAGAAGAGTTTCAATTTTTGAACTAACTGAACTTGTTTCTACAACTAGTGAATTATCAGCTACTGAACCTGAAATTTCTGAACCATAAACTGAACCTTATACGTCTAAGCCTGGTTCTGAGTTCATCACTCCAACCCCTCGTTGTCCTGATTCACCCAGAGTGAAGTAATGTATCACTGAAAATCTCCTGGTCTCATTAGTATTGAAGAAGTTACTGACATTGAGGAATAAGTTGTTATTCCTTCCAATCAGGACCCTTTAGATCTTAGGCCAAGTGAATCGATTTAATATAGCCCTTTCAAACAAGATCCTTGGTATTCTCATTTGACAATATTTCTACACAATACTAGTCTAAACTATTCACCACCCTAAATTCCTTTTTATGCCATACCAAGAGGTTACAGACCTCCATTAAACATGTATGGTGAGTCATCCATGTTTTCTTCATCGCCAGAATCATATTTGTATGGTGGTTCGTCTGTTCCCGTGGGATACCAGTCGCTTTCTGGTACTTTCTCAGGAGCATCTCCTTCTCCCGACAAACATATACCATCATCTGGTCCAAATGAATCACATACTAAAACTTTAAGTGTGTAACACATTACATGATGTCTAGACACATTCCTAACCTTGGCCCTCAAAGTAGTAACTTACTGCCTAGGGGGTACCCTCAAATTAGTAATTTACCACCTGGGGGGCAACCTCAAGGCCAGTACATACCTCAAGGACAATATCAACCTCAAGGGCAGTACCCAACTTAGGCTCCGCAATCTCTTCAAGGACAGTACCCTATACCAGGGCAACCGTCTTTCTAGGGACAACAACCTCCTCTAAGGCCACAGTTCTACCCGGAACAACAATTGTTTTAGGGAGGTGGGAATTATACAACTAATTTTCAAACATATATTCCAAATTTTCAACCTGGTTATGGTCCATATTATGCAACACAACCTTCAATGCGACGTTCATATCCTAGAGTAAACACGATGTGGGATCCATCCCAAGTTCAACAGAATTTTCAACCTAACATGCAAGTACCCTATTATCAACCTGGTCAGCCAATTGGTTACAGTCAAATCCAACAACCTGTCCAACCTGTCCAACCTACACTTCAAGTATATACACCTGGTATAGTTTAGCATCTTAGTCCGAGTACACCTAGAACTCCAACTCAAACTGCTGCACCAACTTCTGTTCAAGCTACCACACTTATTCCTGGAGTTTTTGCAGCCTTTATTTCTATTTCCCCTCAAGTATCACAACAAATCCCTGTAGTTTCTACACCACAACCTAGACCCACAGTTCAGACTACTATTTATATGCCTATGGTACCACCTGGAACAAGTACAATTGTAACAAGCCAACCTCAGTTTGTTTATCAACCATATCAAGGGCAGTATCAATATGGGTCTGTAGCACAAAATAATGTATACCACCATCAATCGTACCCTAGTTAAATGTATCAAATACCAGCTCAACCACAATATGGTCCGGCTAATCCTAGTTTTCCAAGAGTTATTCCAATCCCAAATGCACAGGCTATTCCAAGATATCCTGGATATCCTCCTCCTGGTACTGGTATAGTTCTGCAAGGTTATAAATTTTCTCAGCAAGACCTTAACCGTCGGTTTCCATTCATCGCAACTTTGGATTTACCTAATTTGTCGTGCCTAACGAATGATCCAATCTATTATCTTCTGTATTGGCCACCAATGCCAAATAAGTTGCCCAGTGATATTCCTAAATTTGAAGGAAAATCTATAAAGGACCCCTCAAACCATGTCATCACTTACCACCTCTAGTGCACATCCAACTCTTTGATTGATGATTCCATTCAATTACAACTACTTCATAGAACACTGATAGGTGTAACTGAAAAATGGTATATTAAACTACCACTTGGCTCATTCAAAAATTTCAATGCTTTAGCAACATCTTTCTTAACCCATTTTCAGTTACCAGTCAGATACGACAATGGCACGAAACTATTGACTTCATTAAAACAATCTATGTCTATGTACATATCCGATCACATACATGAATGGAGACGTAGAAGATGTTTGGTGAAAGTATTTATTCCATATCAGATCTTGGCAGAATGGTTCATCAAATCATTGCTACCAAATATTACTGAAGATGTGGCTAAGGGAGGATTTGTTATTGAGGAGCAGGTCATTGTTCAAGCTCAGTACTTAGACCTAGTATATACGCAGTCTCGTACATTATATGAAAAAAATCCTGACTTACCACATCCTGGTCACATAAATGAAACTCCTTCAGGGTCTCATGCTGCAAATGGTGTATTTGGTTTAGTTAACACAAATAAAATTAAGAAGAAGTCTTCAAAAACTACTCCTCCTATAATAACTTTACCAGATTCACTAAAAGGAGATTCTTCCCTTGAAACTTTTGCTGACATTCATGTTGTAGATTCATCTACGGCCAAATCCAAAACCATTAATAAGAAGAAAGGTAAGAATAAAAGCAAATAGACTTTGTTTCCCAAAGAGAAAATCGAAAAAACTGAACCATCTGATGATAAATGAAAACCTCGTTATCCTTGTCTTATCTGTGACGAGGATCACTTTTTGACTTTTTGACTTTTTTAGATTTAATTCTTTTTTTATTTTCATTTTTTATTTCTTGGGGGTAGTTTCTTTTTAGTTTTTATTTGGGGTTTTATATTATTTTTATTTTCATTTTTTGACTTGGTCCTTATTTAATTTTTCTGGGTTAATTCGTAGCTTTTAAGGTTGAGGTAATTTTGGTTTATTTTATACTTTTATTTATTTTTATTTTATTTTTGAACGTTTTAACATTTTTAATTTTCTTTGCGTTTTGACCGTTGCTTCTCTCTTCCTGGTATATAAATGGATAGTCTGATTAGCCAATCTTCATTATCCTAATGATGAACTATAGTTGGTAGTTCGAAACGCATCGGTTCCAAAATTTCTCATGTGATTTCCCATAAGATTTAGAATTTAAGAGGATCACTTTACTAAAGAGTGCCCGCATCGGTCTGAGGTCTCTAAATTCATCAAAGGTTTACCCACACCTGCTATCTTGAAGGATCCTTTTCCTACTCAAGATAGCAAAATTATAGGATCTTATTCACACTCATCAGTAGATATTTTGATGATGTATGAGGTTATGGTTGAGACGTGATCGCAAGACTATGGAAGTAAAAATCATGTGACTGGTAAAGAAGTAGAAAATTATAATTCAACACCAGCTACATCTCCTTCGGTTTCTAATCCACTTCATATTGAGAAACCTAATCCTGATCTAGTAATTAAAATACCTGCTAAAGGTGTACTTCAAAAATCAACTTTCAATCCACATGCGAGAGCTATGTAGAACTACAACATTGTTGAGACTTGGCTATTTCCCTTTCATCAATGTTGGCCTTAGGAGTGCTACAATCATGTCCAGCACAAAGGAAATTACTTTTATCAGCTATTGGAGCTATAGATCCCCAGTATTATAACCTCATGGTCTTCTATTTGGAAAATTTCACACCGAGACTTGCTCATCAGATGGCTTTTCAGATTCCGATATTAGTAAAAAAAAAATGAAATTTTCATACTGTAATTGATGAGGGAGAATCCACGTGCATAATGTCGTTAAATTTTTGGAAAAATCTTGGTTCTCCGACACTAAACCAATATCCCACAATCCTTAAAGATTTTGATGGAAGAGAATTCCATCCATTTGGAATTTTACAGGATCTACCTATAGAAGTAGAAGGAAAAAGTGTTAATCTGGATGTGGAAGTATTTGATGCCCCTCTGGATTAAAACCTTCTTTTGGGTCGAAGCTGGTCTTATGCCATGACTGTTGTTATTTCATCTGTCTTTCGATTAATAATGTTTCCACATAAAGGAAAGATTGTGAAAATTGATCAGTTGTCATATTATTCGTTTGACCCAGCTTCTACAGATAGTATCCAACATGTTGCAAAATAGACTATCCCCTATGAAGATGTTGGAGTAGGTTTAGTAAAGGACTCTGCTTTTATGGAAAAATTTTCTATGACTCCACCCAACGTACAGTGTACCATTGCTAACATCAATATGATTTCATCACGCACTATTCCATTCGATGATCCTTGGATAGTTCCTTCAGAGTCAGAAATGGATTCTTGCAATGGCGAGATGCCTTTGAGTCCTTTTGAGATGGCATATGCAGCAGTACAATCATTTTCTAACAAAATTTCAACTAATCCTGATCCAATGAATGTGATCACTAAATAATCTTCTTCATTATCAAGCTCAGCCTTGACATCTATTTCCGATCCTTTTCAACAAGTGTTTCATACTCATGAAAGTATTTGAGAATTTTTGTCTATGGATGAATTACCATGGGATGATCTACATCATAGATCTTCGTTTCTACCTGAACTTGATAGGTTTGAAATTTTTTTTTCTTATATTTTTACAATAGATTATGTCAAGGAACCACAAATCCAAACACGATTACAAATTCAGATTCTGAGATTAATTTGGGAAACATTTCTACAACTGTTCCTATTCACATATCATTTAAACCTGGAGTTGTTGAAAACATTCATATAGGTTCTTCTTGTACAATTGATGAAATTAATACATATAAATCCCTATTTCAAGAATATTGTGACATATTTGGTTGGTCCTATGAAGAAATGCCAAGAATAGATCCAAAGATTGTAGTTCATGAAATAAAGACATACCCGGATGCGAAGTATATTAGACAATTATTATGTCTGATACATCCATGAAAATCTACTTCTATTAAAGCTGAAGTTGAAAAAATACTGTGAGCATGATCTATTTATCCAATCCCATTATTAGATTGGGTATCTAATATAGTTCCCGTTACCAAGAGACAAGGGACTATACGAGTATGTGTCGATTATAGGGATATTAATAAAGTGTGTCCAAAAGACAATTATCCTACTCCCTATATTGACCAAATCATTGATGATTGTGCCGGAAATGAAATGTTTTCATTTATGGATGGATTTTTTGGATATAATCAAATAAACATTCTCCCTACTAGTCAACCAAAAACAACATTCATTTGTCCTTGGGGAACATTTTCTTATTGTAAACTACCTTTTGGATTAAATAATGTTGGTGCAATTTTTCAAAGGGAAATGCCTTACGCTATTCATGACATTAAACATACTGTGCAGCCTTATCTGGATGATTTACCTGCTCATTCATTACACAGGGAATATCATTGTACTCACTTACGAGAAATTTTTATCAGATGTAAGTGTTAGTCATCAGTAATTTTTTCCTTTTATAGATGACTAAATGCTCATCCTAGATTTCTAGAAACAAAATTCATGAATATTGTGAGTTCTAGAAATCTCACTGCCTTTATTATCCTTAGGATAAATTTTTCACTATTTCACTATTCTATCAAGTCATGGCCAGCCTATCACTCACAAAAGACCCATCATGGGCTCACACCGCTCATTTTTGTCCCATTTTCACACTCATGACCTCAGTACTTTGTTCTACCTACCTATAACCCTTCCACTTCCACCTCGAATTTCCAAGTGCCCTAACCTTTTCCCCTATTCACCAAGTGCGTCAAGTATTGGTGGTCTCAAGCTACCTCTCTAGGCTCTTTAGATAAATCAAAATCAGTATTTTTGGGTCTGCAATGCATAAAGTTTGTCACAAGCTCTGTTTTACACCTAAAGATCCCAAGTCAAGTTTTCAGCCAAACACCAGCCCAAAGAGCCTCCCACTAGTTCATTTATGATTTCATAGGTTATAGGATATTTTTGGTGTCCTGAGACACTGCTTTACATGTGACAAGAACATGAAATCAAATGGAAAAGAGGGTCAACACTTGATTGTCCAAAATAGATCAAAAATTGTTCAAGGAAGGCCTCCTTGGTCCAGACGGCATTCTACAAAGGTATAATTGTGCATCTTAAACATTTCAACAGGAATTATTGAGATGGATATCATGCAAAAAATGAGGTAAGGTAAGAGGCTAGCTCCTCAATAAAGAACATCCACAACAAAGAAAAGGAAGCTCGCCTATGTTCAAAGGGAATCAGGGTTTTGAGGACTAATTGGCTAAAAAATGTTGCCAAGCACAAAGCCAATGCAAAGGGCCACAAGGTCAAAGCCACATCAACACAACTAAGCACCAAATTGACTATTTTTAGAAGTTATAAATGAAGAAGGGAAAAAGATGAGCTGAACTGAACAAAAGTGAATGAACTTGAAAGGGCTATAGAGAACTTAGAAGAAAAAACTAATTATTCTTCTCTAACAGCCCTAAAACCTAATATTTTGTAAGGATAGGCAAACAAGGTGAAATAAAGACTATGAATCTCCATGATGACAATAGACAAAAGGTTGAAGAAAATAACAACAGGTGATCTCCATAGTTTTCCAAAGTAACAGTCCTTCACTGAATCAAAGGGAAGAAATGCAAAGCAATATCAGTATGAGGGAGGTTAGGTTTTCAAGTGCAGACAATTTCTTTCAAAGGGTCAAAGGAATAAAAGTATGGTTTTAGGTTATAAGGTAAAAAACTGATATAAGCATGAGTTCACTATTCAGTAACTAAAGTTGTGAAAATCCAAATAATTACAAAGGAGACCTGGAGCAACTATGTCATGGCACCTGCAACAAACCAGAAGTGGCCAAGAGGAGACATAGCAGGTATAATTTATAATCTCCATCACAATGGATACATCACTGTCAAAATCAGTAAGAGTGTAAGAAAAATATGTTTTTAGATTCATTAACACTCAGGAATGCCAAAAAGGGGATAAAAACATGTTTTCAGTTTATCAGTGCAAGCAGAAATATGTTTTTTACAGTGCCAAGACCCTCAAAGGTTAAAAGGGACCTTTTTCATCTCTTTAGTAAGCCATCACCAAAAGAAGAAAAGTCACTTTGAAAATATTTTCAAATCACCTACAAAATGTCAAAAAGGATATTAGTCAAATGATAAAAGAGATTGAAAAACATTACAAAGTGGGTTTAGGAAAAAATAAATTTGCATGCCCAAGGTCATAAGAGTGAATCAGTATTCCTTTCAATTAGAGCATTATTTAATCTTCAATTATTATCAGCATTTGTACAATGATAGCAGCAAATAAGAGGAACATTAAATGCACACAGTTTTTGAGGTGGAAACCCACTCAGGGACAAAAACCACCTAATGCTTTTCTAATAATTCTTTAATATTCAACTCCAATTGAAAATAAAGCTCCAACTTCCTAGAATCTAGAAAATCATTCTTCTCCAGCTCCCACTGGATGGATGCTCCAACGCCCAAGATTCTTTAGTAGTCACTGAATGGATGCCCCAACACCCAATGAGCTACAACTGACCCTAGCACCACCCTACCACCCTATAGAAGAATAAAAGAAGAATGGACTCCCATACCAGGGAAAATGGTCCACTTTAAAATGATATAGAATGATGTAGAAGAAGAAGATATACTAGACCATAACCCCAACTTTGACACAACCACCTAATGATGATCCTAGACCTCCCAACACTGCCTCTTCAACCCTTGGCGGATAGACACTAGTACAATTTGTACAATAATGTATTTACAATGACTAAGTACAATGATACCTTTACAATGATTGTATGCAGTGCTGCCCACTTGAAGACTTCATATGATGAACTTCTTGCTGCTGTTATGCACCTTGGTTGCTGCTCTTGTCATGCTACTCTCTGCTGCACCTTTCTTTGCTTTGCTGCCGTAGAAAGTCTGGTCCTTTGCAACCCTTGACAACACATGATCTAGCTTTTTCTTGCCTTCTAGGAGCTCGATATTGAATCTGGTGTATCTCTGTTATTTCAGATCCTCAATATCTGATTTTCAGTCCTGTAGTATTCCTCTACGTCTTCTTTCCAATTCCACATGTTTGACCCAATTTGGATTCTTCAATAAATATTTATGCCCACTCTCTCATAATGCCCTAATTATGGACTGTTTCAGCAGAGCGCACTTGTACAGCATGCCAAGTGTCACTGTTTCTTCATTTGCCTCTGAAATTTATAGAGTGAAAACTATAGACTATGAAATATCTGAAAATTTTTACAGAATTCCAATCTGATACTTAGAGAGAGAGTTATGACGATTTTACCAAGGTCACTTCTTTGAGGTGAATTTCAGGAGCTTGCAAAAAACCTGACTTCCACGGATCATATCTCCAAAAATGTTGTGCACCTTGATCTGAAATTTTGACTGTAGTTTCCTCAGGATTTCGGCTTCGTCCTATAAAAATTTCAGCTTCTGAACCTTCGTAGAAAAAACGTTAGGGCGCAAATTCCACGATGACCTATTTCAGATGGCTGAATCCCTTGCATAAGGAGGAAATGAAGATCACAATTTATATAAATGCTTAAGTTAAGATGGGCTTCAGAAAATGAACGTGGGAGGGATTTTAGGAGCTTAAAAAATATTAATTATGACTTTTCAATGACCCATGCCCCAACCCCATGGGGTTTTAGCCCACTAAGTGGGGGTACAAACTTCAAACATGAATATCTCTCAAATCGTGAAGAATTACATGGCGTGCCATATATCCATGGAAACATCTCGATAAGTAGAAACCATAAAAAGAATTATTGACCCAGAATATATTAATTTGGTGAGTCAATTCCCATGCAATATTGGGTTATCCCCTGGTGTTGCTTGGGTTGACATCAATGAAAACCACTAATCAAAAATCTCCCCCTTTGGCATTGATGGCAACACAAGTACTCTCCACACAAGTCATGACACCTCTTCCTACAACATTATCTCCCCTTTGTCATCAATGGAAAAGGGTAACTCTGAAACACAACCATCTGCTGAGACCTGTACACACTTCCACTCCCCCTAACACACAACCGTCCTGCAGACCTGTAATCTAATGAGAACTTGGGAGTATCCCAAGCTTTTGACGAAGATATTCAAATGCTTCATGAGGTAAAGGTTTAGTGAAGATATCAACAATTTGTTCTTTTGTACAAACATACTCAAGTTTGATATTCTTTTTAGTGACTTGTTCTCTAACAAAATGATATTTGATCAGAATGTGTTTTGTTTTTGAATGCATGACAAGATTCTTGGAGATGCTGATGGCACTAGTATTGTCACAGAATATGGGTATAGGCTCACTGAATTGTACTTGAAGATCATGCAAAGTTTGTTTCATCCAAATGACTTGAGTACAACATGATGCTACTGTAATATATGTTGTTTCTGCTGTAGATAACGAGATTGAAGTTTGCTTTTTTCTCAACCATGATACGAGACAACCACCTAGATAGAATGCTACTCCACTATTACTCTTATGATAGTACTCTTATGAGCATCAACGCTTCCACTTGTTATAGCATCATTTCTCACTTTCATATGATTCATGATTTCTTTTATGGCTTTGGGCACCCATTCCTACAGACTTGGACAAAATTCACTAAAAAACAGTGTTAAAATCCCCATACGCGGTTATGCCCAGACTTTTCCGCGTGTATACGCGAGTCCACATGTACTTTTCCGCGTATGCCATTAAAATCATTAAAAAATATATTAAAATTCCCTATTTTCGGGCTGGGTTGATGGTTACTCTGGTAGTTCAACCACCCTAGCACGTGGCCAATTGTTTCCAACTGTTGAAACTACTTTGAGGGAGTATAAAAGCCCCTCATGTGCATGGCCTAAGGGAGAGAGAAATTATTGATATTATACTCTGTTGGAATCCTCTATCCAAGTGTCAATTCCCGTGCCTCCTGCACTTCCCAGTTCATTAAAGGAAACCCTTGTTTCCTGGAGATGCTCATCTCCCTATATGTCATCTCGTATGCACCAGTTCGGAAGGAATCTTAGCGAGGCAAGGGTGGGACGGATCCGGACGACGGTCTGCTCGAAGATCGTGGAAGGATTCAGGTGATCTCTCCACTCGTTATTTTTGTACATGCTATTTATAATACAGAAGTACCATCTTGTTCCCGAAATATACGTGTTAGTGTCTGCTTACATATATGAGAATATTGTTATTTAAGCATTCATTATGGTTTATCTAATGTTTCATATAGATTTCACTAACATTTAGAGTAGATATATGCTGTACAACCAGTTCTTCGTGCTTGTTTCTTCTTGTCTTTCAGGTTAAGAAGGAAGAAGGGTTGCTGGGGGTTTGGACCCCGCGGGATCTGCTTCAACCGTAGGACCTACGGGTAACTTCCTCGATCTGCTCTATTTAGTTTTTCATGAACATGTATGGTTGTGTGAGTCCTTCTTAAGTAGCATGCCCTGCTCTATGGAGGTTTAAACCCAACAAACCTCTAGGGTAATTTTCCCCGAAACAGAACTGGCGACTCCACTGGGGATCGCATTCTTGTGATTCCCCTGTTGGGTGGTTTCAGCTATTTGATAGGTTTCCAACAGTTTTAACTTTTATTTCCAGTCCAGTTTACTCTTTCTCAGTCAGACTGAAGTCCTGGTTTCTTATCCAGGCTTGATCCTTTTTGTTTTTTCATTATTTACCTTTATATACGCGGGTTTGTCTGCACACAGTCGCGTATACACGCATTTTTTGTTAAAGGGAGTCGCGTATACGCGTGTTTCCTTTAGCACAGTCGCGTATGCACGCTTGTTGCTAAACTGTAAAGTTGCGTATACCTAGGCAGATTTTGAAATTTTGGATTTCTTGGCTTTTTAGTCCTTTCTGTCTGTGGAGACCTGTTCCTGCAGTGTCTTTGTACCCTCTAGATTGTGAAGAAAGTGGTCTTTGGTCTTTTCTCTCTCTTGTTTGATTGAAAACTAGTCTTTTTGGCAAAGTATTGTGTCTTGTGCTGGCATTTCTGGTTCGAGTACCAAGATCTCTTTCTGGGGATTCTTGGCTGTTCTGCTTCATCAGAACAGAGAGCTCCTGCTCATTTACTCTTTCCTATCTTTGTGTTTTGCTTTGCGCTACGATTTTTGCCCATTTCTTGGTTGGTTTTCTTGAGTTCAGTTGGCTAGGTCTTGTTGCAACTTTTGAAGACTCTTTCTTGTTTCTTTGAAGTTTTTGTTTGCGGCAAGGTTGCACTATTCTTCTAGGCTGAGTGGCTGATTTTTCTTGTCTTCTTTTGCTCATATTGATCTTGCTACTAGTTAGCCCTATAAGATTTGGAGCATTTTTGAAGTTTTTGCTTGAAATTCAGTGTTGTTTGGCTTGGGGTTTTATAGTTTTGCTTGGTCTTTTCGAACTCTTCCCTTATAAAATTCAAAAGCTCAAAAAACATTTTGCTTTGTTGTTTGCTTTTGTTTTTGCATTTTTGTTTTCGTTTCTTTGTATCTTTTGAAGCTTTGTTGAGGTTTCTTGCCTTTGGATTTTGGCTTGATTTTGGAAAGGAGTTGTCATTGATTTCTTCCTCTTGTTTTTAAGCATTTTTGGTGTCTTCATATTAAGAGTTCTTGATTTTGGGAACTAGCTTTATGGACAACCAAAAAGAGATAAAACTGAAGGATCTTCGGGAAATTTCGCTCTGCTTTAGGAGATTTTGCATCTTAGAATTTGCATGCTTGTAGTGATTTGCATCAGGTGCACTTAAGCATTTAGTCATTTTCATAGTTTTTGTGAGTGTGAGTTTGTTATCTGAAAAGAAAAATACAATTTTTAATCTCATAGAACCTGTGTAGAAGTTGCTTTTCATCGAAAGACAATAACTGAATTTGCATGTAGTTTGGTTTTTATTAATTTCTTTCTGCGTCAAAACACCATAAGTTTCATTTCCGCATCCCTTTGACTTAACATAACAACCAATTAAAATAAGCGATTTAATTTAAAATCAACTAGAAAGTTTTCTAAGTGTCATACACCAACTAGCTAGGTTGTAGGGCCTTGGATTAGGTGAGTGGAGAGTTAACTCTCCAAGGCCGCTCAAACAAAACATAGAAGTTGATTAATTGAGTGAAATCCAACTCCGTTAGGTGGACCAGGAAAGCTCTCCTCCAGAGAGTCAAGCGCGAGGGGAAGTGAAGGCTGAGAAGAGGGATACCCCCTCTCTGATTAGCTGAATCTGACCTCAAGACCGTTCCGCCCGGCTTCTGATACGGATTGGTGCCCATATTTGCCACTCCTAGGTTCCACACAGGTGACTGCGGGGGGGAATACCCGTGGTACCTGAGGCAGACGTCGCATCACTTTCAGCAGTACTTCTGGGGGGTGCCCTTGTGAAGCTTGGGTGCTTGAGCCGGCAAAGGCTGTCGTTAGGAGGTCGGCGTAACTGTTTCTGATACCTTCGCTAGTTGTTCTGGGCCGTAATTATCCCAGACTGCTTTCGGGAGGTCCTATATTTCACTTTCCTGTATTTTGGTGTCCGGTCCTCATCACCCGGAGCGGAAATACTTGAAGGTTGTTTGCTTGATTGTATCTCAGGGATTTTTCTTATAGTGAGTGCTCTTTTCTCCTAGCTTGCCTAGCTTTTCACTTTTTTGAGTCTAATTTAAAATCTATAAAAGTGGCTGATCAAGCACCTCGTCGATCGAGGAGAATCCGGGGGTTATCTCCCGAGAGTCCAGAGCCTTCTTCGAGAAGTCGTAGGAGTGATTTAGCAGGTGGTTACCACCCTGTGACATCTGACGCAGTGGAGAGAGATCCTCCACAAGGATCTGAAGGTTTCATAGCTGATTCTGGTGTCGGTTCCGAGAGGAGCGTTCCACTCACCTCACGATTTTTATTTCCTCAGGAAGAAGATTTTCAAATTGAGGAATTACACCGAACCGCCTCTGTGTCGAGGTCCATCTCCTCTTCCTCCCCGATTATCCGTTCGTTATTCAATACATTCGGACACCGGAGTCGGTATTTAGAATCCATCCAAGTATTATTCATGCCTTTCGATGGCCCGGGAATGCGGCTTACGCTGCCCGTCTGCGGGGCATTCGGACTTTATGAAATGGTAGCACGGTGAAGGAGGGGGGAACGCTAGCACTATCTTCGATTGCTTCTAGATTTTGCAAACAGGCTGCGGTTTCACCCAAGCCAAATTTTCTCATTACGGTCCCCTTGTTTCGGAATACTTACTAGTGGGAGTCCTTATTTTTCCTTTTCCGCTGTGGCAGCTGGATCTACACCCATGTCTTCCATGGCTAGTGGATCAACTTCTTTTCAGAGGTTCCCCTTTGGAACTGGGCACATTCCTAGTTCCAATCCTTCTTTAGGGTCCTTTCCGTTTACTTCTTAGACCCAGAGTTTCAACCCTTGGTATGGAGGTCAGAATTCGACTACTTTTACAGGTTGGAACCCTGTATTCACTACAGCGGGGGCAGGGAATCAGTTTTACGCTGGTCACCAAGGGAATGCTTCTTTCCCTTCATCGAGTGCTTATCAGACCTTTTCCCCTCTTTCTAATGCCTGTAACCCCTATCAGGGCTCTCCTCTTCATTTCAAACTTCAGCGGGGGGAACTGGTCTGGGCTTTGGTAACTCGGCGTGGGGAGGAGGTTCTTCTCCTTTTTCTACAAGTCCTTTTTGGCAACCTGGTACCTTATCAAATCCAGGCTATTCTTTTCAGAATGTTGGGAATCCATCCCATCAATGATGGAATCCTCAGGCTCCGCCTCGCTTACCTTTTCTGGCAACGTTAAACTTGCCAGATTTGTCGAAATTGACTAATGATCCGATTCGTTATAGTCCAAGGTGGCCTCGGTCGACCAAAGAACCCGATTTAGAAGTTTGAAGGCAAGAATGGAGAAGATCCGGCTGACCACATCACTACTTTCCATTTATGGTGTTCTTCGAACTCCCTGATCGATGATTCGATTAGGTTGAGATTATTTCAACGCACTCTAACTGGAAACACTGCCAAATGGTATATTGAGCTAACTGGGGGAAATTTTGCTACATTTGGAGAACTGGCTATTACATTTCTGAACCATTTTTAGTGGCCTGTCCGATATGATGCTAGAACTGAAATCCTAGCTAATTTTAAACAGGACGATGCAACCCACATTTCTGACCATATTCAGGAATGGAGGAGAAGGAAGAGGCTTATTAAAGCTCATATTCCAGGTGAATTCCTTTTGGAATGGTTTCTCAAATCCCTGCAGTCAGATATTTCGAAAGATGTATCCCTCTCCAGGGTATTTTCCGAGGAGCGGGCCATTTTTAGGGCCCAGCAGCTAGAGTTGATATATTCTCAGTCTGGGGTCCTTCACAAGTATCTGCCCAATGCTCCTCTCTCCAAATTAGATTTACCTAAAACTAAGCCCGGTCCTCATGGTGACGGACTGATTGGATCGATCAATAGGGGTGCAACCAGCCTGCTTACTCAATTACAACAGTTGTCTTTACAATCTGCTCCTTCTAGTTAGGCTGTGCCTGCTGAGTCATCACCTTCCCCCTCATTGTCCATAAATGTTGTCCAAGCTTCTGATCCTAAAGGAAATCAACAATCCGAAGGGAAGAAGAAGGGAAGAAATAATAATAAAAAGGGCAAGAATGGGAAGGGTAATGCGAATAAAACCAACGAGCATGTTGGTGAGGGTCCAAAGGAGAAAAATAAAGTGAAGTTTCCATGCAAGCAGTGTGCTGGAGACCATCTTACGCACCTTTGCCCTAAGGTCGGGATGCGCGAGCGCTTGTTGTTAGCCCGAGCGGAGTTCTTCTAGTTCGAGGTTGTGTTGTGTCCCCTTTCCCAAGGGCAACAATTAGTTGTTGGCGCGAATCAAAATCACGGGGCTTCCTGCCCCCCCACCCGGGAGAGGCTCCATAAAGCATTTTCTTGATGAGTGCTCACGCAGAGATCACAGAGATGTCGCTACGAGATCCCGTGATTATGGCGGAGAAGATTCTTCGAAAGTTAAGGATACTCCTGATGCTACTGAGCCGCTTCACATTACCAAGCCTACTGTTGAGTCTATGCCTCGGATGCCCAAAGCATATTCTAAGCGATCGACGATTAATCCAAATGCTAGGGCTGCCCAAAACTACTCTATTGTGGAAGATCTGGCGCACAGTCCTTGTGCTATGTCGGCTTTAGAGGTACTCCAGTCTTGTCCGGCTCAGCACAGTGCTTTGCTCACTGCCATTGGGGCTATTGATCCAAAAAATTCTCTTTTGATTACTTTTGATATGTCTAATTTTAAGAAGAGACTCCCCCATCACATGGATTTTCATATTAAATCATCGTACCGGAAGTGCAACATCTTTCGGACGGTTTTTGATGAGGGTGCTTTCACATGCGTGATGTCTCTCACATGTTGGAAGACAATTGGATCTCCCAAAGTTGTTCCATCTACCACTCTTTTGACTGCGTTCGATGGTCATTCTCACAGACCGCATGGTATTTTCCCAGCTTTTCCCATCTGTGTTGGGGGCAAAACTGTCAATATAGAGGTTGAGGTAGTAGATGCAAGCTTGGACTACAACCTTTTGTTGGGGAGAAACTGGATTTATGAGATGGATGCCATTGCATCCTCATTATTTCGGATTATATGTTTCCCTCATGAAGGGAGGATCGTTACAGTGGATCAATTGGACTGTCCTCCTGTAGACCCGAATGCGTCTACTGACTCATTTGTTCCAAATTTGGATAATACTAAGGCGCCTGTTGAGAATTTAGGGGTTGGAATGTATTCTTCCTTGATGGGTACTTTCGATATTCCTCCTCCTATGGTTCATATAAATGAAATTTAATCCTCCAAGGCTCCTCTTCGAAGAGAGTTCTTCAAAACTCATTATTTTTCGGACCCTTGGACCTTACCTTCCCCTAATGCCACATTAGCGGAAGTTCAAGTGGGTGGAATGGAATTTCCAATGTCTGCAGCTGAGATTGCTTATCAGTCTATGGTTGACTCTGCAGAATCCATCCCAGCTCCTCTTTCACCAGAAGAGTTGGATGGAAATGTGGCTCCAGCTTGGGCACTTAGTTCTTCTTCTGCCCAGGATTGCCTTGATACCACTCTTCCATCTGAAGAGGCCATCCTGGAAGCTATGACTGGTATAGATAGACCATGGGATGATTTTCATCATTGGTCTTACTTTTTACCTGATTTGAGTGAAGTTGAAACAAGTTTTCCAAGTCCTCCGTCTCCTGGTCCTGTTCGCCCAGTCCTGAATCCTTTAGCACCAACGCATGTTTATGCTGAAGGGAACATGGCTCTGATTTCTCCTACTATCCCAGTGAACATTTCCAGGGATCCCAATATTATCGAGAATGTCTTCATCGGAGTTGAATGTTCCCGTGAAGAGGTTCAAATTTACACCGAACTCTTTAAAGAGTATAGGGATGTATTCACTTGGTCTTATGAGGAAATGCCTAGTATAGATCCATCTATTGTCCAGCATGAGATCAAGACTTACAAGAATGCTAAGCCTGTGAGGCAAAAAATCCGTCTGGTTAATCCTAGGAAGGCAGCAACTATCAAAGCTGAGGTGGAGAAGCTGCTAAAGGCAGGATTCATTTTCCCAGTTCCTTTGACTGAATGGGTTTCAAACTCTATTCTTGTAGATAAAAAGAAAGGAACGATTCGAGTTTGCATCGATTTCAGAGACCTAAATAAATCATGTCCTAAAGATAATTACCCCACACCATTTATCAATCAGATCATTGAAGAGTGTGCCGGTAATGAGATTTTCTCCTTCATGGATGGTTTTTCTGGATATAATCAAATTTCTATCCGTCCTGAAGATCAGCATAAGACTGCCTTTATTTGTCCGTGGGGTATATTTGCATACAAGAAGATGCCTTTTGGTCTTAAAAATGTTGGGGCTACCTTTCAGCGGGCCATGTCATATGCCTTCCACGACATCAAAAAAGATTATCGGCGTACTTGGATGATTTAAGTTGCTCATTCTCGGAAGAGGATGGATCATCTGCTCACCTCCGGCGGATATTTGAATGATGTCGATTCTATGAATTAGGTTGAATCCGAACAAGCTTGAGGGGGCTTTATTACATCAGGTAGATTATTGGGATTCATTGTGTCTAGGGAAGGGATAAGGGTAGATCCCTTCAAGGTTGAGGCAATACTTCGGTTGCCTCCCCCGTCCTCCATCCGTCAGCTTCAAAGTATACAAGGAAAGTCTAATTTTCTTCGGAGATTTATCGTTAATTATGCTGAAGTTACAAAGGGATTTATGAGACTGTTGAAGAAAGGATTCCCTTTTCTTTGGGACGACTACGCTCAACGCTCATTCGATGCTTTGAAGAAAGCATTGACCTCTGCTCCTTTACTGAGTCCACTTGATTATAGTAGGGATTTCCTTTTGTATCTGGCAGCAGTAGAATCTACCATTGGTATGGTTCTGGTTCAGGAGGATGATGCTCTTGCAGAGAATGTTATTTACTACTTTAGTCGAGGACTGGTAGGACCTGAATTCCGGTACACTCCGATAGAAAAGTTAGCCTTAGCAGCAGTTCATGTTGTGCAGCGACTCCGGCATTACATTATTCTTCGAAAAACTTATGTTTTGGCGACGACCAATCCATCAGTTTTTCCTCGGTAGGCGAGTGATTGGGGGCAAATAAAATAGATGGATTGTGATTTTACAGGAATTTGATGTTGAGTTTATGTCTGCCAAGTCCAAGAAATCATTCGTTTTCACGGAATTGATCTCCGAGTTTCCCTATGGGGATGAGATAGTCTATGATGAATCCTTCCCGGATGAACATTTGTTTCTTATCTCTCCACAGGATCCTTGGTATGGAGATATAATTGTGTATCTCCAGACTACAAAGTTTCCCTCTACTTTTTCGAAAGATGAGCGTCGTAAGTTGCGTCACTTGGCTAAGAATTACTTGATTATTGGTGATGCTTTATACTGTCGAGGGGTTGATTCAATCTGAGGTATTTAACTCTTGAAAGGCGAGGCTTGTCTTTGAATGATTCCCACGATGGAGCTTGTGGTAGATATTTAACATACGGGCTTACTACGGCCCAAAAAAATCTTAACGTCTTTGGATACTTTTGGCCCTCGATTTTCAAGGATTGTATTGAATCGGTCAAAAAGTGTCATATGTGTCAAGTCTATACTCGAAAAATGCGCGCTCATCCAACTCCGCTTTTTCCAGTCATTACTATTGGTCCCTTTACAAAGTGGGGTATTGATTATACTACTTGTAACCTGCCTTCGGCTAAAGGTCACAAGTACATTATTGTAGCAATAGACTACTTTACGAAGTGGGTCAAGGCTATGCCTACTTTTGGGAATGATGGTCAGACTGTAGCTCTTTTTCTTTTCAACTAGGTTATTGCTCGTTTTGGTATTCCTAGAGTGATTGTCACTGATCATGGCAGTCATTTTCAGAATAGTATGATGGCTGAGTTGGCTCTCAAATTGGGTTTCCGGCAGGAGCATTCATCTCCGTATTATCCTCAAGCCAATGGGCAAGTGGAAGCCGTGAATAAATCCTTGAAGACAATTCTTCAAAGGACAATTGATAAATCTAGATCCAACTGGCATATTATGCTATATCCTGCACTTTGGGCATACATGACGTCAGTGAAAACTGCAACTGGCTTTACTCCGTTTCAGCTAGTGCACGGGTTGGAATCCGTATTTCCCATTGAATGCGAGATTCCCTCTCTTAAGTTAGCTGTTGAACTTCTTCCTGACACTTCTAGTCTTGAAGAACGGCTCCTTCATCTGGAACATCTCGATGAGCAGCGTCGGGATGCTGCCACGATGAATGAAGCACATAAAAACCGAGTTAAAGTTCAGTACGATAAGGCGGTCAAACCCAGGGTTTTTTCGGAAGGTGACCTTGTTTTGGTCTATGCCCAAGAAAAAGATGCCCTGGGGGCAGGAAAGTTTAAGTCTATGTGGTATGGCCCCTTCATCATTAAAAAAGTCCTTAAGAAAGGAGCATATACCTTGGTTGATTTTGAAGGGAACGAGTTGCCGGAGCCCCGAAATGGGCTCTATTTGAAGAAGTATTATGCCTAGGCTTCGGCCTGGCATGTTGCTTTTGTATATAGTAGTTTTTGCTTTGTACATATTTGGTTGATTTTCGATCTTTGATGAGTTGGTGATGTTTTTGATCTGCTTTGGCAGGTTGTGTTGGATGTCATGAGTCATTTTGGTTTCGCCGATGGTGCTAGTAGACACACCCGGAACTTAGCTTCCATGGCTTGGGTGCTTCATTATCCATCCGGTCAGCTGTTAGTATCAAGAGGGGTCTGCATTGGTCCTGCTTCCAATAATATAGCAGAATACACTACAGTTGTTTATCTACTCTCGGAGGCAATATCTTTGGGTGTTGATTCGTTGGTAGTTTTCTTGGACTCTCAGCTGGTGGTGTCGCAGTTGAACAATACTTATCGAGTTCGAGATCCATTTTTATTACGGTTGTTCTTGAGGGTACGTTTGTTACAAAGATCATTTCATTTTTTAACTTTCATTCATATTCCTCGAGCTGACAATTGGTTGGCTGACTCATTAGCTAATCAGGCACTGGATTGGCATATCAATCATTCCATACAATAAAATTTAATCATCAAAAACATCATACATTTTGATACATTTATCACATCACATCAAACATCGTTGTATATATATCATCAGAGTGTTCAAAAACTTTACAAAATTTGGATCCATAAGGTCATACAAAATTTGGGCTTATGCCCGATCATGTTCAGTCTCAAAAAATATACAGTCATTTGATACATCATATCTATTTACTCCTGAGGTCCCTGCCCAGAAGTGGTGTTCCTATAGAACATAATCGCGGTGGCAACTCAGCGGAATAACCGTACCCAGTCTCGGGGCACTCCTACCACCTGTCTCTGGATGGCTTCCGGCAGATCTTCCACGGCAGCCATAGGTACTTGGCGGGTTAATCCCTCCAAGTTCCTCTATACAGCCTGCAGGGTCCTGTCTGAATCTACTGTATCTGCTTCGCCTCGGCGACGCTTGTGTCGCAGGAAACCCTCAGGTCGAACTGGTCCAATATCTGTATCATGATCATGTTTACATTGTCAGTCATTATGAATCCAATCAAAAACATGTTTGTTTTTCATTTTTTCCTCCATATTTGAAAAAATCCAAAAAATTATATAAGTCAAAAAAATTACAAACTTACCGACTGTGCCCCATGTCGTGCCTGGTGGAAGGACAAGATCTGGATCTCCACGAAAGTCCATCCCGGCATAGGGATAGTCGTCCACAGCGATGATTTGTTCTCCCCACCAAAGGAAGAACTCATCATCCCAAGTGGTCCGGGGAACTTCACTTCCCCCTAATCTCTTCATCATGTCTACCCAGTGGGAAATTCTTGGGTCTCTCGGGCTGCTGATGGTAGAGATCACCCTGGGTCTCAATGTTGGTATCTTCTCGAAGAAGAATGTCATCAAAATTGTACCGTATCCAAAATGTTTTGTCTTTACTTGGCGGATTGAGGTCAATTTTTGCTTCATTTTCAGTAGTAGGGCTGTGCACCAATCATATACATGAGTTAAGCATTCCACTGCTATGCTCATTTGCGTCCTGGATGCCTAGTGTAGGGAGGCAGATCCTGCCACTCTGCCAATGGTGAAAAGGAGGATTTTCATGTGCAAATCCCTTAAATCTTTAATTTCAATTTGAGTTCCAACTTTCTTGGAACCCTCTACGCAGTACACGTGGATGTAATCTTCCACGGTTAGCCCCCCCAAGGGCTTCCCGTGCAAGTCTATTGGTTCCCCCCTCCGGGAGAGTCCAGTGATAAAATATATGTCTTCCACTTCAATGCGTACTGGCATCTGATCTATCATAAATCAGTCCTCTTCCGGTTCCCAATAATTCACGAGCATTTCTAGCAACCGGACATTGCTTTTCATATTTGGCATTTTGAAAAACTTGAGCAATCCGCAATTCTGAAGAATATTTAGCGATGCTCGATCTCGCATGACTTCTTTATCAATTGCACTGTGTTCACGCTCTCTCCATGAGATGGTCATCCTATAAAAATTCAATAAATCCTTCATTAGCTACGCATTTTTTCATTTGGGCCTGCGCATACGCGACTTTATCTGTGCACAGTCGTGTGTATATGCGACTTTAGCGTTACCAACCTGCATATGCGCAAACCCGTGATTTTTAGCAAGGGTTTCTATGGTGAAAATCACTAAATTTTAATTTATAAATGGAAAAAATGATTTTCAAGGATGATTGATGAGCTTACCTGACAAATTCGGTGCGATTCGATGGTCGGTTGCTCCTGATTTGAGGAAAGAATTTTTTTGCTCCAGAGCACTTTTTTCCAAATCAACAATGTAATAATGAACCAAATATGAGGTAATTTGTCTATTTATGGCTAAAAAGTTGAAATTTTTTGCAAAAATTTGTTATGCTTATTTTTTTCGATCTATTTTAAGCTGCATAACCCGGATGCTTGGAAGTGCCCAGTTTGGTATGTTTTCAGGTACATTTTGACGAATTTGAGATTTTTCCCGGTTTTTTTTTATCCATGATTACTGACTCGTCATGGCAGGTATATGATCTTCACTGGCATATAGGTTAGGGAAATCACTTTCCACTACATCTTGCATACTAGCCTCCATACTGATCACTTGCCATAGGGTCGATCCCATCAGGTCATGACTATTACACCCATTTCACTCATCTATTATTTAATCATGACTTGGTGGTAGAGCCTTCCTTTACATGGGCTTCCTAGTTAGTTCCTCGCTATCACTTGTTGCCCATGCTGCGTTTTATATAGGCTCGGGAGTCCTCTTTAGTCCCGCCATGACTTATGTGTTGAAGCTTCATTCTTCTTCTTCCTCACTATAATTTTTCTAGCTATTACCCTAGAGGCTCCCTGGTGTTGTTGAGTTGTATTACTGCATGGCATATTGGCTACTTGTTTATCCTGGCCTTTAGCCGGCTTCATTTGGACTCGATGTTTAAGCCAAATTTTGACCTTGACTATCTGTACAAGTTAACCATTGCATGCACTTTAGCTATCGCGACTTGACACCCTTTTTACCCATGGATGGAACATTCCTCTGAGTATCGCTTACCAGTTTCCGCCACCTTGCATTGAGCATAGGATCGTTCCAATCCCAGGAACTAGTGCATCTGTTTCTTGATACTCGTTCTATCCATTGTACTATAGCATTCTTTTATTCTTTTTCAGGCTTATTATATGAAAAAGACAAAAAAATAAAATATAACAAAAAGAGCGGGAACGGGATGTAACTTCATAATTTGATGGCAGTACAGTGTCAGTTTGTCGCCCTTGAACAAAGCATATACACTTATATATATTTCCTACATTTGGGATGGTTTTAGTTTTGACCTAGGTTCAGCCTTTACCTTGTTTCACTTGTCAGTCCTTCCCCGGTTGGTTATCTCTTCCAATCATATGGAGAGTTTGTTCTGCCTCCTGCATAACAGACTTATACAGTGTCACTTTTTACTGCCATGGTCATCACGAGTCGTGCTTTTGTTCAAGGGAATTCTAACCTGAGTCGGCCATTCTGCGGTGTCTCTTGACTCATTATTCAGTCGGCCTTCCCGGTCTTGTCAGTATCATGTTCTATCACATCAAATGTTTTGGTCTTCTGCTCGTGCTGGTTTGAGAAGGTCCCCATTGACTTCTTGCCGGCGGGTTTGTCTCTTATCGACTACGACACATTGCTCGGAGAGCAGACCTAGCGCTGCACCCTGGCCCTATTTCCATCATTGATAGGTGACCTTCTGCTCAGCATTTGATCATCATTATGGGTCTTTGACTGAGTGGTTTCCCCTGTGTTCAACGTCAGCACACATTATCACACTTGGCATTCGTGCAGTACCTTGATTTCAATTTGACCCTATCGATGGATTGCTCGCCTCT